>CAHIKZ030001550.1:307500-765000 GCA_903632075.3 Acanthosepion pharaonis
TTGCATATGTATGTATATTTTCCACTAATATTATCTATATATATATATATATATATATATATATATATATATATATATATACACATACATATATGTGTGTGTCTGTGTGTGTGTGGTTATAATTTAAAGAACTCACTAGAAGCCAAATTTTTAGGAACCACAAGAATTTTGCAGTCTGATTTTTCTTCATCAGTCAACTTCTTTGTTTTCCATTCCATGTAAGAATCTGGACAGTCTTGAACTTCCAAGCAGGGAATCCAGTCAATGTCATAAATATATTTATTCCTTGCTCCATATTTATATTCTACTGTATAAGCAGGACATGTACTTCCAGTGGACATTTTAACTGGAAAAAAGAAAATAGTATTTTAGAATTATAATAATGAAGATAATGAAAAGAAAAAAGCTACATAAACATTCACTCATTATAATATCATCAAAGTAAATATGCAAATTTCTTTTGCACAAACAGATGCTACCATCTTGTAAAAGAATTGCACATTATCACAAAACAACTCATTTCTTCTTTATTGTTAAAATGATCATATGATTACACAAGTTATCTCTTTCGTGGCAACAAAGAGGCAAAGCAGCTTTACATTGGGTTAGTATTTATAGTTATGTATAAATTTTTGTTTTTCTTGCTTTATTTTTAGTTTGATTTTTTTTTTTACTATAGTACATATACATATGCAAATTTGGAACAGAGAAATAGGTGGCAACAACCTTCTCCTTTGTCTTAAATTTATTGTCACATGAAGCTGAATGAATTATTTTTAATTTTTCAAATTGTATTTGACAAATAAGAAAACAGAGATAAAAGTGGATAATAGTTTGCAACAGCCTTCTCCTTTACTTTTTGCCATGTGTCCAAGCTTTTTTAAAGCTTCAAACCATATTCAGTTTTTAAACACTCAGATGTTAGTAAATCAAGAAAGCTTTTACAAGAAATAATATATAGGAAAAAAGATCAGATTTTTATAATAAATTCTTTCCTATAAGAATTTTTTTTGTTTTTACTCATATCACCCCAAGCAAGATGACAGTGCCACTAAGATACAAGGAACTACTAGGAGTGAAAGTGAGTGAAAAGACTATAGAAAAACCAGAAGCCAAATCCTAAACAGGAAACAAGGAATGAACCTCTATTCCTATTCAAAAGACCAGAGAGGAGTGCAAATAAGATTCCATACATACATAGCATCAAAAAAAAATGTGATTCATATTTCTTAAAAGAAAATTTTTAAAAATAGGTTTTCAATTGAAACTATTTCTTACCCAGTCTTCTGTTCTCCATTTCCTTTAAACACAAATCAAACACCTTGAAGACATATTCTTTGAACTTTGATGGGAACAGTTCATCATCAGGACCTAAGAGCTCTCGAAAGTCTAGTGGCAAATTCTTTCTGTTTGTTACAAAGACACGGCAATAATTGGGTGATGAAGAGTGCTGCTCAATTCTACACTGTACAAGGGTTGAACACAACAGATAGTCAAATTCATCTGGCTTTGACACCTGTCAAAAGAAAATTAGAAAAATGATTACAGAATAAATAAAAGAAGGTATTTCGCTAAATCAAATTCATACACCACAACAATTGCTAAAAAAGGAAGATCAATATCGAAATAGGAATGATAGAAAATATTATGCAAAAAAAAATATGAATAAAATAGGAATACATGAGAAAATATTACATCAATCTTGAACAAATCTTGACTAAGTGGTGAATCACTGAGTCTGTCAGGAAAAAGAATAAATGACTGCCTTATTTTTGTAGAGTTCTCTATCCTCAAGTCAATAGCCTACAAAAAATATTGAGCAGTACTTATTATGCATATGACCTAGTAATCACTGCAGAGAGCATTACCAATGCCACAACTTTTCAAGATCATTTAGAAAATGCTGCTAATAATGTTGGACACTATATCAATGCATCTAAGACTGAATTCATAAATTTCAACCAGCAAGGCTCAATATCACCTCTCTCGGGTGAGTCAATAAAATCTGTCAAATCTTTTACATACCTAGGAAGCAAATTCTACCAAAAATGATGCAAATATTTACAAAGCTAAGGCAGCTAAGACTTAATGAAATGGATGTAACCTGGAAATCTGATCTACCAAACAACATGAGAAAACATAAATAAAATGGAAATATATAGTGAACTATGAGAATATGTATGTCTGAGATGATTTGCCATCACTTGATATACAAAACAAAAGCCACCATATCCACTTAGATAAAGGCCTTTCTTGCTGCACGCATAGAATTCAATTTGTTAGCCATAGATTCACTTGATATAACACCTTCTAAAGTTGGTGGTTTATTTATCAGAACAGAAGGCACATTAGGATTTTGTCCAAATACCAATTGATTTACAATATACAAAGCATTTTTGGAGCTCAGCAACCAAGTAATGGCAAGTTACAAACTGCAACAAATATTTTTACCTAATTCTGGGTACTATTTCATTAAGTATAGCATTGTAGTGCTTATTCAATGTATTTCTCCATAGACTTTGTGATGGTATAGTTGTACAATAATATTTAAATTCTGAGCTATGTCCCTGAAAGCTTCATTATAAAATTCACAACCATTATCAGTTAGAAAACTAGAAGGAGATCCAAAATATGGCCCCTTTAATATCTTTTATTAAGTTCAAAATCAAGAACTCCTGCATCTTTCAGGAGATGAATCATTTTCTCATAACTTGGATGACTAAATTGTTTGTGAAGTTTTTCTGCTAGTTTTCTTTTTTCTCCAACAGACTTATTTTTTAATATTCTGAGCGCTGATTAGAACAATACTTTCATTCTTTTTGAAACTTGGAGTAGCAAGAGGGATGTAATAATGCTCAGAGTTAGTGCAGAAAAGTTGTAACTTTTGGCCAGTCATGGACACACTATCATTTTTAAAATTCAGAACAGTAATATCTTTCTTCATAGCATCTTGAGTGATAGCACTTTACTAAACAACTACAAAATGTAATATTTATTTTCTGCAATACAAAAATGTGGCACAAGACCAAAAGGAGGAATGGGGGAAGGCTTATCTTAAACTTAGCAAACAACATACAACAGTATTCCTTACACTAAAACAACACATTCATACGTATCATTCTTACTAGTCACCATAATACCTCAAAGTCTCTATTTAGTCCTAAATAGTTCCCATAAGTAAAAATGAAACCCCATTGAACATTTA
This sequence comes from Acanthosepion pharaonis, assembly GCA_903632075.3. Taxonomy (NCBI): domain Eukaryota; kingdom Metazoa; phylum Mollusca; class Cephalopoda; order Sepiida; family Sepiidae; genus Acanthosepion; species Acanthosepion pharaonis. Next base: position 310,706 of record CAHIKZ030001550.1, read on the forward strand.
CAATGAATTGTGGCAGAAAAATCAGTTAACTGGACAAAATTAATACAGGTCTGGATAATTAACAACAATCATTCACCAAGGCACTCACTTATCCAAACACAAAAACAAATACAATATACACACTTGAAAAACAAGGAGGTGGGGATTAGGGAGGGAATTGAATACTAAAGAAAGTGGGGACAGAAATAAAAAGGCCAATGAACATACATCCTGAAAGCTTAACTAAATGGAAGAAACTAAGGATAAAACAAACCTAAACTACCCTATTTTGGTTTGGATTGCTTTGTTTTATGGTATATCGACCTCAAAGGTTTATTTAATGTGAAAATTTTTTTTCTCCCTTTGGAAATATATATATATATATATATATATATATATATAAATCCATATAGTAGAAAGTATTCTTTTTTTTTAACAAAATCGCTTTGTAGATCATGTTTCATTAACATGTTTGCAAAGAGCCTATATCAAAAGACAATTACATTGCTGGGATTCTTCTTTCCTTCAATAAAAATTTCAGGCAACATTTATTCTCTACATATCCAGTTTCCTAGTTTTATTTGTGCAGATAGGATTTTTTTATCAATAATCTCGATTCATAGATTTTTTTTTAAAACTTTGTTTTATCATTATTCCCTCCTGTTTTGTTTTTTTTTTGTAGAGGCCGACGACCACTTTTAGAAATGATAGTATATCATCGTCATTCTTGTATGGCCAATGCAAACAAACCTCGTCTTTTCAAGACTTCCTAAAAGATGAATTACTTACACCCAACTTGGCCTGGATTGTGTAGAGTTTTATTATGTGGATAATTGTCTCAGTAATCCTGCCACTTTTTTTTTAAATATATTTGTTTATGTCCTCCTTAAAATCTGTATGTGGGATCTTGATCCTTGTATCCACATTCATATCCAAAGCTAATTTGGCTGCCAGGTCAGTTCTAGTTAGGTTTTATTTCCATGTGGCTTGGGATACAACATAATATTATATTTTTCTTTTTTTTTCCTTGAGTTGATTTTACATAAAATTTTCATGATCATTGGATTGTTGGATTTGTTTGCTTCCAAAGCTAATAGGACAGAGAGTGAGTCTGAAAAAATTAGGACGTTCTTAAGTTTGCTCTCAGAGATGATGTCTAGAGCTAACTCTATCACATAAGCCTCTGCAGTGAAGATCGAACTTCCTTTTGGGAGACGTTTCTTTTTGGAAATTTTCTGGTTTACTGCTGCACATCCTACTTTGTCCTCACTGTTTAATCTGTCCATATAGATTGTTGAATAGTCATGAAATTTTGCCAGTATTTCCTGGAATTTGTCCAGAAATATGAGAGGGTGGTTTCTTTCCTGCGGAAAAATCATGTATTTCAAGAAGGACTTGAGGGTGTTTAATTGTCTATGGTGGAATACTGGATACTGTTGTTTCTTGCAAATTTGATAATGAAGTGTCTAATTCTTCAGCAATGGATTTCATCCTAAGTCCATATGGTAGTATGCCATTTTCTGCATGACAGAATTGATCATAATAGTTTGGTTCAAATGTAGCTCTATAAGCTGGATTATTTGGGCATGATTTAACTTTTACATAATACTGCAATATATATTATAATTATATTACATAATACTGCAACATATATTATAATATATAAGCTCTTGACCAGGGATGTTCCAAACACCCCAAGCACTAATCTGAGCCCTTGATGGTAAGTTGCATTTAGAATTTTCATGTACGACTTTCTGGTTGCCCCATATATAAAACTAGCGTAATCTACTTTGGAATGAAGTAGTGATCTATATAGTTTGATCAAAGTTTACTGATTTGCTCCCCATTCAGTGTGAGCCAGTACACGCAGAAGTTGTAAGACATTGCTACATTTCGTCTTCAAATACTTCAGATGAGGGATGAATGAATTTCCCATCAAAGATTACACCTAGAAACTTGCGCTGTTCCACTACTGGAATTTCTGCTTAATCTAATTTCAGATATGGATCATTGTGTAATTTCCATAACTTACAAAAATGTATACATTTAGTTTCTATTTTAGAAAACGTAAACCCATTTTCCATTCTGTATTTTATTTAAGCACTACTGAAGTTGCTTTTCTATTGTGTTCATATGCCAAAATTTGTACATGATTAAAAAATTGTCAACAAATAGGGAACATCTAACTCCTGAGTTTAGAGATTTAATTATGGAATTGATTTTAACACAAAAAGCATGACTGACAGAATACTTCCTTTTGGTACTCCTGTTCCTGCCCTTCCAACAGTGTACTTCCCACTCAGACTTGTAAATTTTGATTTTTTAAGAAATTCCCTATGAATTCTGTCAGTCTACCTCTTAGGCTCATTTCATACAGATCTTTTAATATGTCTAACTTCCACATAGGATCATAGCTTTTCCTAAGTCAGAAAAAAGATCACCATGAGATGTTCTTTCTAAAAAATGCTTCCCTGACAAAGACTCCAGCCACACTAAGTGATCCATGGTACTTCTGTTTTCCTGAACTTGCATTGTTAATCACTGATTAGGCTGTTCTTTTCTAAATACCAAGTCAATCTGTTGTTGACCATTCTTTCCATGGTCTTACACAGACAACTGGTTAAAGCTATTGGCCTGTAATTTCCAGGTTCTGAGTTTTCCTTCCCTGGTTTCAGAATAGGAATGATGAAAGACTGTCTCCACAAATCTTGGAAGTGGCTACTTGTCCATATATTATTAAATAGTTTAAGCAAAAGTTGCAGTGATTTGTTTGGCAGCTGCTTTAGGAATTGATAGTGAATATTGTCTTGTTCCACAGATGTATCATAGGCTTTCTTTAAAGATTCATTCAATTCTTCTATCGTAAATGGAAGATTGTAGCTCTCATCATTACGGGATTTAAAGTTCATTTTTTCTTTTTCAACTTTTTGTTTCAACAAATTGTTGACTACCATTTGTGGCTGATGAGTTCTATGAAATTCGTCAGTGATATCTTTTTTTTCTCTCATTTTTTTAATTATTTATGGACAGGTGTTTTATTGCATTAGTATAAATTTACCTGCTATTTTCTTTATTATATCCACACAGCTTTGTTTTTATTGCTGAATTAATTTTGTGATGTAATTTCTCCAAATTTCCTGTTTGTTATCTTTGATTATTTTCCGAGCTTTTGCTTGAAGTTGCTTAAATTTCAGCAAGTTATCTGTTGTGGGTTCTTTGGGTACCTTGATGCAGTGTAATTGTTAGCAAGCTTATTCTCATTAGAACAATTATGACTGACTGGGGGCTTCATACTTTCGGCCTTGTGCCACATCTAAGCTATACTTGGAAAATCAGTATCTGTTGTAGGTTCTTTGTTAGAATCCCTTAATGCTCTTCTTCTAAGCCTGATAGCCTTTTTACAATCTTCATTAAACCAAGGTCTATTATGTTTTTTTTTTTTAAATTTTATTCTTTGGAATGTATTTTTTTGCTATAGAGACTAGGATTTCTGTAAATTGTGTAATGTCCTTGATGCAATATCTTTCTTCTAGTTTTTCCAAACATAGCTTTTGAAATTCCTCCTAGTTTGCTTTACTTAATTTCCAACATTGAAGATTTTTGTCACTTTGCTCTGAGTTTTGCAGAACAACTGGAAAATGGTCGCTACCACATATATCCATCAGTACCTTCCAGGAAAAGTCCATAAAGATAGATGGATCACACAAAGATAAATCAGTAGCCACCAAAGAATGGATATATATGTTGATGATTTATCATTGTAAATACACAAATCATTGTTATTTATAACAGATTCCATCTTCTTTCCTTTCTGATTTGCATCTTTACAGCCCCCATATGGTGCTATGACAATTAAAATCCCCTAGTAACACAAAGAGAGCAGAGAGTTGCCTTATAAAATCCTGCAATTCAATTTCATTAATCTCTTCATTTGGTGGAATGTACATTGAGCAGATGTTAATTGGTCTGTGCAGTGTTACTTTTATAGCTATTGCCTGCAAATTTGTTTTAAGCTCTAGGAGTACCTGGTCAAGGTGGTAGCACCAAGAAGGGAAATTCCACAAGGACCGGATTCATCTTCAACTTGTGAAGGAATGGCTCCAACACAAGAACATACAGCAAAGGCAAAAGCAGATAACCTTGACAAAGGTCACATAAATCAGGCTTGGGTGGGAAAGTATGCCCTGAAACTGGTAGCTGAAAGGACAACCTCCAGAAACCAATGGTCAACCCTGTCAAAAGCCTTGAACCTATCTAAAGTGATCAGCGCAGCATCACTGTTGACTTGTAATGATCAAGTGTGCAAAATGAAGATTGTCCTGAATAGAGCTGCCCTTCACAGCACAAGTCTGCTCAGGATCAATCAGACTAAGGAGGACAGCCTGCAAATGGCTGGCTAAGATCTTAGTTAAAATCTTCAACTTCGTGTTTAACATCGTCAAAGGCCATTAATTATCTATCCCATTCCCACTGTTTTTGCTCTTACAAAGCAATTTAATTACACCCCTGGTGAAGTGTTGAGGTATAGACCCCTTCATCCAATTGTTGTAAATCAGTGCCAGCAAGGGACAAACATGGATGACCACCTCAAGTTCATTTGTATAGAAGATCATCTAATTCCAGAGTTTTGTCAAGGTCAACCTGCTTCAGCACATCCCAAATCTCAGACTATGTAATGGGACCCTTGCTGCACCCAGCTACTACAGCCACCTCAAGGCAGAGAAAGTTAACTAAATAGGCATCAAACTGAGCAGGACTCAGACTGGGCTCCTTGGTAAACAGTTCCTGAAAGCAATCTCGGAAAGCCTCACATATACCCATGTCTGTAATCACAGTCCACTTGTCTGGCAATATATCAACTGGATGCCTTTCGAGCTTCCTCTGCATGCAATTCAGCAGCCATATTCATTGCTTTGGAAGATATTCTTTTTACTTAGCCATAACTACTAGAGCTTGATCCTTCTTGATAAGCACAATCTACTTTCTCTACACATGCTTTTTGCACCACTAATCCTGCTAGATTGAGTCAGTGACTAAAATCAGCAGAAAAAAGACTAAGTTTAGATTTTAAATGATCCCAACCACTTATTCCCAACTACAGCCCCTGTCAATTCTGATGTAACATCAGTAGTAGATGGACCGGAAATCTTGCTCACCAAATAATGATTCATTCCATTTCCGGAAACCAACCATCTTAACATTAGGCTTCTCTAAGTTTACATGAATCTGGACAAGCCTATCATCTGAGTAAACTATATCATGGAAACTTGCACATCCTAAAAGCCCTACATTGACTCTCTTAACTAGGACTTGGTCAATGTAGCTACAAAAACTACCACTGAATCCAAGCTGACACTCTTAGTCCAAGTCCATACTAACTGCTGCAGGTGCTCATTTTGATACTTATCAACAAGATCAAACCCATCAATAAAGTCCCAAAACAACTTAACATTCGGGTTGTTAGTACCTGATCTTTCCCCTATACAATGTATATTGAAATCAAGGATGGCATACCAATCACCCACTAGAACTACTAAACAGCTGAAACAAATCAAGTTAGATTTAGTGTCCTATAGAGGGAGCGGTGAACTAAAATAGGGATCCTCCTTCAACAGAACTGTTTTAACTTTCTTGTGTCTTCATTGTCAAAAATGGTGAGGGGGTGACATATTAAATGATTTTAAGGCCTCTTCAACCATACCCAATGACTGCTGTGTCCCTGACTCAGTTTGAATGACAGTCAGAACATGCTGTGTCATGGGAAAGTTTGTTGGTACTTCAACATCTTTGTTGGCATATTGCTTTATGGACAATAGGTACCCTAAGTTCTTTTATTCTATTGCCATAACTTTTGGCTCTTTCAGCCTTGGTCTGGAAAATATTACAGACATCCTCCCTAGATTGTATGGCAGTTTTTCCTTCTGTCCATTGCTTCTTCTGATGGACTTCTTTGGTGTTTTGAAGGTGAGGACATTTCAGGATGTATTTTGGGGAGAAAGCCTGGGAGTAGGATATGGGGTGTAAGATGAACTTTTCTTGAAGGGGATGGGATCTCTACTGAGTGGGATAATTTTACATGGGGACGAATGTGTGGACAATGGTTTTGTGACTATTTTTTAAAATAGTGAAGAAGGGGGTAGAAGTCAAGGAGGGAGATCAGGGCCAATCACATTGCATATTCGTGTCTGGATTTTGTTGAGGACCTTAAGATGAACAGCAGGAGCACCAGACAGAATGGCAGCAGTATTCTATGCAAAGGGCAAATGGTTGATCTATAGATTTAAAGGATGGACTTGGGCAAGAAAAAAACAAGGAACTAACTTTCCTTGCAGTGGATGAAGCTATTGGATTAGATCTCAACATGATAATTTAACACAATCTTCAAGCATGGGCATTACTTTCGGTTGCTATCATATCATGGTCATTATTAGCCTCAATATTGTTGTTGGTGTACCTTTTAATATTAGGTACTACTCAATGTTATCTTTGTTGAGCAGGTCCATTTTTAGGGAAAACAAATGTTTCCTGACCAGCTGTATTGAGTTGACCATTTCAAGTTCTGAAACAACAGCTAAATCAGGTGAAAATGTTTTCTTGTGATTTTATATAGAAAACAAACGGAACGAGAAGGGTGGGAAGAAAAAAGAAGAAAAAATTAGCAGCAATTGACAGAATAAGCTTGATAAAAATAATAAGTGTCAAAAAATGTGAAAATCAAATAAACTATGCACTAACAAAACATAAAACAAAAACAGTTATGTGGTAAAACTTAAATCAGACCAAAAAAAAGAAAATGCAAATGTCTGCCAAAGCTGAAAATAAAACAAGAAAGAAAGATTGCCTACTAAATATTGGTAAATACAAAAATTCGATGATTTCTTTTAAAAACTTCTGTCAAATAAATGAAATAAAATACAAATTATATGATTTGAGACAATTTGCTACTTAACAATAGACACCAGACACATGAACATTCCAATGCATCTAGTCATATCACATGAAAATGATATGATTTGAGACAATTTGCTACTTAACAAGAGCCACCAGACATCTGAACATTCCAAGCATCTAGTCATATCACATGAAGATGATATGATTTGAGATAATTTGCTATTTAACAAGAGTCACCAGACACCTGAACATTCCAATGCATCTAGTCATATCACATGAAGATGATATGATTTGAGACAATTTGCTATTTAACAAGAGTCACCAGACACCTGAACATTCCAATGCATCTAGTCATATCACATGAAGATGATATGATTTGAGACAATTTGCTATTTAACAAGAGTCACCAGACACCTGAACATTCCAATGCATCTAGTCATATCACATGAAACAACTGCCTCCTGAACATTCTTCTCACTTTTTTTTTAGTTGATATGATTTAGTTTCAAGAGTCAAGGAATATTCAACATGAAGATGATATGATTGACTATTTGTACAGACAGACATCAAATTTTTTGATTGATTTGAGACAATTGTTATTTAACAAGGAGACACCTGAACAAATGCATCTAGTCATATCAAAATTTGAAGCCAAGTGATATGGGTTTCTTCAAGGTCTGCTATTTGCAACCTGTGGTCACCAGACACCTGAACATTGTTGCATCTAGTCATATCACTGAAGAAGATTTTCAATTTGTCAAGACAATCCTAGTCACATCACATGAAGATTTTCTTATTTAACAAAAACCAGACACCAGAACATTCCAATGCATCTACATCATGAAGATGATATGATTTGAGACAATTTATTTAACTTCTCATTTAAAAATAGATGAAGACAGTTGAACATTCAATGCATCTAGTCATATCACATGAAGATGATATGACATTTATAGATACCTTATATGATTTAGCTATTCATAAGACCAGACCTTTAACATTTGAAGGGCCTCCCATGATTTGAAAATTTTTTTTTTAGTTGGAGTTAGCCTAACTTTATTCAATTTATACAGAATCCAATGAAGTAGTGATAATATAGAGTTTCTATGGAGGCCTGTTTAAATTAATACTTATATTCTTATTATAAAATTAATTTAGTGATGTAAAATATAGAAAATGAAGATCTAAGCACAAAACAAGTTAAATAGACAAATTAAAAGTCAACACACAATATAGCAAAAAATATCACCAAAACCTACCTTGACATATGAGTAATAAGATCCACTGTTGAATTTTTTCCATTTAACAGTGGCCTGCAGATATTTAATTCCTTCATAACATTTTCCATAAGATCATTAATTATTCTACTTTTGTGAATATCCTTCGTTTTCATTTGAACCATTTTTGAAATTCCACGAAACGTTTTATCTTGCTTCTGTACATCTTTTTGATGATAATTCATATTCTTGATTTCCATGTGAAGTAGACATGGCTTTATCTGTCTAAAAGATGGTGAAACAATGCTTTCATTTAGAGCATTTTTTGTAATGCTTTTTGATGAATAATGCACTTTTTGCATCATCATGATATAATTTATCGTCTTACCCAGGACGCGGATGTGGTTTAACGTCTTTGTAAAGGGCGCCCATACAGGTGATGGAAAATAATAGTTTGAGTGCAGAAATCAAATTCTGACAATGACTAGAAATGGAATAGAAATAACGTGAAGATTTAAAACTTCTTTTATTAAATTTGGAACCAAATATTGCAAAATACAATGTGTCGATCCATCCCAGGGTTCATATTAATAAATGACGTGCAATATTAATTATTCTAACTTCAATCGTATTGATAGATAATATGTTCTTTTGTAATAAAGTTTTTTTTTACTTAAATTCAAACTGAAAGAAATCATCACAGAACTCTTAGGCAATGTAGTAAGGGAAAGGCAGAAGAAAGGACTATTAACTATGAGAAAACAAATGACAGAGACGTCATGCTGTGAGTTAAATATTAGCTGTCTAAAATTATCTTTGTGACGACGGAAAATTCGATGCAGAAATCCGAAGGTCCTGAGTAATGTCTGTTGTGTCTAAATAAGTGGTTCCCAACCTTTTGACCATGTCCCACCTAAGCAACTCTAAAACCCTCATGCTTCTCTGTGAAACGCCATTGACATAACTTTTCCTTAAGAAATCTAGATCTGCATATATTTAATATTATTATCATTTAATTTTAGAACCAGATAATATTTATAAGAATAAAACTTACTAATTAAATATAATTAATTCATGTAAACAACTATTTTAATATACGCATACTGTAAATAATGAAATGAAGTTAGATTTGTTACAAATTTCAATTTGTTTTTTAAACTCACGAGAGAAAATCTTTTAAATTAAAAACTCATTTTCAATGCTTTTTAAAATCAAGTTACTAGGCAAGTGTAATGTTCAAATCAAGAAGATGGGTCTAAAGTGTTAATCTGTCTTTCAATTTATTTGTAAAAATTCAAAAACCATCCAGTACCTTTCATTAATTAATATTGCAAATTTTGTCCTTGATTCCATGAAACAAAAAGGAATGATAAAAAGTTAGTCATTTTTTAAGTTATTTTTAATGAATTAAAAATTTTTATTAACGCGGAAGAATAATAATGATTAATTTTCCGTTTTATTTTTTCTTTGTTTTAAATATATTTTTGAAGAAAAAAAAAAGAAAAAATAAGCAGCGGAAAAAAACAGTATGGCAAAGAGTCAATAATCATTTTTTTATTTTTTTTAAAGAACTGAGAAGACAGCAGCATGGCTACCACTCTGGAGAGATTCAAATTCAAATCTTCGGTTGCGCAGAAGCCCAATCTGAAGACATTTTTAAACTAAAGGAATCTTTTTGATAAAAAAAGTTTAAAGGAAAAGAGTGTTGTCAAGCCATGTCTGGAGGAAGAATTTGGGGATGCAGTGCAGAACTAACGTTTGGGATATTTGAAATGGTCATTTTTGAGCTACTAAACCGAGCAAGGGTATAATTTTTTAGATACATTTATTATTTATGTTGAATAAAGTTGGATATTTCTGTTGTGGTGTAATGGTTAGTACAGAATGTATCTCCAATCCTTCATACGTCTTAGGAAAGAATTCGAGTCACACTGATCAGACAAAACATTACTTGGATTACCCAGACATTAGAAAATCATTAATAAACAGCGAAAAAAAGGGAGGAAGAGAAAAGGAGGAAAGACCAAAGTTTATCAAAAAATTGTATAGTTTGAGTGAGTGAACGTATACTGTCAAGGAGCAAAAAATAGTTTCGTAAAGCAAGAATTAAATTATGTCTTGTTGGTATGACAGTCTTATGATAATACACATTATTAGATGAAAATTTTCAGATTAAATTCGAGGGGCGAATACTTAAAACTTTTTTTGAATTTTTTTCTTTTTAAAAATCATTATTCTTTTTAGGGAAAAATTGCGTGAAGATTATAAACCAACGTCCATTTCAGTTTCATTCAAATTATGTGTTGTCTTGCTTTGTGTGTGTGTGGAAATTTATATTTTAATTCAATGACAGACCTTATACAGACACACACACCGGACCGTTTACTTTAAAAAAATAATTTTATTTATTACTGAATAATTTCAAAAAATTCAATAAAACCTTATAATTAAATGTTTTTAATTTCAAAAATCAATGTGTTTTTTTTAACTGACAAATTAGTCATGTAATTTTTCCTCTCATTCTAAATCATTCTTGAATTTAAGGTTTTTGTTATAGAACATAAAGAAACTTTATTGTTGTAAGTAATAATTTTTTTTTTGGCCATTCTATGCTGTCAGGTTTAGGTATTAATAAATGACGATAGACATGAATAGGTTGAAATAAATCATCTGTCTATATTTCTGAGATTGTAACTATTTTATTCAAACTGTTGTCCTCATCTTTATTGTCATATTCAAAGCATTTTGGCCTTTTTTTCCAACCTTGGGGACACATGGCCCAATGAATAAAAGAAATTGGCCGAAATAATCCAAAAACTTGATTGAAAAAGAGTTTCTTGAGTTCAAAACCTGGTCACAGCAGAGGTGAACAAAACTTGAGAGTTGAGTTACTAAAAGGAAATTAACTGAAACAGAGACATCCAGAAAAGGCAAAACACATGGAAATGGAACAATCTATCAGTCGACTAAATAAAGGTTTCTCGTTTGAAATTACAATCTTATATCACCTGAAGAAGGCCAGAGTGTACAATGGAAATGTTGAAATGTTGTGAATATGACAATAAAGATGAGGACAACGGTCTAATCTTATGTAAGTAGTGTAAATAGATATGAATAAATTGATATCGGTAGATAGATGGAATAAGAGTGAAATAATTAACTATCAGATCTACAACATGCTCTCTCTTTGTAGGCAAGAAATAGAAAAGTTGATTATTTTATTGATTTATTTCATAGCCATTCACACATGTAAGCAATGAAACAGTTTGATAGACATGAATATGTTGAAATTTTTATGATTTTTATTTCTCTGGGTAGGGGATGTTCAGACTAAGTGAGATGGAATGCATTAAACCAATGTCTTATTTCAAATTCAGTCAAATTGTGTATGCATGTGTGTGTGTGTGTGTGTGTGTGTGTGTGTACATTAAATGACACAAGCATATGTAAGTCTCACGTCGCACAACACAGACATATGCATAGATGCATGCTAAGACACAGGCAGACAAAGCATGACAGACAGAGAATCAGCTCTTCTTTTATAATATCATTTTGTTGAACAATATCAATTCTGGCACAAGGTCATTTTTTATGAAGGAAATGGTGAGAAATGATTTCACTATTAAGTTTCAAGTTGAAAAAATACTTACAAAAGCATTACACCATATATTTTATTCTAATAAACACAAACATTAAAATTTCTCAGTCAATTTATTTGAAAGCATTTGTCAACTAGTATATTTATATATAAGATTCAATAATGAACTTAAATTTTAACTTTTATTTTTCATATTTTCAATGAATACATACACACACACATATATATATATATATATATATATATATATATATATATGTGTGTGTGAGAGAGAGAGACAGAGTTGTCTTAAAGTGATGTATATATGTCATTTTCTCTGCAATTCTTACATGAAATGTAATGCTTCCATAATACCACTATAGTAATTTTTACTGCGTGACTTTTATATTTTTTCAGGTGTTGCATTGAGAAGAAATAAATGCCATGTTTTTAATCTTCCATAATGATTCCAACTCTCCACTATATGTGAATTGTTATAACTTTTGGGAAAGATTTAAATTGATTTTTTTTTGTCATTTTTATGATTTTAAATTTTTTTTTTCAACTTACTATCTCCAAAGCAAGAAAACCCAGTTTACCATTACTATTTAATCCATAGATATGGTGAGACAAGATGAGTTGTTGCTGCCTTTTCTACAAGCATCTATTTTTGCTATTGTGTATTTTAACAAAAATTAATTGTTGAAAGGGTAGCAATATTTATTTTTACAGTGCATAAGCCTGGATGATCAACTACAATTTAAAATCAATTTAATCATTTACTTTACTGACTTGTTTTTTCAAGTGAACACTATATATAGATCCATTGAATTATGAAATAACACTAGCAAGAATGACTTCTTTTTATACATGTAAATTAACATTGGGTGGCATCTTTTTTTTTGTTTTTTTCATTTGGAAAAAAGAAGATATACAAACTAAGACTCAAATATTTTTTGAAATCCACCGTTGATTCCAGAAAGAATTTTTTTTTAAGCCCATCTAGAAAACTTTTGTCTGCAATTTTTTTTTTTTTTTGCCTATCTTTTTTGACTAACACTTTACATCAACAAGAATATATTAATCAATTTTTTTTTTTTAATAATCAACAAATAAAATGCAATATGAACATTTATATTTTTGGAAAAAAAGGCATTTTTCTTTTGTCAGTACTGTCATGTCTGGTTTGAAATCAGACTTTACAAATACTTTTTATTAGCATTTCTGGTAGAATCTTTCTTGGGTATAATTTTCAAATTTTAGAAATAAAGTATGACAAATATTAATTCTTTGGAAGTGTTATAAATTTTCAAAACAAAATTTAATCCACTTTAACAAAAAAAATTCTCAATCGCCCATTTTTAATCTGAATAAAAAACTATCAAATGTATTATGGATGATATTTGTTATGGTCCAGGTTAGGACCAAGGAAGAACAACACGAACACAAGAGTAGAAATAAAGAAGGTATATTACACAAAATAATAATACAAGATGTGGAAGGTGTTAGTATGACTGTCAGTCTGGTTTGGAGTGAACTACTATCGGCTCGACTTGATTCGACCCCTCTCTCTTGAGAGGCGTAGTATACATAGTGTTAGGAAGAGTTCATTCTGTAGTTATAGGTAAGGACCCATGACACCCCCTCCCAAGCTTTTTACCTCACAGGGGTCTTTAATATTTTTCCTCTTTGGATCAATCATCAAAGGTTCTTTAAATTTTTTTTTCTGCTTGATTTCAGTGGTTCTGAAATTGCTTGAGGCCTTTGCATATTGAATGTGTCAAATATTGTGTCCATTACTTCCTCCTCTTCCTGAGGTAGACCGTTAGAATCCTCTAACAGCCTCTTTCTGATCTGATTTAAGTGCCTTTTATGCAAGAACTTCAGACCCTGAATTATGTAAATCACGTTCCCCGATTCGTTTCCTTATTGTACCTGGCTCCCAATTTTTTTTTTTAACATTTTAAAAAAAAACTTTCACCCCTGGGCCAAATTTTTTTTTTGGTACAAACGACGTTGGTGTTTGCTTTGTCTGTTTTGGCAGTAATTTGTCGAATACCGATCTAACTTTTCAGGCAAACATTACTTCCGTCGGCGATAATGTTGATGGCGTAGTACTGTTTGGTGTAATTCTATAGACTTGCAAGAATTGTTGTAAAGCCTTTTCTGTTGGTACATTATAAGATTTCCTTAATGCTCTTTTTTAACGTATCTACAAACCTCTCCACTTGCCCGTTTGACCTTGGGTGATATGGCAGAGATTTGATTTGTTTTGAAAAGTTTCAAAATTCTTGAAAATTTGCAGATATAAATTGTGTCCCATTATCGGTGACTAAACAATCAACCACTCAGAAACGAGCAAACAGTTCGTGAAGGCAAATTATTTTCGTCTCAGAAGTAGGTTTTCTACAATGAAATACTTCTGGCCATTTGCTGTAACTGTCTACTACAATCAAGTAGTAGAAACCCTCTAATGGACCTGCAAAATCTATATGGATTCTCGACCATGGTCAATCTGTCTTAGGCCATGCCTTATGAGAGATCAGAGGTGCCTTGGCTGCTAAGGAACAGCCCTTGCATTTGTCCACCATATGTATAATATCTTGATCCTCCAATAAACGTAACTTCACATTAAGGATTTCATTCTGTTTTTTTCTGGGTGGCCCACATGAAAATCCTTGAGGATTCGCCTTTGTAGCGTTTTCAGGGTTACTACTCTTTCATTATATAGCAGAACATTATCACATAACGAAAAACTGTCTGATATATGCTTATCTTTTCCTGCAATTTTGTTTTCGTTTCCTTTATAAATTCGTCATTCACTACTTCATTTCTTATTTCCTGTAATGTGATGGGGAGGTTTCGAATTGTACTACATAATGATGTTCTAATATCTTCCTCATATCGTAGAGCTGCAATTACGGAATCTTCTAATGGCTCCATTTTCTTTGGTATTAGTCTCGAAAGACCGTCTGCATGTCCGATTTTGTTCAATGGAAGATACTCCAATTTGAAATTATAATTTAATAAAATCGTCCCCCATCTTAGTAATCTATTACAGTATAGACAGGTAGACCTTTTTTGATCCAAATATTGTTAGTAACGGCTTGTGGTCTGTCTGCAAGGTGAAAAATCTACCGTAAATATATCTGTGGAATCTTGTAATCGCAAAAACAATCCCCAGCGCTTCTTTTTTCAATTTGCAAGTAATTTTGTTTGGCTGGTAGTAACGTTCTTGACGCATGCAATGGGTTTTAGTGTCCCATCCGGCATTTTATGAAATATACATGCCCCAACACCATAGGCACTTGCGTCACTTTTCACGACTATTATTTCCAATTTTGGATCATAATGCGCTAAAAATAAATCTGCTGTTAGAGTCTTAATGATTTTGTCGAAAGTTTTCTGACATTCATATAACCATTCCCAAACTTTCTCCTTCTTCAACAGTTTGTTTAAGGGTGCGCGTAATTTGTGCATGTTAGGAATAAATTCTTGATAATAATTTACTAAGCCCAAGAAGTTTTGTAACTCAGATAAATTTTTTGGAGCCGGCATTTTTTTATTGCCATGGCTCTTTCTGGGTCTGGTCTTCTTCCTTCTTCGTTAATAATATAGCCCAGATATTTTATCTCCTTCATAAAGAAGTCACATTTATTTTCCTTTACCTTAAAACTGTAATTTTGTATCTGCCTGAAAACCTCTTGAATGTGTTCCCAGTGTTGTTCAATATTTTTGCTATTTATCAGGATGTCATCAAGGTATGTGATCATGAAATCCAGTCTGCCTAGCATAGTATCCATTATTTGCTGAAATATCGCCAGCACGACCTTGATCCCAAATGGTAATCTCTGGAATTTATATAATCCTTTATCTGTGTTTATGCACAACAACCTCGAGCTTTCCTCATCTACTGGGACTTGAAAGTATGCTTTGCTCAAGTCTATTTTTGAGAAAACATTTTCCTCTGTTCAACTTTGTGAAAAATTTCTCTGGACTAGGGAGAGGATAGTGATAATCCTTAATCACTGCATTCAATCCCGTCAAGAAATCAGCGCATACTCATATCTCACCCGATTTCTTTTTTACGTAAACCATAGGTGCGGCCCATTGACTATATTCCACCTTTATCAATATACCGGTTTTTCACGAGTCTATCCAACTCTTCGTCTATATTTTCTAATGATGCAAAAGGTACATTTCTTTTCTTCTTGAAAATGGGTTGTACATTTTCTTTTAATTCGATTTTGGCTGTTATTTTTTTTTTACACCTCCGAGGCCGGCTGAAAATACGTTGGGGAAACTCTCCTTTAATTTCTCCTTCAATTTCTCTGCCTCAGTTGATAACCTTTCCACTTTTTGGCAGAACGTATTTATCGGGCAAATCCCAGAGGTCAAATTTCTGCATTCAGTCAGTTCCAAATAAATTTTCCGTATTTTTTAGAACATACATCTTTAATTTCTTGGTCATCCCGTTGAACGTCAAATTTGTGATAATCTCCCCCTCAAATTTGATTTTTCTTCCTGTTACCAACCTGGCTATTTTATCTGTTCTCAACATGGTCGGTTTGTTTAATTTTTCCACATCTGTAAGTTAATAATGGTTAAATCTGATCCGGAATCTAATTGTAATCTGATTTTTTGTTTAACATCCTTGAACAAATCTTGGATGAATTTAAGGTTAGTTGGTGAATGACACTTGAGTCTGTCAGGAAAAAGAATAAAATGACTGCCTTCTTTTTGTAGAGTTCTCTATCCTCATTTCAATAGCTTCACAAAAATATTGAGCAACTTACTTATTATGCATATGACCTAGTAATATTCAAGAACAATGTCAATGCCACAATTTTTCAAGATCATTTAGAAAATGTTGCTAATAATTTTGGACACTATATCTTTGCATCTAAGACTGAATTCTAAATTTCAACTTGCAAGGCTCAATAACTTATCTCTCGGGTGAGTCAATAAAATCTGAAAATCTTTTAACAATACCTTGGGTTCAAATTCTACCAAAAATGATGCAAATATTTAAAATCTAAGGCAGCTAAGACTTAATGAAATGGATGTAAAATGGAAATTGATCTACCAAACAACATGAGAAAACATAAATAAATGGAAATATAAAAACTATGAGAATATGTATGTCTGAGATGATTTGCCAAACTTGATTTACAAAACAAAAACCACCAAATCCGTAAGAAAAAAGGCCTTTCTTGCTGCACATAGAATTCAATTTATTGGCCATAGATTCACTTGATATAACACCTTCTAAAATTGGTGGTTTTTATTATCAGAACATAACACATTAGGATTTTTGTCCAAATTTACAATATACAAAGCATTTTTTGGAGCTCATTACCTGTAAGTAATTGATGCTGTTCAAACTGTCAAAAAAGGATTTTACCTAATTCTATTTACTATTTCACAAAGGACATTTTACAAAACTTATTCAATGTATTTCTCCATAGACTTAATGAGATGGTATAGTTGTAACAATAATATTTAAATTCTGAGCAATGTTTGAAAACAATTCATTATAAAATAAACAACCATTATCATTTGCCAAAAAAAATCAGGAAAACTAGAAGGAGATCTTAAAAATACAAAATGGATAATATCTTTTAAAAGTTCAAAAAAAGAACTCCTGCATCTTTCAGGAGATGAATCATTTTCTCATAACTTGGATGACTAAATTGTTTTGTGAAGTTTTTCTGCTAGTTTTCTTTTTCTCCAACAGACTTATTTTTTAATATTCGAAAAAGCTGATTAAAAAAAAAACTTTCATTCTTTTTGAAAAGAACATTAGCAAGAGGGATGTAATAATAAATTTCAGAGTTAGTGCAGAAAAGTTGTAACTTACAGCATAAAATTTGGACACAATATCATTTTAAAATTCAGAACAGTAATATCTTTCTTCATAGCATCTTGGTGATAGCACTTTACTAAACAACTACAAAATGCAATATTTATTTTGTTGCAATACAAAAATGTGGCAAAAAAGACCAAAAAGGAGGGAATGGGGGAAGGCTTATCTTAAACTTAGCAAACAACATACAACAGTATTCCTTACACTAAAACAACACATTCATACGTATCATTCTTACTAGTCACCATAATACCTCAAAGTCTCTATTTAGTCCTAAATAGTTCCCATAAGTAAAAATGAAACCCCATTGAACATTTACAATGAATTGTGGCAGAAAAATCAGTTAACTGGACAAAATTAATACAGGTCTGGATAATTAACAACAATCATTCACCAAGGCACTCACTTATCCAAACACAAAAACAAATACAATATACACACTTGAAAAACAAGGAGGTGGGGATTAGGGAGGGAGAATTGAATACTAAAGAAAGTGGGGACAGAAATAAAAGAGGCCAATGAACATACATCCTCTAGCTTAACTAAATGGAAGAAACTAAGGATAAAACAAACCTAAACTACCCTATTTTGGTTTGGATTGCTTTGTTTTATGGTATATCGACCTCAAAGGTTTATTTAATGTGAAAAATTTTTTCTCCCTTTGGAAATATATATATATATATATATATATATATATATATAAATCCATATAGTAGAAAGTATTCTTTTTTTTTCAACAAAATCGCTTTGTAGATCATGTTTCATTAACATGTTTGCAAAGAGGGCCTATATGCAAGAGACAATTACATTGCTGGGATTCTTCTTTCCTTCAATAAAGAATTTCAGGCAACATTTATTCTCTACATATCCAGTTTCCTAGTTTTATTTGTGCAGATAGGATTTTTTATCAATAATCTCGATTCATAGATTTTTTTTTTAAAACTTTGTTTTATCATTATTCCCTCCTGTTTTGTATTTTTTTGTAGAGGCCGACGACCACTTTTAGAAATGATAGTATATCATCGTCATTCTTGTATGGCCAATGCAAACAAACCTCGTCTTTTCAAGACTTCCTAAAAGATGAATTACTTACACCCAACTTGGCCTGGATTGTGTAGAGTTTTATTATGTGGATAATTGTCTCAGTAATCCTGCCACTTTTTTTTTTAAATATATTTGTTTATGTCCTCCTTAAAATCTGTATGTGGGATCTTGATCCTTGTATCCACATTCATATCCAAAGCTAATTTGGCTGCCAGGTCAGTTCTAGTTAGGTTTTATTTCCATGTGGCTTGGGATACAACATAATATTATATTTTCTTTTTTTTTCCTTGAGTTGATTTTTACATAAAATTTTCATGATCATTGGATTGTTGGATTTGTTTGCTTCCAAAGCTAATAGGGACAGAGAGTGAGTCTGAAAAAAATAGGACGTTCTTAAGTTTGCTCTCAGAGATGATGTCTAGAGCTAACTCTATCACATAAGCCTCTGCAGTGAAGATCGAACTTCCTTTTGGGAGATGTTTCTTTTTGGAAATTTTCTGGTTTACTGCTGCACATCCTACTTTGTCCTCACTGTTTAATCTGTCCATATAGATTGTTGAATAGTCATGAAATTTTGCCAGTATTTCCTGGAATTTGTCCAGAAATATGAGAGGGTGGGTTCTTTCTTGCGGAAAAATCATGTATTTCAAGAAGGACTTGAGGGTGTTTAATTGTCTATGGTGGAATACTGGATACTGTTGTTTCTTGCAAATTTGATAATTAAGTGTCTAATTCTTCAGCAATGGATTTCATCCTAAGTCCATATGGTAGTATGCCATTTTCTGCATGACAGAATTGATCGCAATAGTTTGGTTCAAATGTAGCTCTATAAGCTGGATTATTTGGGCATGATTTAACTTTTACATAATACTGCAATATATATTATAATTATATTACATAATACTGCAACATATATTATAATATATAACCTCTTGACCAGGGATGTTCCAAACACCCCAAGCACTAATCTGAGCCCTTGATGGTAAGTTGCATTTAGAATTTTCATGTACGACTTTCTGGTTGCCCCATATATAAAACTAGCGTAATCTACTTTGGAATGAAGTAGTGATCTATATAGTTTGATCAAAGTTTACTGATTTGCTCCCCATTCAGTGTGAGCCAGTACACGCAGAAGTTGTAAGACATTGCTACATTTCATCTTCAAATACTTCAGATGAGGGATGAATGTTAATTTCTTACCAAAGATTACATCTAGAAACTTGTGCTGTTCCAGTACTGGAATTTCTGCTTAATCTAATTTCAGATATGGATCATTGTGTAATTTCCGTAACTTACAAAAATGTATACATTTAGTTTCTATTTTAGAAAACGTAAACCCATTTTCCATTCTGTATTTTATTTAAGCACTACTGAAGTTGCTTTTTCTATTGTGTTCATATGCCAAAATTTGTACATGATGAAAAAAAAATTGTCAACAAATAGGGAAACATCTAAACTCCTGAGTTTAGAGATTTAATTATGGAATTGATTTTAACACAAAAAGCATGACTGACAGAATACTTCCTTTTGGTACTCCTGTTCCTGCCCTTCCAACAGTGTACTTCCCACTCAGACTTGTAAATTTTGATTTTTTAAGAAATTCCCTATGAATTCTGTCAGTCTACCTCTTAGGCTCATTTCATACAGATCTTTTAATATGTCTAACTTCCACATAGTATCATAGCTTTTTCTAAGTCAGAAAAAGATCACCATGAGATGTTCTTTCTAAAGAAATGCTTCCCTGACAAAAGACTCCAGCCACACTAAGTGATCCATGGTACTTCTGTTTTTCCTGAACTTGCATTGTTAATCACTGATTAGGCTGTTCTTTTCTAAATACCAAGTCAATCTGTTGTTGACCATTCTTTCCATGGTCTTACACAGACAACTGGTTAAAGCTATTGGCCTGTAATTTCCAGGTTCTGAGTTTTCCTTCCCTGGTTTCAGAATAGGAATGATGAAAGACTGTCTCCACAAATCTTGGAAGTGGCTACTTGTCCATATATTATTAAATAGTTTAAGCAAAAGTTGCAGTGATTTGTTTGGCAGCTGCTTTAGGAATTGATAGTGAATATTGTCTTGTTCCACAGATGTATCATAGGCTTTCTTTAAAGATTCATTCAATTCTTCTATCGTAAATGGAAGATTGTAGCTCTCATCATTACGGATTTAAAGTTCATTTTTTCTTTTTTCAACTTTTTTGTTTCAACAAATTGTTGACTACCATTTGTGGCTGATGAGTTCTATGAAATTCGTCAGTGATATTTTTTCTCTCATTTTTTTAATTATTTATGGACAGGTGTTTTATTGCATTAGTATGAAATTTACCTGCTATTTTCTTTATTATATCCCACACAGCTTTGTTTTTATTGCTGAATTAATTTTGACGATGTAATTTCTCCAAATTTCCTGTTTGTTATCTTTGATTATTTTCCGAGCTTTTGCTTGAAGTTGCTTAAATTTCAGCAAGTTATCTGTTGTGGGTTCTTTGGGTACCTTGATGCAGTGTAATTGTTAGCAAGCTTATTCTCATTAGAACAATTATGACTGACTGGGGGCTTCATACTTTCGGCCTTGTGCCACATCTAAGCTATACTTGGAAAATCAGTATCTGTTGTAGGTTCTTTGTTAGAATCCCTTAATGCTCTTCTTCTAAGCCTGATAGCCTTTTTACAATCTTCATTAAACCAAGGTCTATTATGTTTTTTTTTAAATTTTATTCTTTGGAATGTATTTTTTGCTATAGAGACTAGGATTTCTGTAAATTGTGTAATGTCCTTGATGCAATATCTTTCTTCTAGTTTTTCCAAACATAGCTTTTGAAATTCCTCCTAGTTTGTTTTTACTTAATTTCCAACATTGAAGATTTTTGTCACTTTGCTCTGAGTTTTGCAGAACAACTGGAAAATGGTCGCTACCACATATATCCATCAGTACCTTCCAGGAAAAGTCCATAAAGATAGATGGATCACACAAAGATAAATCGAGTAGCCACCAAAGAATGGATATATATATGTTGATGATTTATCATTGTAAATACACAAATCATTGTTATTTATAACAGATTCCATCTTCTTTCCTTTCTGATTTGCATCTTTACAGCCCCCATATGGTGCTATGACAATTAAAATCCCCTAGTAACACAAAGAGAGCAGAGAGTTGCCTTATAAAATCCTGCAATTCAATTTCATTAATCTCTTCATTTGGTGGAATGTACATTGAGCAGATGTTAATTGGTCTGTGCAGTGTTACTTTTATAGCTATTGCCTGCAAATTTGTTTTTAAGCTCTAAGGAGTACCTGGTCAAGGTGGTAGCACCAAGAAGGGAAATTCCACAAAGGACCGGATTCATCTTCAACTTGTGAAGGAATGGCTCCAACACAAGAACATACAGCAAAGGCAAAAGCAGATAACCTTGACAAAAGGAGTCACATAAATCAGGCTTGGGTGGGAAAGTATGCCCTGAAACTGGTAGCTGAAAGGACAACCTCCAGAAACCAATGGTCAACCCTGTCAAAAGCCTTGAACCTATCTAAAGTGATCAGCGCAGCATCACTGTTGACTTGCTTAATGATCAAGTGTGCAAAATGAAGATTGTCCTGAATAGAGCTGCCCTTCACAGCACAAGTCTGCTCAGGATCAATCAGACTAAGGAGGACAGCCTGCAAATGGCTGGCTAAGATCTTGGTTAAAATCTTCAACTTCGTGTTTAACATCGTCAAAGGCCATTAATTATCTATCCCATTCCCACTGTTTTTGCTCTTACAAAGCAATTTAATTACACCCCTGGTGAAGTGTTGAGGTATAGACCCCTTCATCCAATTGTTGTAAATCAGTGCCAGCAAGGGGACAAACATGGATGACCACCTCAAGTTCATTTTGTATAGAAGATCATCTAATTCCAGAGTTTTGTCAAGGTCAACCTGCTTCAGCACATCCCAAATCTCAGACTATGTAATGGGACCCTTGCTGCACCCAGCTACTACAGCCACCTCAAGGCAGAGAAAGTTAACTAAATAGGGCATCAAACTGAGCAGGACTCAGACTGGGCTCCTTGGTAAACAGTTCCTGAAAGCAATCGGAAAGCCCCACATATACCCATGTCTGTAATCACAGTCCACTTGTCTGGCTGGCAATATATCAACTGGATGCCTTTCGAGCTTCCTCTGCATGCAATTCAGCAGCCATATTCATTGCTTTGGAAGATATTCTTTTTAACTTAGCCATAACTACTAGAGCTTGATCCTTCTTGATAAGCACAATCTACTTTCTCTACACATGCTTTTTGCACCACTAATCCTGCTAGATTGAGTCAGTGACTAAAATCAGCAGAAAAAGACCTAAGTTTAGATTTTAAATGATCCCAACCACTTATTCCCAACTACAGCCCCTGTCAATTCCTGATGTAACATCAGTAGTAGATGGACCCGGAAATCTTGCTCACCAAATAATGATTCATTCCATTTCCGGAAACCAACCATCTTAACATTAGGCTTCTCTAAGTTTACATGAATCTGGACAAGCCTATCATCTGAGTAAACTATATCATGGAAACTTGCACATCCTAAAAGCCCTACATTGACTCTCTTAACTAGGACTTGGTCAATGTAGCTACAAAACACCACTGAATCCAAGCTGACACTCTTAGTCCAAGTCCATACTAACTGCTGCAGGTGCTCATTTTGATACTTATCAACAAGATCAAACCCATCAATAAAGTCCCAAAACAACTTAACATTCGGGTTGTTAGTACCTGATCTTTCCCCTATACAATGTATATTGAAATCAAGGATGGCATACCAATCACCCACTAGAACTACTAAACAGCTGAAACAAATCAAGTTAGATTTAGTGTCCTATAGAGGGAGCGGTGAACTAAAATAGGGATCCTCCTTCAACAGAACTGTTTTAACTTTCTTGTGTCTTCATTGTCAAAAATGGTGAGGGGGTGACATATTAAATGATTTTAAGGCCTCTTCAACCATACCCAATGACTGCTGTGTCCCTGACTCAGTTTGAATGACAGTCAGAACATGCTGTGTCATGGGAAAGTTTGTTGGTACTTCAACATCTTTGTTGGCATATTGCTTTATGGACAATAGGTACCTAAGTTCTTTTATTCTATTGCCATAACTTTTGGCTCTTTCAGCCTTGGTCTGGAAAATATTACAGACATCCTCCCCTAGATTGTATGGCAGTTTTTTCCTTCTGTCCATTGCTTCTTCTGATGGACTTCTTTGGTGTTTTGAAGGTGAGGACATTTCAGGATGTATTTTGGGGGAGAAAGCCTGGGAGTAGGATATGGGGTGTAAGATGAACTTTTCTTGAAGGGGATGGGATCTCTACTGAGTGGGATAATTTTACATGGGGACGAATGTGTGGACAATGGTTTTGTGACTATTTTTTAAAATAGTGAAGAAGGGGGTAGAAGTCAAGGAGGGAGATCAGGGCCAATCACATTGCATATTCGTGTCTGGATTTTGTTGAGGACCTTAAGATGAACAGCAGGAGCACCAGACAGAATGGCAGCAGTATTCTATGCAAAGGGCAAATGGTTGATCTATAGATTTAAAGGATGGACTTAAGTAAGAAAAAACAAGGAACTAACTTTCCTTGCAGTGGATGAAGCTATTGATTAGATCTCAACATGATAATTTAACACAATCTTCAAGCATGGGCATTACTTTTGGTTGCTATCATATCATGGTCATTATTAGCCTCAATATTGTTGTTGGTGTACCTTTTAATATTAGGTACTACTCAATGTTATCTTTGTTGAGCAGGTCCATTTTAGAAAATAAATGTTTCCTGACCAGCTGTATTGAGTTGACCATTTCAAGTTCTGAAACAACAGCTAAATCAGGTGAAAATGTTTTCTTGTGATTTTTATAGAAAACAAACGGAACGAGAAGGGTGGGAAAAAAAGAAGAAAAAATTAGCAGCAATTGACAGAATAAGCTTGATAAAAAATAATAAGTGTCAAAAATGAAAATCAAATAAACTATGCACTAACAAAAAACATAAAACAAAAAACAGTTATGTGGTAAAACTTAAATCAGACCAAAAAAAGAAAATGCAAATGTAAATACAAAAGCTGAAAATAAAACAAGAAAGAAAGATTAGTCATATCACTAAATATAACAGAGTCACCAGACACCTGAACAAATACAAAAAATATGATGATTTCTTGCTTTTAAAACTGCATCTGTCATATCACATGAAGATGATGATTTGAGACAATTGCTATTTCAAATGATTTGAGAAATGAAATAAAATACAAATTATATGATTTGAGACAATTTGCTATTTTAGACAATAGACACCAGACACATGAACATTCCAATGCATCTAGTCATATCACATGAAAATGATATGATTTGAGACAATTATCTACTTAATTTGAGACAAGAGCCACCAGACATGAACATTCCATGCATCTAGTCATTTAACATGAAGATGATATGATTTGAGACTCATCACCCAGACACCTGAACATTAACATGAAGATGATATGATTTGAGACAAGAGTCACCAGACACCTGAACATTCCAATGCATCTAGTCATATCACATGAAGATGATATGATTTGAGACAATTTGCTATTTAACAAGAGTCACCAGACACCTGAACATTCCATGAAGATGATATGATCTAGTAACAAGAGTCACCAGACACCCTGAACATATCACATGAAGATGATATGATTTGAGACAATTTGCTATTTAACAAGAGTCACCAGACACCTGAACATTCCAATGCATCTAGTCACAAAACAACTGCCTCCCATTCTTCTCTTTTTTTTTTTTAGTTGGAAGTAGTTTCTAAGGGAATATTCAACTGACTGTACAGAATCAAATTTTTTGTTATTTAAATTGTTCTTTGGAGACAGGAACAAATGAATATCAAAAGGAGCCAAGTCGGGAGAATAGAGTGGGTTTCTTCAAGGTCTGTTTTGCAACCTGTGGTCTTGCATTGTTGTTGTGGAAACTAGTACCTTTTCAATTTGTCAAAATTGTCCCCTTTTCTTGATTCCAAAAAAAGACAGAGGGCATCTACATCATGGTGGTGGAAAATTGTCTTCTCTTTAAAATAGATGAAGAAAAAGTTGGGAGCAAGGGAGAAATCCTTAAAATACATTTATAGATACCTTATAGCTATTCATAAGAGGTAATGTTTTATGAACCCCTATGGAGGCCTGTATGCCCGCATGTCCTCCAATAGTAGTAGTAGTAGTATAAATTAATACTTATATTCTTATTATAAAATTAATTTAGTGATGTAAAATATAGAAAATATATCTAAGCACAAAACAAGTTAAATAGACAAATTAAAAGTCAACACACAATATAGCAAAAAATATCACCAAAACCTACCTTGACATATGAGTAATAAGATCCACTGTTGAATTTTTTCCATTTGAGTGGCCTGCAGATATTTAATTCCTTCATAACATTTTCCATAAGATCATTAATTATTCTACTTTTGTGAATATCCTTCCGTTTCATTTGAACCATTTTTGAAAATTTAAGGAAACGTTTTCTTGCTTCTGTACATCTTTTTGATGATAATTCATATTCTTGATTTCCATGTGAAGTAGACATGGCTTTATCTGTGTAAAAAGATGGTGAAACAATGCTTTCATCTAGAGCATTTTTGTAATGCTGTTTTGATGAATAATGCACTTTTGCATCATCATCCTCATCTTCATCATCAGATGAAGATTGTACTTTTGCTGCAGTTTTACAGTCTTGTCCATCTTCTGGTTTTAAGGGGCACGAGGATTGATGCAGATCTAAGCGTTTAAATCTCACTTGACAATATGGGCAAGGCACCCTTCCATCATCCTTACCTTTGTCACCAAATGAAGATTGTACTTTTGCTGCAGTTTTACAGTCTTGTCCATCTTCTGGTTTTAAGTGGCACCAAGTTTGATGCTTATCTAAGCGTTGAAATCTCTTTTGACAATATGGGCAAGGCACCCTTCCATCATCATCATCTTCATCATCAGATGAAGATTGTACTTTTGCTGCAGTTTTACAGTCTTGTGGTTTTAAGTGGCACCAAGGTTGATGCATATCTAAGCGTTGAAATCTCTTTTGACAATATGGGCAAGGCACCCTTCCATCATCATCATCTTCATCATCAGATGAAGATTGTACTTTTGCTGCAGTTTTACAATTTTGTGGTTTTAAGTGGCACCAAGGTTGATGCATACCTAAGCGTTGAAATCGCTGTCGACAATATGGGCAAGACTTTTTTCCATCATAATCATCTTCATCATCAGATGAAGATTGTACTTTTGCTGCAGTTTTGCAATCTTTTGGTTTTAAGTGGCACCAGGGTTGATGCTTATCTAAGCGTTGAAATCTCTTTTGACAATATGGGCAAGGCACCCTTCCATCATCATCATCTTCATCTGATGATGAAGATTGTACTTTTGCTGCAGTTTTACAGTCTTGTCCATCTTCTGGTTTTAAGTCGCACCAGGGTTGATGCCTATGTAAGCGAGGAAATCTCTTTTGACAATATGGGCAAGACTCCTTTCCATCATCTTCATCAGAGTTGTCACCATTCTTTCTATTCATGTTACTTTGTTGATGAACTATAAAACACTGGTTTTCCTGTTCCTGATGAATATTTTATCAATGTGCTGATTTCTTTTTGATCTGTTTAAAAGAGATAATATGAAAGATACAATCTCTGAAACAATTATTTTGGCTGAATTATTTTCACAACCTTATTATGTTTAAAGTATAGACTCTAAAAATATATTAATCATTTTCATCATTTTTATATGTTGTTTTTATATATATACATACATACATATATACATACACACGCACATATATATATAATGTCAATATATTTATGAATTGCCTATATACATAAACACACACACACATACATATATTTGGTGATGGTGAGCGAGATAGAAAATGGGGCTTCTTTATAATTCCATATTCATTTCTTTGTTCTGTTCATTTGAAGGATAAGAATATTCTCATCTGAAAAAAAAAAGAAATGTGTATGATTTAAACTGAATAAATTCAATAAGTGTTTGACAGACATCAAAGAGTATTTCCAATTGAAAAAAAGAGGCATTTATTAAGCAGTGGGCAAATATTGAACTTTCTTGAGACACAATATTACTGTCTAACAAATAAACAATTAATTCAGCACTAATAAATGGACAATGCATTGAAATTTAAGTAATCTGCCAACCCTTCATATAATCAGTTTACTACCCAAGATCTCTAATCATTCTGCTATACCATAATCGTGAAACTATCTGTCATTCTGTCACCTCTCATCAATATGTCATTCCATACATTAATTACCTATCCATTCATCTGTCCAAAATGTAATTTTCTTCTAGAATGATCCCAAAGCACAAGTAGATAATTCATACATCTCAAACTGAATATATATCCAAAGATATAGTTTAACACTGTACTAATCACAAATCTGAAGGGATATTCTGGGTATTATGATAAACTACATCCAGTAGCAAGTGTTCCTGTTGGGAGGTTTTGAGGAGCATGGGATCACCTCTTAATTACTGTTGTTCTCAAGTTCACCCTGACCTGGTGTGGTAGCACCTGTTAGGGTCCCAGTTATAGGCTAATATTTAGGCAATATAGGCTTGAGTAATTTTCTTTTTTACAAAAATCTGCTGCAAATAATTTCTTTTTTCTTATTTTTAAATCTATACTTCCGGTTTTTTGACCCCACTTTGGGGATTCACTAGCTTAGACCCTAAAAGGTGCTGTCATGGTCGGGGTGGACCTGGGAACAATGAAAATTAAAAGGTGGTTCCATGCTCCTAGAAACCTCGTGATCAGAGGCCTTGCTACCGGATGTACTTTTTTTTCATACCCAGGATTCAACTGGATGAAGCAGTGGTCTATACCTCAATGCTTTACCAAAGGCATAACCAAATTGTTATGCAAGGACAAAAATCGCAGGGATGAATTTGCTAATTTTTGACTTTTGATGATGTTGAATACAGAGTTAAAATTTTAACCAAGATCTTAACGGGACATTTACTTGCTGTCCTTTCTAGTCTGATTGACTCTGAGTATACTTGCACTCTAAAAGGCAGGACTATTCAGGATAAACTTCGTTTGGTTTGCTTGATCATCAAGCAAGTCGACAGTGAAGGTGCATTGATCAGTTTGGATCAATCCAATGTATATAAGAGGGTTGACCATCACTCTCTGGAAGCTGTTCTTATAGAAACCAGTTTTGGGCTGTACTTTCACTCTTGGATCCAACTTCTGTATGCAACCCCCAGTGCAAAGGAATGGAGTCAGACTGTATGCACTTTTGTACTTGCTCACTTTCATGTTTGCTATATGTTCTTGCATTAGAACCTTTCCTTCATAAGTTAAAGGCAAATCTGGTCCTATGTGGAATTTTGTTGGCTTGTGTTTCTACTTCAGCCAGGTGTTCTGCCTGTGCTCATGACGTGACTGTTCTTGTAACAAGCAGTGTTGAAATTGACAAAGTTTATAGAGAAATCAGAGGGTAGGATGTATGAAACAATGACAGGAGCCAACATCAACCATAATAAGTCTGTTGACTTGCAGTTGGGAACATGGAAGATAATTTCTCTTCCTTGTCCTTTTGTCTGGGTGGACTGGCCTTGCAAGATACTGGTTTGGCCCCAATCTCCAGTTGGAAATGAATTGTTCAGATGTATAAGGGAAGGACATGGCCACAGTTTGTGGTCTCAGGGGAATCTTTCCTTAAAGGCGATGGAGGAAGTTTGTTTTTTACATCTTCTACCTGATTCTTGTTAATCAACTTACCATGCTTCCACTGCAGTCTACCATACTAATGCATTTAATAAGGGCCTTGTTCTCCTTCCTGTGGGGTGTTAAAGCTCCCAAGGTACCATAAAAGATCTGTTACTTCCATCCTTCTAAAAGCTGTCTGAGCATGCTTAGCATTAACAGCTGTCAACTCACACTTCAAATTGCTTTTTTACACTAAATTTGTATATAATCAGATGGTGAATTGTGGATGAAAGATGCTTGTAAGAAGTTTCCATCCCTAATAAGTGTGCACTTGTGTGAGGAGGAGACTCTTGGTTATTTACCCTGAGTTCTCCTTTTATTGTGAATGTCAGAATGTATTCAAGTCCTTTTGATAGGTGACAGATGGTCTCTCCAATGTCTAGCTGTTGTCCCAGAAGTCATTATATCGCATGCTATTTTGGAGGTTCATTCAAGATGATCTGATGAAGCAGGAGTTTCACTCACTAGGAACTTGAGTGCCTATGTTGAAATGCCTCATGTACGATGAGGCATCACTCAGCTGGCTGTTGGCCCTCTGAGTCAGCAAGAGGCTTTGTTAAGGGAGACTAGAAATTTTATCAGAGTACATTCACTGCAGTGAGTGGGAGGAAACCATTGAACAAAACTTCTTCCACTGCTGTATCATCTATCCATTTTATACAGATTGAAGACTTTATACTTCACAGGCAGCGTGGAAAGTTATTTTTCCCCAAATCCAATTCTGTCTCTAGCAATGTGGTACTCTGTTGTTGAAGGCCGAACATTACATGTACTTTGTTTACTGCATATTATGGGAGCCGTGGTGTGGACTATGCCAGAAAGAAATTCTATGGGTTGAGGAGTTTACGTCTTCCCAACTGATCTTGTTTTTTAAGCATCAGCTTAAAGTCAAGGTCAGGTTGGAAAGACAGTGGCTCTCTCAGTCAGAATTTGGCAATTTTGATGTTGGTTAAGTGTAAGAATTTTAGTCCTCTGGGCTGAACTTCAACAATCTAGCCCAAAATAGAGTAGGGTTGGTTCTTTTTTTTCTTTAGTTTCTTCCCTTGAAGTTAATTTGGCCCCCTTTATTTTTATCCCTTCTTTAGTTTAATGTTCTCTTCTCTGTTAGATGATAAAAATGTCAAATTTTCTAGTTTATGCAGAATGCCTTTTTTTTTTTGAACATGCTTTTGTATTTGTTGTTGTGCTTGGATGAGTGACTGTCTTTATTTTTTATAACTGGTCCCGCATTAATTTCATCTCGTTAACTGATGTTTCTGCCATTATTTAGGATTGTGGGGATTATTTTATTGCTTACACTTGTTATGCCTTGACGTAACACAAAACTCATAACCACACACTTTACACTTACCAACTCATATCTCTTTCTCATATCTCTAATAATATAACAGCTTCATTTTTTATCTTTTTTTCAATTTTATGCTGTGGTAATTATCTATAACACACTATTTTGTTTAATTTTGTAAATAGGAAATTTTGCATTGTAAATATCCATTTGGATCAATTTTTATTCCCCTACCCACCATCAAACAAATTGTACATATGGAGCCTGGCTAAGACTTCATAGAGACATTGTGGTATTATGATGACTGTAGTAAGAATGTGTTTTTTTTTTTTTTTGGTATAAGGAATATTATAGTTTGTTTGAATCAGTGATTGTGGCTACCTAACATTAATGTTATGGTCCAGGTTAGGACCAAAGAAGAACAACACGAACACAAGAGTAGAAATAATGAAGGTATATTACATGAAATAATAATACAAGAGGTGGAAAGTGTTAGTATGACTGTCAGACTGGTTTGGAGTGAATTACTATCGGCTTGACTCGATTCATCCTTCTCTCTTGAGAGGCATAGTATACATAGTGTTAGGAAGAGTTCATTCTTTAGTTATAGGTAAGGACCAATGACACCCCCCTCCCAAGCTTTTTTCCTCGCAGGGGTCTTTAATATTTTTTCCTCTTCAGATTAATCATCAAAGGCTCTGTAAATTTTCTTTTTCTGCTTGATTTCTGAAATTGCTTGAGGCCTTTGCATATTGAAATGTGTCAAATATTGTGTCCATTACTTCCTCCTCTTCCTGAGGTAGACCATTAGAATCCTCTAACAGCCTCTTTCTGATCTGATTTAAGTGCCTTTTATGCGAGAACTTCGGACCCTGAATTATGTAAATCACGTTCCCGATTCATTTCTCTATTGTACCAGGCTCCCAATAGGATGTGTTGTTTTTGAACATTTAAAAAAAAACTTTCTCCCCTCGGCTAAATTTTCTTTTTGGTACAAACGACGTTGGTGATTGCTTTGTCTGTTTTGGCAGTAATTTGTCGAATACTGATCTAATCTTTCAGATGAACATTACTTCCGCCAGCAATAATGCCGATGACGTAGTACTGTTCGGTGTAATTCTATACACTTTGCAAGAATTGTTGTCAAGCCTTTTCTGTTGGTACGCCATAAGCTTTCCTTAGTGCTCTTTTTAATGTATCTACAAACCTCTCTGCTTGCCCATTTGACCTTGAGTGATATGGCGGAGATATAATGTGTTTCACCTGAAAAGTTTCACAAAATTCTTGAAAATCCGCAGATGTAAATTGTGTCCCATTATCGGTGACTAAATAATCAACCACTCCGAAACGAGCCAACAGCTCGTGAAGGCAATTTATTGTCATCTCAGAAGTAGGTTTTCTACAACAAAATACTTCTGGCCATTTGCTGTAACTGTCTACTACAATCAAGTAGTAGAAACCCTCTAATGGACCTGTGAAATCTACATGGATTCTCGACCACGGTTCTTATGCCATGGTTTATGAGTGATCAGAGGTGCCTTGGCTGCTAAGGAACAGCCCTTGCATTTGTCCACCGTATCTATAATATCTTGATCCATGTTTGGCCAGTACATGTAACTTCGCATTAAGGATTTCATCCTGGTCTTTCCTGGGTGACCCATGTGAAAATCCTTGAGGATTTGCCTTTGTAGCGTTTTCGGGGTTACTACTCTCCTTATATAGTAGAACATTATCACATAATGAAAAACTGTCTGATATATGCTTATCTTTTCCTGCAATTTTTGTTTTCATTTCTTTTATAAATTCGTCATTCACTGCTTCGTTTCTTATTTCCTGTAATGTGACGGGGAGGTTTCGAATTGTACTACATAATGATGTTCTAATATCTTCCTCATATCATAGAGCTGCAAATATGGAATCTTCTAATGGCTCTGTTTTCTTTGGTATTAGTCTCGAAAGAACGTCTGCATGTTTGATTTTGTTTGATGGAAGATACTCCAATTTGAAATTATAATTTAATAAAATCGTCCACCATCTTAGTAATCTATTAGCAGTGTAGACAGGTAGGCCTTTCTTTGATCCAAATATTGTTAGTAACGGCTTGTGGTCCGTCTGCAAGGTGAAAAATCTACTGTAAATATATCTGTGGAATCTTGTAATCGCAAAAATAATCCCTAGTTTTCTTCTTTTTTGATTTGCGAGTAATTTTGTTCGGCTGGTAGTAACGTTCTTGATGCATGCGCGATGGGTTTTAGTGTCCCATCCGGCATTTTATGAAGTATACATGCCCCAACACCATAGGCACTTGCGTCGCTCACGACTATTATTTCCAATTTTGGATCATAATGCGCTAAAAATAAATCTCCTGTTAGAGTCTTAATGATTTTGTCGAAAGTTTCCTGACATTCCTATGACCATTCCCAAACTTTCTCCTTCTTCAACAGTTCATTTAGGGGTGCGCGTAATTTGTGTATGTTAGGAATAAATTCTTGATAATAATTTAATAAGCCCAAGAAGCTTTGTAACTCGGCTAAATTTTTTGGAGCCAGCATTTTTTTTATTGCCGTAGCTCTCTCTGGGTCTGGTCTTCTTCCTTCTTCGTTAATAATATGGCCCAGATATTTTATCTCCTTCATAAAGAAGTCACATTTATTTTCCTTTACGGTAAAGCGTAGGTGCGGCCCATTGACTATATTCCACCTTTGTCAATATACCGGTTTTCACGAGTCTATACAACTCTTCGTCTATCTTTTCTAATGATGCGAAAGGTACATTTCTTTTCTTCTTGAAAATGGGTTGTAAATGAGCTGAAAATACGTCGGGGAAACTCTCCTTTAATTTCTCCTTCAATTTCTCAGCCTCGGTCAATACCCTTTCCACTTTTTGGCAGAACGTATTTATCGGCAAATCCCAGAGGTCAAATTTCTGCATCCAGTCAGTTCCAAATAAATTTTCCGTATTTTTTAGGACATACATCTTTAATTTCTTGGTCATCCCGTTGAACGTCACATTTGTGATAATCTCCCCGTCAAATTTGATTTTTCTTCCTGTTACCGACTTGGCTATTTTATCTGTTCTCAACATAGTCGGTTTGTTTAATTTCTTCCACGTCTGTAAGTTAATAATGGTTAAATCTGATCCGGAATCTAATTGTAATCTGATTTTTTTGTTTAACATTTCTACTTGTACGTATTTTCGTATATTTATCCCGTCCACTTGATCAGTTCTAGTGACTCTTACTCGGCTTTCGTTTTCTTTCATTGTTCTACAGTGTGAAATTTTATGCCCCACTTTATTGCATGACAGACAAGTCTTATAGCGGTATGGACAACAATATTTGTACCAATGTAAAGTCCCACAGCGATAGCATGGACTGGGTGGTGGTTTCTTCTGAGGTTTCATTTGACTTTTCGTAGTAAAATAATTGGTTTGGTTTGGTTTGGTTTGTTTTTGAGGAGGGAGAAAAACGTATTTGTCGTTGTACTTTTCGCATGTGAGCATTACCAGTCTCTTCGATATCTTTCGAGTCCTTTTTTACGCTTATACATCTCTGACAGTACTCAGCCAATTTTTGTAGCGTCAGTTTTGGTTTACTCTCCAGTTTTGTTAGAATTCTCCGTCTGATCTCCGCATCTTTAGTCGAAACCAGGCCTTGGACGAATATCAAACTTTTAAAATTATCAGGGCTGAGTTCAGATAACTTAAAGTCATCGCAGTGTTTGTTTACTACAGAAGCGAATGTTATATAGTCTTCGCTATCCTTTTTTGTTAAATTTAAAGATTTCAACCTTTTGTAGAATAGTGAAGTGTTCGAACTAAATAATTCCGTTAAAAGTTTCACGACTTCCCTGAAAGTCAACTCATTCGTTTTCCTCGGTAGGATGTAGTCTACGAACTTAGTGTATTCGCTTGACCCTAGTTTCCTCAGTAGTATACATACTTTTTTCGCGTCTGACCGATTCCCGCAATCAAACTCATATGAATCTTCATATCTTCTGAAGTAAGCCGCGAAGGTTTTGTCTTCGTCCGGTGCATAAGTGAAGTCTTTGATTGAGCTCCATATAGCATTTTGCGAGAATGCCGCTTCATTTTCAGAATTTTGTCCTTTATTTGTTACTGCCCGTAGTAGTAATTCTTGTAGTTCGAGTTGCTTTTCTTCGTTTTTCTGTTGAATTTCTAATTGTTTTTCTTGGAGCTTAGCCAGTCTTTCCTCGTTTTTTTTGTTTTTTTTTGGCTGCTCGAATTGCATTTTCATTAGTTCCAATATGGTTACTTTAAAGTCTTCCATGTTTACACCGTAATTTAATAATAACACAGGCTATCTGTTGTCACGAGAAGAGGAGGGAAAAAAAACTTACTTTTTCCCCTTACTTTTTCTTTTCGCAATATGTACTTTGTAGCTAGAGTTGTGTACTTGTGTAATGATTTTTCCTTTTTTATCTGTGTAGACTTCAGGTATTTGTCGTCTGTTGTTCTGGAACCTTGGTACGAAAAAATTTTCCTGTGTAGAATTCGATTCTATTCTGGCTGACAGGTAAAATTCGTGTCTTCGTTACCACTGTTATGGGTGGTGTCCAAAAAGTTTTTTTATCTTTTATCTTCGCGTAGAACTTGTTTTTTTTTTCTCTCAATATCTCTGTCGCCTCTGTTATGGACGATCGATAGCAAAAAGTTTTTTGTTGTGTTTTTTTTATATATCCTCCGCGTAGAATTCGTTTCTTCAATATCCTCATTAGGACCAAGGAAGAACAATATGAACACAAGAGTAGAAATAACGAAAGTATATTACATGAAATAATAATACAAGAGGTGGAAGGTGTTAGTATGGCTGTCAGTCTGGTTTGGAGTGAACTACTATCAGCTCGACTCGATTCGGTATCTAGCCACCCCACCCCCCGAGGGTTGCATGTGGCACAAGGCCGAGTTTAATGTGGGTTTCCCGAGCCCGTAGGCTCGGTCGGGTTTCTCTCTGCTCAGAGGCAGAGAGTTTGACCGTCAAGCCAAGACGCTTGGCTTGATTCGGTATCTAGCCGATGAGGGTTGCATATGGCACAAGGCCGAATTTAACGTGGGTTTCCTGAGCCCATAGGCTTGGCCAAAGAATTCCTGTAGAACCCGTATAAATGGGATCGGGTTGGTCAACCTCCCCGAACGAGACTCTGCCCTTCGGCGGAGCTTTGTCCTGGTTCCTCTCTGCATAGAAGCAGAGAGTTCGACTGTCAAGCTGAGAAGCTCGACTCGATTCATCCCTCTCTCTTGAGAGGCGTAGTATACATAGTATTAGGAAGAGTTCATTCTGTAGTTATAGGTAAAGACTCATGACAATTAAATATAAAACAGATAAAGATCAGCCTCCTCCTTTCCCTTCTTAGGACCTCTTGCTACATTTTCTGTATATATGGAAATAAATATCACTTGCCGCTATGGTATATAGACTTTATAAATATAAGTGCAGTACTACTAGATTAGTGGAAAGTTTTCATTATTCTACAGTTGAAAACAGCTAGATGTAAGCATAACTTATATGTCAACAGTTTCTTCTCTTGCACTTTTTGTTTGGGGAACTGTCTTCCAGCGTCTTGCTTCCTAGTTAAAAATTTAAATACAATGCCAATCATTATCTTCTCTCTTAATTCCTGTTTCTTTATTGTTCTTTCTCAATAATAATTTATTTTTTCTCATATTCTCTAATACTTAGTAACCCCTTATGTCTTAGTAGCTTTATTGGTTTGCTTGGAGTGAAATGTTTAACAAAAAGAAAAAGAAAATTGTATAATTCTTAGCAGTTTCTCAGGTACAATCTACTTATTGATGCTTTCTTTCCTCCTGTTTTAAAAATTTGACCAATAATTGGGGTTTTATCTGATTTAAATTAAATTTTCAGTACTTATTCAGTAATTAATGAATTGCATACAGAATAGATTATTTTATTAGAAAACGTTGTGGAAATATTTTTGTGGGGTCTGTTTCACCTCCACTTTTCAATGTCTCACTTGTACTTTTTAATTGGGTGGGATGTCAAATTTTTTTAAAAAGTAAAATATTCAGGAAATATCAAGTTTGAACCATCTGAAAATTCATCCCAAATCTTAACGAAAGTAATTCAATAAAATTCAAAAAATGAATTTTCTTACTGTTGGTGCTTGCATAATTTATTAAAACATTAAGTTATATTCTTTCAGATTCAACAGAAAAAAGTTCTACTTTGAATAATTTTTTTAAATTACTTCTAATTTTTCAATGCTATTTTGAAATTTGTCCTGTTACCGTTTATAAGAAGAGTTTATTTGGTTAAATATATACATTACTGAAGAATCAAAAAATGTATTATAATGACATTTTCAATTGTCAACATTTTTTAAAAGAATTATCTTCTTTTTTTTTCATTTTAGCAACTGTTGGATTATTTTTGGTATTGATGTCCATAAAAAATACTTTTGAATTACCACCTTTGATTATTTTTTCCTATCAGGAGAATATAATAAAAGATTATGTGATAATTCAATAATTCTTACATTCAGAATAATTTAAAAATAAAACAAAAAAGTAACACACATTAGGTGCAATTTGATATTTTAAGACAACACATTTATTTCTTTATAAATTAGTCAATGATATATATTGCATTGCATTAGCTTTTAAAATGTTGCAAATATAAAAATATTCTCATAAATAAACAATCTATTAAATAGTGTTTAATATTTTTTGTAAATTCTCATGAACAAAGAAAATGTATAAATTCACTTTAATATGTTTAGGTTTTATTACAATTCTAATTATTACTTTTTAAAACAAACAATAAACATTTCTAAAGAAGGTAATTAAGATAATAGAAGAAGGTAATTAAGATAATAAACATTTCTATAGATGGTAATTAAGATAATAGTGGTGTTGATGGTAAAACAATCCTTTTGACACTCCATTTTTTGTGGGCACAGAAGTACATGTTTGCCTTTTTTATTTTTACATGTCTTATACTTGTTCAACTTTAAGAAATTTTGAGAAATTGTTTTTTGTAGTGCTTAGTTATAAGAACAAGTCCTAGAAGAATTTAAATCATGAAATTTAGGTGGAGTGTAAAACAGGACCCCCAGTTACAAAAATCTGATCCAAATAGTAAAATAAAAAAATGCAATAAAACTAAAATATTATTTAATTGCAAATGATGTATAAAAATTTTTATGGACACTATTGTTTTAAGAAAAAAACTTTTTTTCAATAAATAAGGAATTTTTACAAGAATTGTTTTCATTTATTTAAAGTTTTAATTAGAGTAATTTATATACTTTTAAAAAATTAAGACTGTATTTACTAATCATAAATCAAAAAGCTCACTACAATTTGAATGACCCACCCCCAATATTTTAAAAGGAATTTGAATCTATTTTATGTGTATAAATGTGTTGTTTTTTTGAAATACAGATGTTCAAAAGCGACATTATCAGAAAATAAAAGTGGTAACTATAGTAAAGTTAAAATTTACTAATCATTTTTTAACATTTCCTCAACAAGCATCTTTGTAAGACTATAAAGCCAAAGTATGTAATATTCAATAAAATGTTAGACTATTTAGAATATTTTCTTTAAAATTTTAGATTACTGTGGGCGGTTAAGAAAAAAAACTATATTAAAAAGGAGTTCACATTATATTTGTTAAGTAATTGTTGGATATGTAAATGACTGCCTAATTAGTATAGTCAATGTGTAGGGTATCTAAATACTCATGCAGTAAGGTAAAAGCAGAACTTGTCATTCAAGATTGTGGGTGACACAATTGTGGGTGACATGAACGGAGGAAATCTTACAAAACAAACACTATTCTCATTGGGATCTTTGGGTATCAGCTTAGAATGAAGATCATAACTGATAGAAAGCAATTAGTTTTGGCAGATTTCACCAAAAGATGGGTAAGTATTTCAAGCCTGGTTCATGTGAATTGGGCCAATTTTGATTTCATTTTTTAGTACCTGTTAATCACAACAGGTTGGATTCCTGGCAGATCCTAAACCCTGGTTAAGATAGTCTGTCTTGTTCTCCTAGTTAATGTGAGTGACTGTTAGTTCTAGCCTCTTTCCATGTTTTCTCTTTTATTGTGATCCTGGTCAAGTTTCCTGACCTCCTCAGTTTTTTATGCTTGCTTTTTATCTTGATTGGACCAGCCTTTTATACTTCCCCACTCCCAAATTCATTTCCACTCCTTCCCCATTACTGAGTGACTTTCTCAGGCAATGTAGTAACAAAAACAGGGTCAGAAATCCAACCTTCCCCTCGCATCAAGCTCAAAAATTGCAAAAAACAACAGCCTTTATTCACTGAACAATTTTTCTTAACATCATTCAGGGAGGGAAGAACATTAGCATAGTTTCTCTGATACTTAAAGTAGCAGGTTTTTGTTAACTGTTTTCTTTATTTCTCCTTTGGCAGACCATGCACAAAACCAACTTTTTTCTTTTGCTAGTTTCATTTTCTTTTATTTTGATTATTGGGTTCTCCACCTCCTCTTTAACGTCATATGGAAATTTTTATGCATTTTTGTAAAAAAAAAAAAAAGAAAAATTGTACCTATTAAGAAATTTTATTAGGTCCCCCATGTAAATGTGGTATTATGGTACAAGATGGAATTGGATTGAGAAGTATGGGTTCCTGCAGTAATTGTGACAATTGTTAGAGTGGGTCAAAAGTTGCACTAGCCAGGTGTAGGATAGACAGTGTCAACCAGCCTTTCCCACTTCCCTTTCATTCTCGTGCCACAAATATATGTATCCATATTTAAACCGAGAAAGGAATTACCCAAAGAGACAACATCAAGAATATTGAGGTGTGTGATTAGATTAATGGCCTTTGACCTTGATATAAAATTATAATAAAAGAAATTTAATTCCACACATGAGGACATTACTGAAGTTAGGTTTTACAAAGATCCAAAAATGTAAAGGACTTTTGAAGATTCCTTTTTACATTGAGTTGAGACTGAGGTTTTGTCTGGAGATAGAATGTAGCAGTCCTTCATGTAGTCATCCTTCAGAAAATTGCTTAATGTTTCTTTTGGTTTCATTAAAAGTTTGTGCTTACTTGTTTTTGTCTTGGCATGTGCAGTGAACGAATCAAAGAAACCCTTCATCGCAAACCGCTCTATAACTGCTTCTAAGTTTTAACTGACAAAAAAATTATCCTGTAACAGTGTATGTATATACAAATATAATTTTGAGTTGTATTGCTTATCACCTTTTGTATAATTTTGAATAAAGGTTTCTGTATTTGATGATTTTTCTATTTTATTTATCATTCAAAAGATTATATAATAAAAACATGTTGAAATGGCTACAGAATAGCTTTTGTGTTTCAGCAACTTTGTGCCTCTTCAGGCAATGCTAAATAACTGGTGATTAAATGATTTTTAAGAAAATTTCTAAAGCAAAATGTTACTTCTTTAATGAAAGATAAAGGTGGGTGGAGTGAGAAAACACAAGGTCAGAATCAAAAATAGACTTGTGGGTTTGTCTTGACCAACCAATTAAAAGTCAGACCTACACCAAATAGAAAATTAAGCTTGGAGGGTGGAGGTGGAGAGTTATATTTTCATGACATGATAAATCAGAACTTAGACAGGTCATCATTGATAATTAGGGAAAACTTGTAAGCAACAAATGTTCATGTTCATTTTTTTCAAAGGACATTATTGAGAGGAGGGGTAGGAGGATAATCAGACATACAGTTAATTTCAACAGAAAATTTTTTTTTAAATTTCAGATTCATGAAACTTCTTAAAGGAACCTGTAGATAAAATTAAAAATATGGAACATCTATAGAAGATATTAACAATACTAAGTGGATAGCAATACTAAATCTGAATAAACAAAATAAGATAATACTCATAGAAGGTGGACCATTATTTACTTATAAATTATGGCCATAAGAAATGGTACTACCTAATTTTAAAAATTTAACTGTATTGTAAGGTAAAAGATAATCTGTGTTGGCAATTTACAGTTAATTCACCTCTTTGGTTTAACATATTTTTTGTCAGCAAATCAGATAATTTCTAGTTTTCCATTTAAGCATAAGAAGCAAGATTCATTTAAAACATTCAGAGGTTCTAGCTTTTTTTAGTATTTTCCTTTTTATCGTAAGGGTTTTATTAACTTCTTTTAAGTTCCAAAAATATTTAGAAAAAGATGTCATATTTTTGTAAGCATTATTGGTGAAAGATAATATATATTGATACCACCTAGTTTTAAAAGAATTCTTGGTACTCCCAATATAAAGCTTTTTAACTGTTGGATTTTCTATAGTAGAAATAGTGATTAAGTAAACAAGAGAGTCAGTTTGACATCAATTTTGCAATGAGCATTCATTAGAATTTCTACAATTACACTTGTTGATATTATCAGTGTTTGTTACTTTGGAATGGCTATTATTACTCAGATTTTTGTATTGGTTAAAATTTTATTATTATTATGTTTTTTAATAATTTTTTCAAGATTATCAGTACAGTTATAGCTTAGTTTTAGTGTATTTCTGTTAAAGATTTTACTAAGTGGATTATTTCTGGGGAAGTGTTTAATAATTACATGAAGGATCTCCTGTCTTAACATTTGGTTAAACAGGGGAGTGTACCAAATGATTTTCCTGTTTATTCTTATTCCTACAATTGATGTTGTTATGTTTTATATATTTGATGTCAATGCACTTATAGCCACTATTTTTTAAGGCAGTATTGTAAACTTTACCATGTTTGTAAAAGACATCTTCACTTGAAGAGTTATTGCTAATCCTATATTCTATAGAAGAGGTTATGTGTTTGATTACAGATGGAGAGTGATTAGAATTTGGGTGGATGTATATTGGACTGGCATTTGTTTTCATGTAGGGTTAGAATACCTGTTAAAATGACTCCTTTCTTTTTATGTGCTGTGTCCTTTCAAGACATAGGCAATCATGGCTCTCCACTTACCCCTATCCCTTGTAGCTCTCAATAAGTTTTGTGCCTCTGCCAACTCCCACAGAACACATTCTGCCATCCACTTGCTTAAGCCTGCCAAGTATGTCATGTGTTGCTTTTCTTTGTCTCTTTTTCCCTTTTTTTGACGTGTGAGTATCAGCTTTTCCAGGACCTCCTTTATCATTACGTGTCCCAGAAATTTCCTCTGCCTCTTATGTTAAGTATAAGCTTCCTCCTGGTTTGCATCCTCTCCAAGACATCATTGCTCACACACTCGCTTCATGATATCCTTATCATCTTTCTGTAGAACCACATCTCTGCTGGCTCGAGTCTCTTCTTCATCTTTGAGGTGACCATCCAATATTTGCTGCCATATAGGAGGACAGATGTCACGTAGCAGCTCAGTATGCTTTTCTTTATCACCAAAGAAATCCTCCTGTCTTGCAGTACTCTGCCCAGCTTTTGGAATGCATCCTTGGCCATCCCAATCTGTCTCTGGTTCTCAGCGTCGCACCTACCATCCTCCGTCAAAACACTTCTCAGATATTTAAACTTCTGCACCTGCTTGATTTTAGTATCCCCAACCTGCAAATCACATTTCAGGCTCATCCTTTTACTGATGATCCTACATTCTGTCTTCTTGTAATTTATGCTTAGTCCCTTCTTCTCACTCTCCCTTGCTACCTTCTGTTGGAGGTTTTGTAGTTTCTTTTCTGTGTCTGCTATCAGTACTGTGTCATCTGCTTATCTATATTATGTTGTTAAGATTGTGGCCACTAATGCTGAATCCCGGTAGGA
This sequence comes from Acanthosepion pharaonis, assembly GCA_903632075.3. NCBI lineage: Eukaryota > Metazoa > Mollusca > Cephalopoda > Sepiida > Sepiidae > Acanthosepion > Acanthosepion pharaonis. The sequence goes on from CAHIKZ030001550.1 coordinate 353,104, forward strand.
TCTTCAATTCTCTTAGAATTGCCTCACTATTCTGATAGTTTTGATGAATATTGCCCAAAGTAGAAGTTAGTAGCCTTTATGACCACAAACACCACACGTCCTACTGGAGAGGAGGGTGATGGTCAAGTAGTTATGAATGAGGTGATATTTCAAAGTCAAATGTACCAACTGGTTCAAAAATAAGCTTTGAGATATTTTTGCTTTTTTCCTCTTTTTTTCTTCTTTCTCTCAGGAGGGTAGCAGTTTATATGAGTCGACTTCCACTCTACACATTCATCAGTCACCAAAAACAATATAGGCGAGTTCAATAGCAAATTCACTAATGCAGATACTGACTGGATAAGGAAGGAATAATGTTACTACAAGTAATAATTATAATAAAATTGCTTATTTAAAATAGAAAATTTAATCTATTAGTTTGTAATTAAAACTAAAATAAAAGCTTCAAGAAAGATTTTTCATTTTTAAAAATTCCTTTTAGACTTTAGGCATTGTTTTTCTTTAGAGGTACATAGACTTATATTCCATTCTTTTTGCTTTCAATTACCAGGAAAAAAAATGACCATAAAATTAAATTTGAAAAGTTTCTTAAATTTTTGTTTTTACTAACGTGACAAATCTTGGACAACTTCTTTTTACTTAGATGAGTTCCATAGGGCCTTCATGAAGTTGCTGGAGCACTACAACAAGTGTTAAAGTCCAACTTTGAATGCAATTAGAGTTTTATACTTCTTTGAAATTAATAAATGGCTCTCCTGAAAAAACGTCTCAAGATTTCTAGGCTGTACCTCATAAGTTGCATACATCATTAACAAAACAATGTTATCGTAGCCCTTCATTATTCAGATTACATGATCATGGCAGACACAATATTTCTTCAAGACTTTGGCCTTTTCTTCATTGTGCCACCTCACTTTCTTCTATCCATCATAACAAGTCCATTTAGATTATATATTCAACCTAATTTCTCTTTAGTTGCTTGATTATTACTAACATAATCTAAATACTCTTCATGAACAGTCTATAATACTTTTTATACTTCATAGGAGCTCAGGATTTATTTCCTTTAGATATTAAGTACATAACAAGCCCTGGAGATGTTATTTTACACCCTTGTCATATAATCCAGTGACTTTTTGCCAATAAAAGTGAGAGAAGAGGATTAACGCAGGCCCCTGGTCTTAGTGACTAGGGCACTTGAACGGGTTCTTTACTGAGTTACAGCCCATTTATTTTTGTTCTGCTAACTGGACACTAGTTAGAAACCTTCCTATCTACTCCTACTTCCAGCATTCTTGGCCTTATTTACTTTCAGCTACTTCTGCCATTGTTGGTTCATGTTTCTTTTTGGTATATTTAACCATAACACTACTTTTATATATTTGTAAATAAATTTTGTACAATTTAAGTTTGTCATTTTGTTATTCTCTTGTTGATCTGTCACAATCACATCTTTTATTTTTAAATGTTGATGGGGCACCTGTAACTAACCTTATTTGGGTGCACATGCCAGTTTATATCACGCCCCCTTCAGGGGGTTCATTACAATGTTCAATAAATGCTGTTATGTACAGAACTTCCTTCTGATAATGAAATGTGGGATATATAATATTAGATTTAAGGAATGCACTCTCCACTCAGTTCTAAATCAAAGTTTTACATGTTTTAGTCATAATGTTTTGTAAATAAAATTTTGGTTTGGTTTGGTTTGGTTTGGTTTGTTTTACAGTCTATGAACATCAATGGGTTATTTAATTGTTATAGAGTAGTTTCACAGTGGGGGCTTGTATTTCACTAAGTCAGTCCTAAAAAGGTTCGACATACAAAACGTTAGGAAATTGATATAATAGTTAATGATGCAGCAATCTAGTTGTGGTGGCTGATACTTTAATATCCGACTAACGGTCGTCCAGGATCGACTGACTCACCAACTATTTGACACCTTTTGGAGAGTTAACTATTTGCCCATAGCTGTGACCCTGACAGGTGTTACCACCCTGAGTCAGAGTGGACCTGGGAAGACCAGCAATTAAGAAGTGGTTTGATGCCCCTCAAAACTGTCTGATCAAAGGCCTTGCTGTTGGATGTAGTTTATCATCTTACCATGGACAAATAAAATCTTGGATTTGTTTTTGTTTTTTTTTTGTTATAAACTGAGTAAAGATTAATTAAAATTTAATATTTAAGAATCGACACTGCAACCAAAAATAATTACTTTTTTTTTCAATTTTCATGCTTTTTGAACATTGTATTGGTGCACTACAAAATCACAAAGAACTGTACCAGATAACAGCAACACTAGAATCCACATCACTTGAAAATGTTCAACAGCATGTTGAGAGATTAAATTTGTTTTTCCTATGGACTACAACACCACCAATTCCATCAGTATAGGGTAAACCTGGTGAGTAACCAGACTTCTGGGGTAATTCCAAAAATAAAAAAAAAAAAAGAAAGAGTAATTTACAGCAATTTTGAAGGTCAGATTCGTTGAAAAGACATAAACCATAGGAAAAAAAGGAATTTGTAAGAAATGTTTCTCAGCAACAGAGCCTGTTAATGCCGCTACAAACCAACGGTTTATTCACTCATTCAATAACACCAAACAACCAAATTGTTATGCATGGGTGGTTTATCTAGTGGTTGTATTTCTGGTTATCACTCTCTTCATCTAACTCACAGCTTAAATTGCTCTGACCAGGCTCCAAGAATCTGGTACGGAACTCAGTTTCAGCTAACATCAAAAGTTTCTTTGTGTTAATTTTTTGAATGGCCAAAATTATTTTCTTTTCCAGTATTCCTTTCTATTTCATAGTTCAACATAACTGAAGTTATGCATGGATCTGTCTTATTTTAGGAGATTATAGTCATAAATAAGTAGGTTCTGTTTTCTTCATCTTTTTATTTGAGCATTGCCTCAAGTATATAGAAAGAAGGAAATAGAGAGAAAAAGAAAGAGATAAGGATTTTAAAGGTAAATGCAAATGCCTTATTTTAATTTGGATTCTTTTTTCTTTTGTTTATCTATATATTATTTCTATATTCATTTAAAAGGGACTCACTAGATCATCATCTGAGTGTTCCTTGGGGGTGAATGTTTAACTAAAATTTCTGACATCAAAACATAGGAAAAACAAATTTCTCCTCTTAAATGATGTTCCTATAATATTTCTGTAAAAATAAGTCACCATTATTGTTGTGAGATTTCACACTATTACTGCGTGTGGACATTTTAGTACAATTCCTGGAACATTTGTCTTGCATACAATGTTGGCAGACACATGTGAGTCCAGGTAAAAAATTAAACACACAAATATATATATATATATATATATATATATATATATAAATTTTAAAACAAACGGTAATGATATGCATGTATTAGAACCAAAGTAGTTGCATGATTACACAACTGCAATGAATGGAAAAGCCATTGAAAATTGCTATGTGTGTATGTACCAGGGTTGCCAGATTGATGCTATTTATAAAATCTGACTGTTTTCTTGTTGGTTTGGAGCCAGAGTATTGATTTGGTATGTTTGGCATTTTTTTTACATTCTGAAATAAACAGTATATTACAATTGCGATGACAATTTTTTCTTTTCTATCCTCAGCGATGCGCCTGAATTATGGAAGATTTCGTCTCTTCCAGGAGTGAGGAAGGGTTCCCACTCCCAGAAATTTATTGTAAAAAAAAAAAAAAAAAAGGTAATAATGATTCTTTTGTAAACCTACACCAGTTTCATCTGCCAATCAAAAAAAAGAAATTTGTCTTTAATAATTCAATTGTCTTGTAAATGCTGGTTGTGTTGAAAAGATTAATGTGGCTGCGTGTTGAAGAGCATTTAACATTTATACATTTTTTAAATCAAGGAAAAACAATGGAAAACTAATTTGTGTTTTAACGATAAAACATATTAAAATCAACAAATACAAAGCAATTTTTGTAATGTGTGAATAATAAGGAGAAAAAAGTAGTTTCCCTTTACCTGTTAGTTGAATAAGGTAAAATGTAATAAAGCAAGTTTTCTGAATAGAAAAATAATTAAATGCACAAACTTTGAAAAGAGCATGATTACTAACCCTACCTGGAGCAATTTTTTTTTATTTTGTAAAAATAAAATCATAATTTTCAAAGTTCGTGCATGAATTATTATTTGTTTTATTTTTAATTTAAAAGAAAAGCTTTATTTTATTATTTAATTTATTTATTTTTATTTAAAAAGAAAGCTTTACTGTTGGAAAAAAAAACAACGTTTGTCATTGCTTTTCGACACAAGTTAAAAGTGCGCAGTAATTTAGATGGGTAAGAGCGGTAAAAAGGCAGTTAATTAAGCTTCCGCGCGCAAAGAGTTTCGCAGTGAATGTAGTTAAACAAGGCCAGTAATGGCCGACGGCTGAACGCGACTGAGTCCAAACTTTTATTGTCGATAACACCAAAACGGTAGATTTAATCAAAATTTAATTGTTATTTTCGAGTTCAGCATGTAAATTTACACAGAAATATAAGAATTTAGGAAATTTTTAATAGATATTTAGCGCGGGGCATAAAAAGTAAATTAACCAAAAATTTTATGGATACTACACATTCTAAAAAAAATGAATAATTATGAAAACGATTAATTAGATTTAATGGGCTAGATGAAAAGAAACAACTTTCCAATTAAAAGATTTAAATTTCATGAAATTTATCTAAAAATGAAGTTAGGTAAATTTTCATTTTAACACCCGAGCGCTGATATCCCTTCAAATTTTTCCAAAATAGTGTTATTTACGTGCAAATGTATATGCTGAACTCAAATCAACAATTAGATATTGAAGAAACCTACCTTTTTGGATGTTAACGACCCGAAAAAATCGGACTTTTTCCTGGTCTTTCGTCAGCCATTACCGGCGTATTGATAAATTATTCAGTGCTGAATTTTTTTTGTTGGTGGATGTATACAATTTGGGCCTATTTACTTCCTTCACAGTAATTCCTTGTATAAATTAGTACGCGCTTCCGTAAAGCGATTTTTTTTGTACTTAATTTAAGAAGAAAGTTAACTTTCAAATATATGTAAACATCGACAAATAAAAGAATAACAAAGTAATCTTTTTTTTATAAGAAGAAAGTTAACTTTCAAATTTAGAGTTAGGTTTTTTTTGGTTTTTTTTTGGTTATTTTTTTCAGAAGAAAGTTAACTTTCAAATTAGGGCTAGATCTTTTTTTTTGTTATTCTTTTATTTGTCGATGTTTACATATATTTGAAAGTTAACTTTCTTAAATTAAGTAAAAAAAAAAATCGCTTTGCAGAAGCGCGTACTAATTTCTGAAAGAAAATAGTTCAGCAGTGAATGACGCTCGGGGTGTTAAAATGGAAATTTACCGTTAGTTAAACTATTATTTAATTCTAAAAAAAAAGATTTTTCAGCGAATCAGACACTTATTTAATTTGTCTATGGAAATTTAATTTGTTAAATTTCCGAATTTACAGCTAAAAAAAAAAAAAAAACTGTAAAAAGGCCGTTAACTAAGTAAGCTTCCGCACATTATGTCTAGAGACTCTAGAGAGGAAAACGTATGTAAACAACGCCAGTAATGGCGGCCAGACAACGCGTTAGAGATCGAACTTACATTGACAAGATAAATCGAAAACGGTAATCGAGCGCAATGTTTTAACATCATTTTCGAAATAACCAGAATAGTACATTCTCAATACCCGGGGCTTTTGGTGCTTATTCTACAAATTAATAAAAAACAATTCACCTCTGAAAAGCAGGTGGGTGTACTGTAAATAATAAAAAAAATAAAATACCTAAAAAAAAAAAAAAAAAAAATCTCTGCCTACCGTATTTTAATGCCCACAACTTGAGGCACTTACTTTCAAGTCTTAAAACACACGTAACTCTCTCCAACCATGAAATGACAGCAACGATACAAAGTGTGAAGTAAATTAAATACAAAAGACCCCATGAAGAAATCTTCAAGATTCGAATAAAATTTCGACTTGTACAAACAAATATAACTAAAGAATATTGTAATAATGTAATATCTACCTACCTACCTACCAAGCACTTTACTAGTTTTTGTTAGCTTCTCAAACACACAACGTGGCGTGACAACTGCATCCAATCATCTGATTTATTTACAGCAACAAAACTAAGTGTGAAGTACAAAGTGAAAAAAATTAGTTTCATTTTATTTTAGTTTCATTATTGACAATTCTCGGAAAAAAGGCAAGTTTCCAACACCATGAAAATATAAGTTTGTGACATCCCCTTCTTCATTGTTTATTAGCCTTTTTCAAGAATCCACTTGTCAAATACAAAAAAAATATAAATAAATAAAAAAAGAAATTGTTTTTAATTTCCTACACGGATATTTTTTTGAATAATGTTTTCCACTAAACAAAAATTTTTTTTTTTTTTTTAGGTGAAATTTTACTGAAACGAAGTTAATCATTAATGTGTAATTTGTCACAAATTACACATTAATGATTAACACTTAACAGTGTTAATCATAATGTGTAATTTGTGACAAATTACACATTAATGATTAACAGTGTTACTGTTAATCATTTAATGTGTAATTTGTCATCATTTTGCTTGCCATATAGGTCTGTCATATAACTTAATTTTTTTTATACTGTACTTTTCTTTTTTCATGATTTTTTATTAGACATCCGCCGAGGAGGTTTTTTGGGATATCCACCTGTAACTTCGTTTCAGTAAAATTTCACCTAAGAAAAAAATATCTTTTGTTTAGTGGAAAACATTATTCAAAAGAATATCCGTGTAGGAAATTAAAAACAATTTATTTATTTATTTATTTTATTTATTTATTTTCTTTTTTGTATTTGACAAGTGGATTCTTGAAAAAGGCTAAAGTGTAGAAACAATGAAGGGAATGTCACAAACTTATATTTTCATGGTGTTGGTAACTTTAACACTAACAGTGTTTATTTTTTCCTGTTTTTACTAGCTATATTCATCTACGTCTTAAAAACAAAAAAAAATTTGAAAGCTTAAAAATTCCAGCTTCCCCTCTTCTTAATGTATAAATATAAACATCATATTCAATTAAATCCTAAAGGGCAAAACAAGTCATACAATTTTTTTCCACTTTGTCATTAATTTTACTAAATATATTTAAAGTAGGCACAATAAAAATTTAGTCATAATATGAGATTAGCAAAGATAAACAATAATAAAATAGAACAATTACAAATTAACAATATACTATAATGGTGTAATTGTAAAATTGTGTGGAAGAGAAAAACTTGGATGATAATTATTTTATAGAAATATTGGCAACCACAATTTTTTCTACAGCTGATTAAGTTCTGGGTTATCCCACTTTGCTAAAAAAAAACTGTCTCTAGCGAGGAGGGGGCTCCTTAAGCTTATAAAAAAAGGATACATTTTTCTTTCTGGTCTCTTTTCTCTTTTATAGCTCCTTAAACTAAGAGAACAGGTCATTTCGACCTTGACCTCTCGTTCATGCTGCCTATACACTGTTAACCTGTGGGAGAGACTAGCAAGTTCCCTTTTTAGTTAAGTTATATTAAAAACCTAGTTGTAATATACTGCTAGACATTTTTAGGCAATAGTTCTCTTTAGCTAACCTCGACGTATTTTATTATAGAGACTTTACTGTTAGCTTATCCAATTCTCTTGCTGGTCTCCATTATCACAAGGCAGTGGATTCTCACTCAGATCTGCGCAGGGAAGAGGTCCGTCAAGGTGGCGATCGTTACATTCGTGAAGTCAAAACCCCGGAGGGGCGTACCCTTCGGGCCACTGACGACATGTACGAGTCGTTTAATGGCATTTCGATAGCCGCTTTACCAGGGAACCTGGTCTTCGTGGAGGATGAGTTTCAAAAAGCTATTTGACTGACTTTCCTCGGCTTTCCCGACTGAAGCGACTAAGCTAGATAGTGAGAGATTATTGAGGGCAAGGTCTACGCAGCTTTGAAGAAGGTCGGCAGAGGCAAGTCGCCCGGTCTGGATGGTCTGCCCTATGAAGTGTATTTGAGGTTGTCGCACATCTTTGTTCCGATTTTGACGGTCGTGTCCAACAACTGGTTCCGGCAGGGGTCCCTCCACTACCGGTTCTACAGGGGTGTGATCACGCTGTTAAAAAAGAGCAGGGGTGTCGGGGGGAAACTAAACGACTACAGGCCCATAACTCTGCTAAACACAGAGTTAAAGATTATGGCCAAGATCCTGCAGGAGCGCTTGCAGTCAGTTGCCGAGTCTATGTTGGGTACCGAGCAGACCTGTGCTGTGAGGGGTCGAACAATTCAGAGCAACCTGCATTTGATCCGCACGATCATAGAGGGTGTAAAAGACGACGAGTACAGAAGGCGCTTGATCGGTACGAAAAGGTGACAGGGGCCAAGATTAACCGCAACAAGTCGTCCGGCTTACGGCTAGGTGTCTGGAAGGGGGTCGATCTTCGGTTGGACGGACGGTCCTGTCCGCATTCTCGGAGTGTGGTTTGGACCCGACCTCCAGCTGGAGAAGAATTGGTCTGAAGTACGAGCAAAAAAAAATCCGCCGGTCAGACTTGGCGCCGACGGAGGTTGTCCGTGAAGGGCAGGACGGAGGTGTGCTAAAAATACATTTTTCCCTCTTGTCCATTATCGATTTTGTCCACTTCCTTCTCTGTGACGACCACAGGAAACCGCGGGAGGCTTTTGCTGACCTCCATTCTATGGAGGGTGCGTGGGAATCGGGTCGACAGAGAAGTCTGTGCAAACAATGTCCGTGTCATGGGGGGCTGGGAATGCCACACTTGCTGAGCCACAAACGTGCCTCAAGGTTGGCTTTCGCCGCGAATTGACAGGAGAAAAAAGTGTTCATGGCGGGGATTGTTAGGGACGCGATTTCCCTACCCTTACTATAAATCCCCCATCTCTGGGCCGAAAGTGCCATTGTAGGCCCTGGGAGGAATCGGATTTCATTCGCGACTGTCGGTTGGCCTTGGTGGCCGTCCTCGGTCCAGTGACCTTTCTCGGCCTAGGAAGGACTTCTATCGTTTGCTAGTGGAGAGTTTCGCTCTCACTGGTCTTGGGCACCAGCGGCAGATTACCTCAGTAACCTGAGTTTTAAGCTTACCTGGTGACTGGCTCAGAATCGGCTGCCTCTCAATGACAGGGCCTTCATATGGGGCTTGGCGGATTTGCCAGACTGTGATCGGTGTGGCCTTGGTCTAGAGAAACGGTCAAGATGCCTTCTTCCATTGCCCCGGGTCCGCCTCTTATGGGACCATGTCAGCGAAGTTGATGGCCTGCCTCGCTCCCGAAAAACTTGTGCCCATGGATCGCGCATGGCGTGTGACAATGTGTTGTCCCCCCCGTATTCGGGGTGAAATGGATGGTGTTTTCACGCTGCTAGCCACGGCCCGAATGGTGATATGGACGACGCGAGAGGAGGAAGTCTTGCGGTTATCCGTCTTTCTCATCAGGATCTGATCCGATTCTTTTAGCATCAGCTCAAGACGAAGATTAGAACTGATAGAAAACGCTTGCATTCGACAGTCTTCAGCGGAAGGTGGGTGACTGAGGCGAGCTTGGTTTGTGTGAACGGGCTAGCCTTGATTTTCTGTTTTAGGTCAAGCCTACGTTACATCGGGGTGGCTTCCTGTGGTGCCCTCCCCTTGGTTAGGTTAGACAAGGTTTGGTGTACCTAGTTAATGCGAGTAAGTGTTGTTCCAGGCCTGAACCCGGCCACATCTTTAGTTATGATCCAGCCTGAGATTCCCAACCTCCCCAGTTTGTTTTTTGCCCCCCCCACTTTCTATCTCGACTGGGTCAGCTTTATACTTCCCCATGATTTTTTATCATCTTTCCCACTCTCTTAACGAGAGAGCTGCTTGATTTTGTTCCAATGCGCAGAATACAATGGCCTCCCCGCCTTTTGAGGGTTGAACGGGCCCTACTAACATCAGTTAACGTTTAATTTCATTTATGTTAATATTTTAGTTCGTTATTGGGTTCATCTCCCCCCCTCTCATTTTTTCATCTTAGAATTTTGTACATATGTCTTAGGACCATTAAATCATTATGACACGGGGCGCGTTTTGTAGGTCTCCCTAGAGTGGATGTGGTATTATGGTGCATGGAGGATTGATTGGTGACAAACGAGTTCTTATGGTGAATGAGTAAATTGTAATGTCTGAACGGGTCGTGAATCAAATTAGCTAGGTATAAGATAGTTAGTAAAGACCAGTCTTTTACCACCTCCCCCTTTTCGGCCTTGTGCCACAATTTTGTATTTTTAGAAAATAAATCTTGGTCGGTGACTGAAACGGTTGGATACGCAGGCCCCTGGCCTTCGTGGCCAGGAACGTCGATCAACGGGCTGCGTATTAAGTTACGCTCCCATTTTTTTTTTGTCTGCCAACTTGACGATAGTTGGAAACTTTCCTTCTCTCTCTCCTTCACCTACTACTCCTGGCTCCTGTTCAACTCTCGGCATTCTGTCTCTACTGGCTGCCTGCACGTCGTCCATAACCTTTCCCGTACACTATGTTAGTAAATAATACAGGAGGTTACTAATATCAGACTCGACCAGCAACACACCACAACGCCTGTACTGGACCAGTGACATGCCCGAACATCGCCAGCTCTTCTCCCCTTCCCAACATGTCAAGTTGGCAACCTGGCAACGGCAAACAACCAACAAGTTGGCAACCCGGCAACAATCAACTTCAACAACCGACAGCGATCATCCCGGCCAACATCAACTCCAAATGCGACAAACCGACAATGATCATTCCGGCCAACATCAACTCCAACTGCAACAACTAACAGCGATCATCCCGGCAACGATCAACTTCAACAACCAGCAACGATGATCCTACCAGCAACCAACAACACCAATCAACTTCGACAATCAACAGCGATGATCCTGCCAGCAACCAACAACAACAATCAACTTCAACAACCAACAGCGATCATCCCGGCAACAATCAACTTCGACAATCAACAGCGATGATCCCGGCAACAATCAACAGCGATGATCTCGGCAACAGCCCACATCAGCTTCAACCCCAACAACGATGATCCTGGCAACTACCAACACCAACCTCGACCATCAATGCCTGCACCGGAACTTCTGCACCTCTACCGTTTCCGACCACCTTTATTTTCTTTCCTTTTCTAGAATAAATTAGCATATATCATACATATCCTCGTTCTGTCGTCTGTATTGTTTCACCGTCAGATTTAATGTCTTCAAAAATGTTAGCGGGCCTCTTGTGAACTCGTTCACCCTTGTGTGATACGGGGCCGCTCAGGCTGCCCGCTACAACAGCAAAACAAACCAGATCTTCCAAACAAAAATCAACTCAACATGAAGCATTGAAAAACCACAACAAAATTTTTTTAACAGCTATGCCAAATGCTGATCTCTCTCTTTTCTGTCTTGTTTTTCAACGTAAAAAAATACACTATTGAGATATGTCTCTAGAGCATGTTACATTCTGACTCAATAGAAAATTATACAGCACTCTAATGAGACAGTACTTCAGACAGGTACATTTTTGTGGACATTGTGGGAATTTAGTTTGAGAAGCACGAATACAATATTTTACAAGTTCACTTTTCAGCCTACTTTTCCAATCCTCACTCCAACCTTTTTTCTTAGTTTCAAAACCGGCTTCCAAGGCCTTCATTCTTGTCAGAGATAAGAATATATTTTCTGACTAACAAGAGAGCTGGAAAATATAAAAAGGAATTCCACCACCATTATTTTTACCCTGGTGCCATAAAGCCTGGGAGAAACCTCACAGCTTGTTCACTCCAACCTTTCGTTACTTTCAAAATTGGCTCCTAAAGCTTTGATTTTTATCAGAGATAAAAATATATTCACTGGCCAATGAAGGGGCCAGAAAATTTGTATAACAATTTTAGAGGGAAAAATCCCTGATTCTTCTGAGCCTCCCAAATCTTTATAAATTTGGAGAATCTTTGCCTCTTTGGCAGTGAGAATTTGACTACCATCTGTGAGGTTGGCGATAGAGAACACCAGTCAACTTGGGAACCACTTTCAACAAAGAAGAGCTACCTACTAAAAGGCTGTCGAGAATGAACGCCAGCCCACTATTAAAAAACCAGTTGAAAGCTGCTTCTTTTCACCTACAAGACTGCTGTCATTGACCTATGAACTCACTCAACTCCAGAATTCCTATATCTAGCAACATTTTCCTACTCTACAGAAATGGTGAAGAAAACTGAGTGTTTCTAACAACCTTCTACTCATTTAAGAAACTTTTAGGCACTCAGAGAAATATTTTGAGCAAGCCTTTTTTTCTTTTATGAACATTTTGTCTTCCTTTTAAAGTTAAAGGACATTTCTCTCTTTCTTTCTCTTCTAATTGTGTTTATCCCTTTACCCCTTTTATTTTGTACATGGAAATAAACATTTTCTTCTTTTATTGTTACACACTGAGAAAGAGTTTTGAGTCTTTCTTTATTCATCCGCCTAAAAGAAAGAGTTTGTCCACTTTAATCTTGCTGTTTTTATTCAATATTTGTTGCAATTTTTTAACCTCAAACCCTTTCATGTGGGAAAGCCGGGACAAATGTCCCACAACATGTTAAATGACATACATCTCATTCACACCATTTGACACTTTTTCTTTTCAGCTTACAAGGGACAAAACAAACATACAAGCAATCCTACAACAAAGCCACTTTAAAGAGAGATGGTTGGTAAGACTTAATATATATTGATTTTAAAACATTCAGGTGATATTTGGTATCAGGCTTACTTAGTACTGAAAACCTGCTTTCAGTCAAATATTCACAGAACTTGATACATGTACTTTGTTCACCTTTCTCTTGCAAATATTGACTGGAATGTGTTACATAATGTGTGTCTCAAAACTTTCACTCATTCTTCCAACACAGTCAGCAAATACAAAATGAATGTGATAGGTAGGTAGAATATCCTTCCAGATCAATGTTAATATAAGTGGGGCACCAAAAATAATGTCGATGGGAGATAGTAAATAAAAAAGAGAAAAAAAAATACACATGTGGTTAATCTGTCTCAAACAGGTGGGACAACAAAAACAAAATGTAGATGGGAGATGCTAAATAAAAAGGAGAAAATCAAATACAAGTATTGTTGAGCTGTCTCGATATATGTGGGGTAGCAATTTCAATACATAGATGAGAGATGCTAAATAAAAAGACAAAACCAAATACAAGTATTGTTGAGCTGTCTCAATATAGGTGGGGTATCAAAATGAATACATAGATGAAAGATCCTAAATAAAAATACAAAACCAAATACAAGTATTGTTGAGCTGTCTCAATATAGGTGGGGTAGCAAAATGAATACATAGATGAGAGATGCTAAATAGAAAGACAAAACCAAATACAAGTATTGTTGAGCTGTCTCAATATAAGGTGGGTAGCAAAATCAATACATAGATGAGAGATGCTCAATAAAAAGACAAAACCAAATACAAGTATTGTTGAGCTGTCTCAATATAGTTGGGGTAGCAAAATTAATACATAGATGAGAGATGCTAAATAGAAAGACAAAACCAAATACAAGTATTGTTGAGCTGTCTCAATATAGGTGGGGTAGCAAATTCAATACATAAATGAAAGATGCTAAATAAAAAGGACAAAACCAAATGCAAGTATTGTTGAGCTGTCTCAATATAGGAGGGGCAGCAAATTCAATACATAGATGAGAGATGCTAAATAAAATACAAAAAAATTGCAAGTATTGTTGAGCTGTCTCGATATATGTGGGGTAGCAATTTCAATACATAGATGAGAGATGCTAAATAAAAAGACAAAACCAAATACAAGTATTGTTGAGCTGTCTCAATATAGGTTGGGTATAAAAATGAATACATAGATGAAAGATCCTAAATAAAAATACAAAACCAAATATAAGTATTGTTGAGCTGTCTCAATATAGGTGGGGTATCAAAATGAATACATAGATGAGAGATGCTAAATAGAAATACAAAACCAAATACAAGTATTGTTGAGCTGTCTTAATATAAGGTGGGTAGCAAAATGAATACATAGATGAGAGATGCTAAATAGAAATACAAAACCAAATACAAGTATTGTTGAGCTGTCTCAATATAGGTGGGGTATCAAAGTCAATACATAGATAAGAGATGCTAAATAGAAATACAAAACCAAATGCAAGTATTGTTGAGCTGTCTCAATATAAGGTGGGTAGCAAATTCAATACATAGATGAGAGATGCTCAATAAAAAGACAAAACCAAATACAAGTATTGCTGAGCTGTCTCAATATAGGTGGGGGGAGCAAATTCAATACATAGATGAGAGATGCTAAATAGAAAGACAAAACCAAATACAAGTTTTGTTGAGCTGTCTCAATATAGGTGGGGTAGCAAAATGAATACATAGATGAGAGATGCTAAATAGAAATACAAAACCAAATACAAGTATTGTTGAGCTGTCTCAGTATAGGTGGGGTAGCAAATTCAATACATAGATGAGAGATGGTCAATAAAAAGACAATATCAAATATAAAAATTGTTTAGCTGTCTCAATATAGGGGGGTATCAAAATCAATACATAGATGAGAGATGCTCAATAAAAAGACAAAACCAAATACATGTATTGTTGAGCTGTCTCAATATAGGTGGGGTAGCAAAATGAATACATAGATGAGAGATGCTAAATAAAAAGACAAAACCAAATACAAGTATTGTTGAGCTGTCTCAATATAGGTGGGGTAGCGAAATCAATACATAGATGAGAGATGCTAAATAAAAAGACAAAACCAAATACAAGTATTTTTGAGCTGTCTCAATATAGGTGGGACAACAAAAACAAAATGTAGATGAGAGATGCTCAATAAAAAGACAAAACCAAATACAAGTATTGTTGAGCTATCTCAATATAGGTGGGGACCAAAGATAATACATAAATGGGAGATGCTAAATGAAAAGGTGAAAACCAAATACAAATGTTTTATCTGTTTTTACTCAGGTAGGGCACCAAAAGCAATATGTAGATGGGAGATGCTAAATAGTACAAACAAAACGAAATACAAGTATTGTTGATCTGTGCATTTTGTTGTTCAATCTCTTTTTATTTCTCAATTGCAAATGAACTTTTTTGGAATCTTCTGATATATTTAATCTTTCTAAATATTTTAAGTATATACGATGTGAAGTATATAAGTATAGAAAACCTTTGTAAATAGAAATTCAATTTCTTTGAAACTTTTGATACATTTAATCTTTGTAGATTACAAATTATTTTTATTTGAAACTTATGATATATTTAGTCTGACCCTTTCTATCATGGTAATGAGTTTAGAAAGAATCTTGTTCTTTCTTCTGGGATGTCAAAACTCCCAAAATATATCGAATTATGTTACCCTCACCCTTCTGAGCATATGCGAGGATTTGGGGATTACTTTCAGGATTAGTTCACCAGGGTGCCCTGTCTGAGAGCTGCTCAGTTTGATGCCTATTTTGCAAACTTTTCCTCTATAGAGTTGGCTGGATGCAAGTATCCTATTACACAGTCTGAGATCTGAGAAGCACTGAAGCTAATTGGCCAAGACTAAATTCCATGATCTTTCTTATGTAATTGCGATAGTCACCCATTTTGTTCCTTTGCTGGAACTAATTTTTCAACAACTTGATGAACCAGAGGTCTATATCTCAATGCTTCACCAGGAGTTTGGTCAAGTTGCTATGTAAAGACAGAAACAGTCATTTTCTGCTCTTTTTGAGGATTGAGAAAAAAAACAGCAGATTTATGCTGCACATTCTTCCAAAGTAACGCCCCAACACCATTCAAATAGAAACACCCCACCTCCGCTGCCGCCACTGCCAACGAGAATCAAATTCTGACACATAAACTAGCAACTACCCAACCGAACAAACCTTCACTAACCAGATTTACAAAGGAGTCACCCCCAACCGAAGTCAATTAAATAAACATATTTGTTTATACCTTTGATTCTGTTCCTTTATTTCAAAGTTTCCAATAAATATTACTGAGCACCTCTGGTGCTTCTCCACAAACTAGTTGTTAAGGATTAATTGTGCAGTAAACTATTTAAAAATATCAACCAATTACTTAAAAGAAAATAAATAAAAAGAACTCAATTATAACATTCTGTATTTATATTTGGTATCTACAGCCAGTAATATGTACAGTGCATGTACACTGTAATTACTAAGAAATACATGTTTATTTTACCTAAAAAATATAAATGGTACCCTTTTTTTTCATATGTATTTTTGAGAATTTTATTTATTTGTTGTGAAAATTAAACGATAACATTGTAATTGTGGGCAACTAATATTTTTAGACTCAAGCCGCTATTCCAGATAGCGCAGTCATAGGTAGTTTCTGTGACATTTTTTGGGATAATTGATAATTTATGTAGAGTAATTTCTATTTTGACCTTTCATTGGAAGGTACTATTAGAAAACGTGTCTATTTCTGTGAACAGAGAGTGGAATACAAAAATGTGGAATCACTAATCATTGCTGTTATAACTTTGTGTATCACCTTAAAAACATTATAAACCTACAAGAAAGGTCTTTTGTAAAGGGAGATGCTACAACAATTACTACAGGACTAGATTTCTACTTAAACATTTTATATGAACTTCTATTTCAGGTGAACAAAATGTGTTAATTGTTGTACTCTGTAGATGGCAACAATCAACATTATCAATGCTGAGATTTATGCAACTTGCAATTTTTTTCAAGATTATCAGGAAAATGATCATGTTTATATGACATCAACAGCACAAAAATCTGCAGAAAATGTCTGGAAACAGTTTTCATTTTGAAATCACTAAACATCACTGATTTTAGCACCATTTTTAGACATCTTTCATCACAATGTAATTGTTATTATTAAAAAATCTTTCAATAATAAAATATACTTTTCTGAAACTTTATTTGAGGAATATTAACTGATTTAAAGTTTAATTAATCTGATTTGAAACAAATATTATTTTAAGTTTAAAATATTGCAGTATTTTTAACATGGTGGTAGCTGTTTATTTAAGGTGTTGATTGGTTGACAGCTTGACTAACAGACAAAAATTTATCTAATTTTTTTTTCTTCAGTGAATATATCTGCAAAATTCGTTGAGAAATATATTTTGAGCACCATTTTTTATAATTTTTAAGTAGCCAATAATCTTAAAAATTTAGGAAAATATTCTCTGTAATCTAACATTTTATTGAATTTTAGATACTTTGGCTTTAAATTTAATATGGGATTTTAAACGACTTCCATATCAAGTTGGGCAGATAACAAGGAAAAGACAATTGAATAGTTTAAATATATTTTATATACAAAAATGAAAAAGAGTTGCTAAAAATGTGCTTTTAGTGGATTATAATCAAACAATTGGGCTAATTTCAAAATATTTCACTTAAAAACAGTTTGCCACGGTTATCTGTCATTCACAAAGATTGTTTGTCTCAAGTACCATCTGGGAGGTTCAATCACATATCTTCTCTTGAGAGGTGGGTCTTCTCATTCGTTACTGCTTTGGGTGCCATTCCCTAGAGGCAACTAAAGACATTTGTCTCCTGCAAGATCTTAGATTGCATCGAGCATTCATAATTACATGCCAGTTCTTATTTAGTGGGAAAACAGGGTTATTCCATTAAAAGTACATTATAGAATCATTCAATAGCAGCAGAAGCATGGGGAGATAACCTAATTTCTTATACTCTTCCACAAATGAAAAAAATATGCAATACAGTGTCCCATTGCGTATTTCAAGTCCATAACATTAATACAATACTCAGTATTTGACCATGACATATCCTTTCTGGGTTTTTGGGGTTTTTTTTATGCATACATGAGTTTAAATCTTTATTTTGCAATAAATATTACAATAATTGACAGACAATAAAAAAGAAAAGAAAAGGAATTCAATACCCACAATATGTAATGCAAGCACAATGATTGGGGCTTGCTTGACTATTAACCTTTTAGAAATTTTAACAAGACTATATGCTGTTCGGTATTATCATGGCCACTTATTATAACTGTATGTATGTTAAACAATAAATGTAAAAAGTATTAACTATTCCAGTTAATGACATTACTATATTTGTCATTTGTATTTGTTTTCATGACACTACATTTTACCATTTATTTTTATGTTTCAATTGTATTAGATATGTTTTATGAGTGTGTGCATGAATAAAAAGGATACTTTATTGGTTAGTTCTGATGAACCATAATTCTTTGATGATAGCCTGTCGTCATGAGGCAGATCAAATATTCAAATGTGGGACACTTTGGTTGGCTTTTCTTTTATAGATGTTTTTTTCACCCAAAATTATTATTTGGGCCATGTCCTGTTGATGATGTTTATACATCTTGCTGGATCATTTCTTTAAAATTCAATAGTGATGACAAATGCAGAGCTGTCAATAAATTCTACTGAGTTGCATCATCATCATCATCATCATCAAATTATTTTATTATCCTCATCATTATTATTAATTTCATATTGGATTACATGTAAACAGTTTAATGTCTTATCAAGGATGACTCTAACAGATGCTACCACTCTGGGTCAGAATTGACCTGGTAGAAATGACAATTAAGGTATGATTCCTCACTCCCCAAGTTCTGCAAGCAGGGCCTTGTCACTGGATTTAGTTTAAAGTCTTAACCAGGACTTTTGAAGAATTCCAGAGAGAATCTTTAATTTGAAAGTACTGATGAATTGAAAACTATCTCTTGCTGATAATATCACTTGATCTTTTTCAATATATCTATTTAATTATTTAATACTTATAATACATATATTTAATTATTATTTAATTATTATATAATACTTATATTTAATTATTTTTTAGCTATTATATAATTATTGAATAGAAGTCTGGGATATTAGTTGATCTTTTTCAACATGAACAGTAAAATTTCAAATTATTTCAAGTGATCCATTACATTTTTGTAAAAATGTCTTTTTAAATTCAATATTTGGATGTGGATGTAAATTGTTTTAAATCTTGTAGCCATTCAAGAAGTATTCTTATGTGCACTTGATTTAAATCTTGTATCAAATTTTAATTACTTCCTCACAATTGAAGTGAATTCTTTATTCACTATTAATTATTATTTTCACTTCTGTAGATAGAGTTTAATATCTTGTTCAAGGCCAAGTTTGGTCCAATTAGAAATTTGTCATATTTAGCACTAAGTTAGCCAGAATTGGGATGGCCTTGTTATAGGGTATAGTTTAAAGTCATCCAGGATTTCTGTGCTCAGTAAGTATTAAGACATTAAATGGATGCAGTTTTAATGACATAATCAGGAAGACATCATTATTTTATACTCTTAATGACTTCTTTGTAAAATGTTCCGACAAGTTGTGATGATAAGTATAGTGCAGTAAAGAAGCTATGCTGAGTTGCATGTAAACAGTTTGATGTCTTAAGGACAAGACTATTTGGTCCACTATGACCAAGGACTGTTTGGTTGACTATAACCAAGAAAGATGAATGTAGTTTAATGTCATTCCCAGGACTGTTAATTGGTCAGAATATTAGGACCAATAAGAAGATGGATGTAATTTAACATAATACCCAAGACCAATGATTGATTGAATAAACAAATTCTTTGTTGAAATTTTTCTTAATTATCTGTTTTGATCTTCAGATGTTCTGACTATCAGTGCTTTGTAATTCTTTACTACTTTCTGGCTTCAAATTCTTTTCTAATATTAAGGGTCAAGGAAAGTTCCATTGGAAACAGATGCTGTATATTATGGTTCTCAAAGAATGCATTTGCTTTGGTTATGCATACTGAATGCACATTTCCGTCATTTCTATAGAAAAGTTCATCTACTCTGCCAAGTTTTCAGAATGGTCTGGCTTTTGTGTGATTTTTAATTAACACTATGTTATTAATTTGAACTTTATTATCAAAATCTATATCATACAGATCTTTGCAATTTTCCCTTCCACTTAAAGGTATTCCTCATGCCACAAATCTCTGAAGTTGGCTAACAAATCCTCTCTCAGAGAGCATCTGAGACTGGGAAATGGGTTCAATATCAGAAGAACTACCAGAATCAATCTTTACAGAAATTTTCCTATTGACATTGCAGTGAAGAAATTCATGAGTTTTAACAGTGACAGTTTATTATCAGATGTACTGTGATATGTCAAAGGTTTGGAGTTTATAACTCTTTGTATGTCCAAAATGATGGCAAGGAGTTGGAAATAATCAGTTTTGCCTCTGTCCAGAGTTTTAAAAAGGCATGACTTTGCAGTCTTTATCATCCTTTCCCACATGCTTCCCATCCCTGGGGAATATAAGGGAATTTTTATGTGGTTTATAATATAACTTATGAAGGTTTCTTTTAAAGTCATTACTATCCAGATGGTGCTCTTTGTTACCATAGATATGTGCAGGTACTCCATAGGTATTACAAAATCTAATTAATGCTTGTACGAATGCTTTACTTTCGATGTCCTGCACAATTTCAATGTGCATATTTCTAATAGCAAAGCACATGAATATTAATAGATATACCTTTTCTGCTTTCCATTTTTTGTACACATTAGTGACCTGTGTAATCAATACCAGTGTTCTCATAAGGATTAATCAGATTTACACGATGCTTAAACAAGTTAGTTAATTTGGGATATTTGAATACCAAGCTGTTATACTTTTTACAAAAAGTGCATTTGTTTAACATTGCCTTCACTGCCTGTCTAGCCTGTGGGATCCAGAAACTTGTTGTTCTGATTTTGGCTCTGGCAGTTCCGACTCCCAAATTTCTTGATTGCTGGTGATATTCTTTAATCAAGAGTTCTGTGTAAGGGTGGTGTTTCACCAACAGTATGGGGTAAAGAACTTTGTATCTATATCTGTCAGAATTTCCCATCCACTCTCAGGATACTATCTTTATCCAAGAGGGGAAAGGTTTGCCCCTTTGTTGGGTCTTAGAAATGATATTTCACAGAAAATTTATTTTTGCATAGTCTTTATCAAACATAAATTTGTTTGATTCAGGTGATCAACTTGATTAATTTTTCTAGATTTCTGAATGAAATTTAACATCAATAATGTTATTTTTACCAGTTTCTTCCAATTAGAAAATCTAGAAAATGGCACTACAGGTTTCTCTGAAACTTTCAAATTATTATAGAAAATTGTTCTATGACGACGACGCAAAGTTCTAAGACGACGAGACCATATTTTTTTTATTCCTCAGACATTTTAGTCTCACCAGAGGCCAATGTTACTTTTTTTCGGTAACCCACTGTGAACCAAGGGACTAAAATCTAAACAGTTTCACAAATTTTGCAAGAGTTATTCTCCTTGAGAATAGGTCAACAGGATTTTCCGTTGTGTATTATTGCTAGTTAATTGTAATATTCAATTTTGACTCAAATTGAGTTTTCATATTGTTTATATCTTTAACTGTTGAAGCTTTTTCGAATAAAGTCAATAATATTCAACTTGGACAGCTCTTCCGCCTTGGAATCTGGTTCACGTGGGATCCAAATATAGAAAAATCCCTAGGAAAGATCTCGATTCTCTCAATAATCCCTTCGGATTCTTGCTAGCAAAATAATCATTATCTTCATTATCTAGATTTTTCTTTTCCAGGGAAAGCATTGTTTTATCAAGCATCTTTAAGGCTACTTAATAGTTTGAAGGTAAAGAATAGATCCCATCTTCATGCCATGGTAGTTCCAAGGCCGGCGCGTCTTACCGCCCGACCGGGTAATGTGGCATTTTGGTGGGCCCCGTTGTGGCCATTTACCATTTTTAAAACTTATTTTGAAACTTATGTTACATTGTCAATCATCAACTGATAATATACATCGTGTATCTACATGGCTTTTTTTTTCTTCTATTTTTGTATTTTTTACTTTTTTTCTTCATAAGTTATCGTAAATCATCAAATATAATATAGACAGGGCCAGGACTTACTACCTCGAGCCTCTCAACCACGTGGGGGCCCCATGCCTACTGGAGAGGGGAGTAGAAATATTAATTTCAGTAGCGCTTATTTTTTTTAATTGTAATTTTCTTTCTGCACAGTTCTTTTAAATCAATTAAGAGGATAATAATATATCTCGGTAAAACGTATTTTTTTTTATTCCGAGATCATCGACTAAGAAGTCCACGGCCAGTAATTAAAATAAAATTTCTAGTTCATATTTTTTACATTTCCAGAAAGAAAAACCGAGAAAATGATCGCTTAAAAAATAAAAATGTTTAAAGATTTCAACACATGAAAAAATTTTCCCGACAACTGAAATACTGTTTTTAAAACAAATTTTTAAGACAATCCCGTTTGTGTTGTGTTGGAATCTTTTTTTTTTTTTTTTTTTTTTTTTTTTTTTAGCGGTAATGTGTCGGCGATTAATCCTTATGGAAATGTAAAAAAAATTTCGACTTAAAATTTTTTTTGAGTAAAATTTAGTCATGAAAAATATTGGTGGTTATTATGGAAAAAAAGAATAACATTTTCACAGTTTGTTTGTTTTTTTTTATTAAAAAAATATTCATTATAAAAGTAAATAATGAATATGTACTGAAATTTTCATTTAAATTGGAAAATTCCCTGATTATTTTGTAATTACGTAAAAGCGCTGTCCCACCCTCCATTTTCCTTTGTAGCTCCCAGGTTGGGAAAATTGAAATCGACACGTAGTAGAAAGTGTGGAGGGGGAAGTGACCCTATGCTAGGTGGTTCGAGATAATACGAATTGTCTCTGTATTCTATAGTTTTTTTTTCGAACAGGTCCAGTTTGTGTCTCGTAGTCACTGATGTTCTCTTCCTCTTTAAAGAAAAATAGGCGCAGGAGTCTACTGAAAACATTTTTGGTAAATTTGCAGATAATGCCCTAGTGACCATTTTTTTTTTAAAAAAAGAAAACATCTTTATGGCCAATATCTAGCTAGTAACTGAGCGGTAGATTTCCACAAATTTGATATGCTATTTTTGGAATAAAAAGGCTTTTTTTACACCAGGAATAATGCTTTTTATTTTTAACTGGGGCGTTTTCTGCAAATTTACCAAGTTGTGTAACTTCAGGAAGCACCAATTCCCAGTATTTTCAGGTATGTTACGCGACCTAACGGCTAGACGAATCGCCTTCCATATTGTTGTGATGAGATAAAAAAACCCAACTTCCCTATTCACGATAATGGACGGACTGGTTGCCGATTAAGTAAGTACGACCACCACGGATCGTCGGAGAGAAAAGGTCTTCGTTTGTTAACACCTAGTATTGAGGTTAGCATACTCCTTACTCTGTATTTTGACATACCTACATCCGATTATAAAATTATTATTTAAAACCAACACTCGGGTTTACTTTGTTTATTATATCTTGCACGAGATATAACAGCTGGCGACGAAGGATTGTGCAACGTACTTACCTGAAAAAAAAAAAATAAATAAAAATATATATCAGATTACGCTGAACGGATTTCGGAAGCAGATTCGCAAGTCAAAGATGTCTGTTGACGCCGATTACGAAAGCGGAGTCACAAGTCAAAAGGAAACTTTTTGAAAAGTAAGAAAATTTTTACTGTTAAATTGTGATTTGAAAAATATATATTGAACCGTGACTCAAATGCGAGCCGGTCTGATAATTGATTATTCAAGTAAAAAGTACGGGTTGTAAAAATATTACGGCTGTAAATTGTCGGTTAACCGTCTAAGTTTTTTTTTTTTTTTTTTTTGCCGAAGTCTAAATAAAGTCAGGATGGAGCAATTAGTCGAAATGACTAAAATGCTGTGTACAAGCTTGCAACAGCATCAAGAGTTACAACAGCAACAAAAACAGCACCAAGACTTACAACAACAAATATTGCAACAGCCAAAAAGTCTCAAAAAAAATTCTGAAACAGGCGACTGGAGAAAGAAAAAATACTGTTTTTTTTCTGCCGAGGGAATAGCAAATTCATTATCCGAATTTATTTATGATCCTGATTCGGGCATTACATTTCCAGCATACTTTAAACGTTTCGAAACTATATTTACCAAGAGATGTCAACATTGGTCGGATGAGGAACGAGTAACATTATTAGTCCAGAAACTAGGGACAAACGAGAATAGGAAGTACTCGAACTTGATATTGCCCAGAAAGCCAGAAGTTTCGATTGAAGAAACTAAGTATTCTGTCAAAAATATTTGACGAAAGGAATAGTCTGTTCCACATGCGATACAGATGCCTAAACATCGTTAAAGCAGATAACGAGGATTTTGTGACATACGCGGGAACAGTGAACTCTCTGGTTGAACAATTCAAGTTAGAAGAAATAACCAAAGATGTATTCAAGTGCCTAATTTTTCTTCAAGGACTAACTGATCCTAAATATAAAGAAATTAGGTCGAGAATATTAATAATGGTCGAGCAAGACTCGAAAATAACATTACAAAGGGTGACTGAAGAATGCCAACGTTACCGGCAATTCCCTGATTGTATTCAACAAGAGTTCTGATATTTCTTTTTCTTCAGTTAATGCTGCTATAACTGTCTCTAACATTTCTTCATTTTTTGGAATCAGCCTTGACAATCCATCCGCATGCCCATGTTCTTTAGATTTAACGTTTGTGGAAAAAATAACCATACCAAAGACACGTGTTGGTACAAAAATAAATTCTGTCAGTCGTGCGGAATTAAGGGGCATAAATATTCGGTTTGCCGTAAGAAAAGGAAATTACAAGATGTAAGCCTGGTATTATCAGAAAAAGAAATTCAGAAAGGTAAAAATAGAAAGTACGTAGATGTACGTATAAATAATCATACAATTACTTTCCTATTGGATTCTGGTTCAAACATAAGCATCATTGATGAACAAACATGGAAAAATATTGGAAGACCTAAATTATCTGAAAACAAAAAAAAACCGCTAGAGGGGTTTCAGGAAAGAAATTAAACTTTAAGGGAGAATTAAAGTGCGATATTTCGTTATGTGGCAAGACTGCAAAAACGAAAGTGTATGTAATCCAAGGGATTAATTCCAGTCTTTTTGAAATAGACTGGATAGTACTCTTTGATTTGTTTGAACTCCCGATTAACTCATTTTGCAACGTAATAAACAGTGCAGAAAAACAAAAAGTATTAAAAATGAAAAATTCATGAATGAATTAAAAGAATATCCCAGAGTTTTTTTCTGAGGGATTGGGTTTATGTACTAAGACGGAAGTCAAATTTGAACTCAAGGAAAATGTGAAACCAATTTTTAAGCCTAAGAGAAACGTTCCTTTTTCCTCCTTAGACACAATTAATAAGGAATTGGAAAGACTTGAAAAAATGGGAGTGATATCTAAGGTTGACCATTCGGATTGGGCCTCGCCCACAGTTTAAGAAGAAAAACGGAAAAATAAGAGTGCGCAGATTTTTCAACAGGGTTAAATGATTGCCTTAAAAATCAGTTACCCACTACCTTCACCAGAAGATATTTTTTCAAAATTGAATGGTGGGAAGATTTTTTCAAAAATCGACCTGTCTGACGCATACTTGCAGATTAAAGTGAGTGACGAATGCTCAAAATATTTTGTGTATAAATACACATAAAGGTATTTATAAGCTAAATAGTCTTCCTTTCGGATTAAAGGTCGCCCCAGCTTTGTTTCAACAAGTGATGGACACTATGCTGGCAGGCCTTGAGTTTGGTACCGTCTATTTAGATGACATTCTAGTCAAAAGTAAGAATGTTCAAGAACATAAAACGCACATCAGAGCGATATTCAAAAGACTAGAAGATTTTGGCTTGAAATTAAGCCACGAGAAGTGTAAATTCTTCATGGAAAGAATTACATACCTCGGACAGGTGATAGACAGTGAAGGCAGGAAACCGGACCCACAGAGAGCCGATGCAATTAAGAACATGCCTGCACCTGACACAGTTGCGAAACTACAATCGTTTCTGGGGTTGGCACAATATTATGCAATCTACATACCTAAAATGTATGATTTAAGAGCCTCCCCTTAACGAATTGTTGAAGAAAGACAAATGGTTTTGGTCAAAAGATTGCGAGACGGCTTTTCAGAAAATAAAAAAAAATGCCTACTCTCAGATCTCGCCTTAGCACATTATGATCCTGAGAAAGAGATCATTCTGGCAACTGACGCAAGTTTGTACGGAGTGGGTGCTGCACTGCTACACAAATATGAAGATGGCACTACTAAACCGATCGCGCACGCGTCGAGGACTCTTCTTCCGGCTGAAAAAAATTATAGTCAGATCGAGAAAGAGGCTTTGTCGATTGTGTTCGGGGTTAAAAAATACCATCGCTTTTTACATGGTAGATCATTTGTACTTCAAACGGACCATAAACCGTTACTTACAATATTTGGAGGTAAAAAGGGCATTCCTACGCATACAGCTAATCGCTTACGGCAATGGGGTGTAACCCTGCTTAATTACCATTTTAGGATGGAATACGTCAAATCTAAAGAACATGGGCATGCGGATGGATTGTCAAGGCTGATTCCAAAAAATGAAGAAATGTTAGACAGTTATAGCAGCATTAACTGAAGAAAAAGAAATATCAGAACTCTTGTTGAATACAATCAGGGAATTGCCGGTAACGTTGGACCAAATAAAAAAAGAAGCGGAAAAAGATCACTATATTGTGAAATTAAGGAACCAGACGAGATGGAACAAAAGACAGAAAAAGGGAACTCGGATTTCACCTTTTTCAATTTGCGACAACACATTGATGTACGCAGATAGAATTGTTATACCTCAATCTCTACGTACAGATATGCTGAAAGAATTTCATACCGGTCATCCTGGAATGTCTCGGATGAAATCACTCATGCGTGGTTACGTATACTGGCCAGGAATGAACAAGGATATTGAAGGTTTTGTAAGACTATGCAGAGGTTGTCAATTGGCTGCAAGGGCACCTCCGGTCAAAATGAATCCTTGGCCGAAAACGGATTTGCCGTGGACACGTCTACATATAGACTATGCTGGACCAATTAATGGGCACTATTATTTGATATTGGTGGACTCTTTATCGAAATGGCCTGAGGTAGTCAAGTGCAAGCATCCTACATCTAGGAACAACATCAGTGCATTGGATGAAATTTTCAGTCGTTTCGGGGTTCCTAGATCATTGGTTAGCGACAATGGTACGGCGTTCACAAGTATGGAATTTAAGGATTTCTGTACTGCCTTAGACATTGAACACATAACTACACCAGTGTGTCATCCCAGGTCGAACGGTCAAGCCGAGAAATTTGTTGACACTTTTAAACGTGCTTTACGTAAAAATAAAGGTATGGACACGGAAGAAAGAACCATTCAGAAGTTCTTAGCAATCTATAGGGTAACTCCTAATGAGAACAACGATGCGAAAATGTCACCGGCGGAAATTATGTTCGCAAGGAAAATTAGATCAATTTTCGATAGATTGTTACCCTATCAAAACAAAAAAAGTTGCTAAGAAAGAGGAAAAGTCAACATAAAAAAATACACTTCAGGAGAAAAAGTTTTTTTTTTTAAATTTTAAAAGTGGAAAAAGCTATTGGATGGATGGCATAATCCAGAAAAGGATTGGTAAAGTGGTCTACACGATTAAAAGTAAAAAATTTACGTGTAAAAGACACATCAATCAGATTAGACCACGATATGGTGAAGAAAGTGAAAAAAGCGAAGAAATTCCGATGGAAGTGTTATGCGATGCTTTTAACATGACACTACCCAATAGTGTATTTGAACCTGTATCGCATGGACCAGCCTTACGGGCTCAAAAGCGGAAATTATCTTCGCCAAAAAAGGATCTAATTGTGACGACTAAAAGAAGGAGCACACGGGAAAGAAAACCAGTGGAGAGTTTTAGTCCGGATCCAAAAAGACGACATTAGAAGCAGAAATTTTCAAAAGGGAGAATTTCAGCTTCGGGGGGAGGTGTTGTGATGAGATAACCCAACTTCCCTATTCACGATAATGTACGGTCTGGTGGCCGATAAAGTACGACCACAGGCAACAGTAGGAGAAAAAGAAGGTCTTCGTTTACTAATACCATTGCGGTTAGCTTACTCCCGACTCTGTCTCTGTATTTTGACATACCTACATCCGATTATAAAATTATTATTGAAAACCAATATTCGGGTTTACTTTGTTTATTATATCTTGCACGAGATATAACACATATAATGCCATTAAAATATTCAACCTGTGTGTTCCCAGTTGGGTGTTATGGAGTGGTTTTACTTGTTGCGACACTTTTCGGAAGAGATAGTCTCTCGGACACAAAGGACGCCTTTCCGTCCGAGGAACTGTAGCTGGGTATTCTGGCTAAGCTGAACAATAGATCTAGGAAATTACTGATGTTGTGTGCATGTTTGAACATAGGAAAACGAATAGAAACCGAGTGTGTTCGTCAATTACTACAAATAAATGTGTTACGTATGACAAGGCATGGGTCCCTTAAAGTCGATACTTAGTCGTTCCATGGGTATGGTCGCCTTGATAAGAGTTTCTTTAATTTCTACACAGACGCTGCAAGAAGCGCACTTTTTTCTTTTTTTTTTACTTCATCCGTAGAAAAGGAGTTTTTTTTTTTTTTTTTTTTTGCTCTAACAAAATGCAGGAGTCGACTGATTCCCGGGTAACATAGTTCATTATGAATGTCGGTGAGGGCTGACGTGATAATTGTAATAGTATTTAAATGAAGACAGACACTTTTAATACGTTAGGGCTTGTTCTCAGCCATCTCTTTATTCTATTCACGCTGAACCCTAATGCAAGGGGCATAACTCGAATGAATATGGCCAGTTTCGCAACATCTGTAATGCCCGTGTTCTCATCAATTGCCACCGAAAATGCAATAAATGACTTGACTTTGTGCTTCAGTTGCCTGTTCAAATGTGCAGAAAGATCTGAAATACTATCTTTCACAGTTTTTCTCGCCAGGCTGTTGGTAAAAGTTTACCGCTTCTCAGAGCATACAATTTCCGCAGCCTTCAGTATGCATGTCTTCACGAATTTACCTACCACAGTACAGCTTCGATGCTAACGCTATTTCTCTGGTAACAATGTAACTAGCTTTTACTTCTGCCTGACTGATATCTCGGCTTTGGATTAAAACAGACTGTTGTTTCTTCAGATTCACTAACAATTTATTTACCTTGACTCTTCTCATTTGTCCTTGAAAGTTATTGTATAGATTGGCATGATGTGTCTCATAATGCCGCCAAATGTTATATTCTTTGAGCACTGAAACCCGTTGTGAACACACCAAGCAGACGGGTTTCCCATTCACCTCCACGAATAAATAAGAAAAGGATCATGTGATCACCACATTAATTTAACTTTAGGAAACAAAACTGACGTAGAAAAGGATAAGCAAAAGACATCATTACACATAAAATATGTATTTAACAAGATGTACATATCAAAAAAACGATGTGAAAGAAAGCGTGCATTTAAGAAAAGGTTGAATAAAACAAGAGTTGTCTCTCTTTAATTATTATTTTTGTATTTCAAAGTTCCTGGAAGAATGTTTATAATGACTGTTCTCGGAAGATTTTGCTGTGTAAAGAAAGATTATGTGAGTGTATAAAGAATGTTCAGCACGTGAGTGGTGGTGTGAGTGAGAAGGTTGGAAGAGTTCGTAAAAGTTCCTACGTACGTGAATTCGTGAATAATTATTTAACATCTGACCGCCTATGGTCGAGAGGAGAATTCTTTGGGACTACATCTTATTCTTATTATTTATTCACCAAAAAGGTACAAATGTGCCACGAGGGCTAAAAATGGGTGTGTGGAAAAGACTGGTCTTCTCTAGTCCTATCTCAAAACTAACTAGTCTCATTCTTTGACCCATTCGTACTTACAATATTCCTTTCACCATTACAACGCATTTACTCCTTGCTGTCACACCACAATCGCCAACGTGATAGGATCAAGATCGCTTCGCGAGAAGAATTATTCTTCACGTGCAGACGATCTGATTGGTTGGCATTGACCAATCAGCAAGCGAGCTTTGGGGAGATTTAAGAAAGCTTTTGGGATCCGTTTCTTCCAAAAGTGCACAAACTTGACTACATGAAAATAGAGCGATTACAAAATTGTCGCATTGCTGCGATTTGTAAATTGTCTATAATAACGTAGTGGTGATTAATTAACCAATGAATGCTTGTCGTTGTATGTGATTTGTATTTGTGTATGTATGTGCAATATAGATCGGCACAATCACCTTTCATGAAATGATCTACACTCTGTATTATTCATTTTTTGTTCTTTTTGGCAAAGATGTTTTGGGTAAGGTAAAACAGAGCGAAATGTTGACCTAAAAAAAGAAAACATGTTGTTAGTCATTTAATTAAATTTTTTTAAGAAAAAAGGTAAGTAAATACATAATTTTTACGATCTTCAAAGTCATCTCGATGACCGGATGAAACACTGTAGCGCCCCAGTTCAGGCCCGCGGGTCGAATGTTTGACACCTCTACTGTAGAGAGTAAACTGCTCTCTCGAGTAGTTTACACACTCTGGTATTTACCGGGCACAGGGACCCGTCCCTGTGCTGGTAGTATCATGGCTATGACTAGCTTGGACCGGCTCTAACCAGCTTGGACAAACTATGACCAGCTAAGTCCAGCGGCCCGAGTGAAGACACTCGGGCTCCCACGTTAAAAACTGCCACAACCTGTACAGAGTAAAGTTCTGCAGTCTCATTACGTATCTGTTGAAACGTTCGCAAGCCCACACTGATTCAAGGCACTATTTGGGCGTATCTCTGTTTTATGCTTGACAATATTCTGGAATAGAACGCTACAGGTCTTAGTCTTTGGTGCTCTTGAAGAAGACATCCACCAAAATCATACTGTCAGCTTCGACAATGGATTGCCTGGTCGGATCGAAGCAGGTAAAGACCGGTGCTGTTGTAATAATTTCCTTCACTTTCCGGAACGCTGTGTGTTGCTGTGGACCCCATGTCCATGCTGCCACATTGCTCAGTAGTTCGTTGAGTGGCTTCAGAATAATGGAAAGATGGGGAAATTACCTAGACATGCAGTTCACCATATCCAAGTCTCGTCTGAGTTCAGTGACATCAGATGGTTCAGCTAATAAAGTTTAATCAATTGCTATGCCTACTGCAAAGAAAGTTGGTTTACTATCTCATGCTAGAAATTTTTCTCACCAGAATCTATCTTACATATTTATAAATCTATCATTCGTCCTTGCTTTGAATATTGAAGCTACATCTGGTCTGTTGCTCCTGCTGTATATTTAAGAGATTCTTGATAAAATCCAAATAAGAATCTGCAATATTATAGATCCTGATCTGACATTTCGTCTCCAGTCTTTTTCTCACCGCCATATCGTAGCTTCCCTGTGATTTTCTATACTTTCATGGTAATTGTTCTGATTAACTTCCCGCTGTGGTACCTAGACTTTATGAATTTAAGCGCAGTACTAGATTGGCGGCAAGGTCTCATCATTTCATAGTTGAAATGGCTAGATGTAACCACAAATTCTATGTTAAGTTTCTTTTTTACACTATATTGTTCAGATTGTTGTCCTCATTTTTATTGCCATATTCACAACGTTTCGGTCGTTGTACGATACGGCCTTCTTTGGGTGATATTCAAAATTTCGAACTGAATCTTTCATTTAGTCCACTGGAGCAGATTGTTCTAATTCCACGTGCCATGCCTTTGGATATCTCAGTGTTTTAGTTAATTTCCCTTTGATAACTCAACTCTCCATGTTTGTTTTTTTGTTTTGTTTTTTTTTTCCCTTATGCGGCCAGGGATTGAACACACCTCACTTTTAGATCAATTAACCAACTTTTATCCACTGGACCATGTGTCCGAACTGTACTGTAAATAGTTACAATACCTCATTTCCGAAATATAGACAGAACAGTAACACTAAACAGTTTCTTCTATCGAACTTCTCGTTTGTGAACAGGCTTCCAATTTTTTTGCTTCCCAGTAATTTTTTTTATCTTAAAAAAAAAAAAAAATAGTGGCGATTATATTAGTGAAGAAAAAAAGAAAACACGACAGTTTGTCTTTCGCTGACAAAATGAAAATTCGACTTGAGCTTTTTTTTTTTTTTTTTTTTTTTAGGCTTCCGTACTTGAAAATTATGGAAGTTTAAGTTTTAAAACTCCGTTTAATTAATTGGGATATTATTATAATAAAATTATTATGTAACTTAACTGCTAAGAATATTGTCTTCAAACCGAATTGTTTCAACTCCCTGCCATCCACCGTACACATTTTTGTAAAAAGAAAAAACTAATTACACAAGTTACTTGTGTAAGTTAAGTAGATGATTTTTTTAATCCTTAGATATTTAAAATTTAAAAATCAGTTGTAATTACATCCCTATTTCAATTAAATTTACTGTCATTATTGTTAAATGTGGACGTGACAAAATAAAATTATCCTACAAAGATTCAAGCAATTCTAAATATCTGTATGTTTATATTGCATTGTTAATCAAACTGACACATTACTTCGCGTTATAGCAACCGTTGCTAAGTTACCTGACGCTAAAAAGAAAAAGATAATAAAATCTTGGAAAAAATAGCCAAGTAGAGTGGATTTCGTGTACAGTTTTTTTCGTCGGCAAAAACAAAAAAGTAAGAAAAATCAACTTTTTATTTATTTACCCAAATTTTGGTTAAAATAATAATTTTGTTAAACACTCATTAATTTTTATTTTCTACCCGATAATGTACAACTATATAATTTTCACATTTTTTCGTTATCATTTTATCTATTTTTTTTTTTTTTTTTTTTTTTGGGAGATTATTAATAATCTATTATTATACTATTATAAAAAAAGATGATTATCTGTCCATCACACACTTGTGTATGCGTATGAATTGGCATGTGTGCATTTCTGTTGTGTATCATGAGTGACTTACAAGTGCTTGTGTCAGTTAAGCCACACACAATTTTGACTGATTTGAAATAAGACAATGGAATAAATGCATTACCCGCCCACCCATTCTGGACAACCCCTACCTTGGGCTGAGTAATAAAATCTTATTGAAAGAAGTTTCTTCTCACTCTCTCTTTATTAAGAAAACAAAAACTTCATGTCTATCAAATTGTCTCTTTTCAATTTTCATAAATGTCATCATCCCTCAGCAATGAAGATGGGAAGAAGCAAGATTTATTAATTTAGAATTCTAGCAAAATAACCATTTTCGATTCTTATAATAAGAAGCTAAACCTAATTACTTTTATGCATGTGATGAATCCTATAACTCTTCACAAAAATTTCTTTCTCTTACATAATTTACAAAATGGATCTTTTCCAAAATTTTGTCTCGACATAAATTCTGAAGATTTTGTTTCAGTCTCTTAGTCTCCATAAATAACAGCTATGTTTCAGGATCATCACATAGAATAACTTTTAAAAATCTACCACTTCTAAATCTTGAATTTTGGGTTACTTGTAAGTTCAGCTAACTTGAGTTACTAGTAAATAGAAAGTCAATTCAAAATTTAGTCACATTTGGCTTTCAAATTTCACCAAATTCATTATAGGTAGCTAATTCTGGCAACCCTCTTTTGATCTTACAGTGAGCATAATTTCTTTTTGGTTTTGTTTTAGTGGTGATGTTGAGAAAAGTAGGATTCTTCTCTGATATCAATTTTTCTGCAAATATTTTCTTACTGCATTCTGTAAATTATCAGTATTATTATTTTCTTCTTTGGGTCACCAGTTATAAGAATTATATCTAATTTGTAAGAAAATAACTGTTTCCGGAGGTCACCAATTATTAGTTTATTTAAGAGAGTATATAGCTCACCTGGGTGGTTTCTTTTGGGGAAATAGTGTACAGCACCCTTTCTAGTTTTATAGTATAAGGCTAAATAAAGGGAATAGAATTTGTATTGAAGAATTTATGCCTTCACTCGATTTGAAAAGACATAAATCTCATTACAATTTTGCATTTTGTAAAAAAATAAAAATGTGTTAGCGTTTGAATTTGGGAAATGTTTTAACAAAGGACAGGAAATGTGAAACTGAAATCCGAAGGTGCACTGGAAAAGAAACAAGGAAGTTTTAAGGAAAATGAAAAAAACATGCTTATGTTTAGAAAGAGAATTGAAATTTCTAGGATATACAATGGGGCAAATAGGGGTTGGAGAATTTGACACTCACAGGAAATATTGAAGACAAGAGGAATGGAGACAAGCACTGAGTAACCTACCTAGCAAGTTTGGTTGACAGAACAAAGAGTGGGAGGAATAGTAAAAAGACAGCTACAAAGGATAAGTTGTGGAGAGCCCTGATCGACCATGTCCTGAAGGAACTTAGCATATAGAATAAGTCAGTGTTTGGTTTATCTTCATTGAAAATGATACCTTCAACTGTAAATATCAGAGGTGCATATCAGTCAGTCAGTTATGTGTGATACACACTTAGGCGATCATGTATCTTTCGATACATGACTGATGAAGCAGATTTTTCCCGCAGTAGGTTGCCACTTCTTTCTGCAGTAAACCAGTTGCCATCCAAGGCTATAGAACACGGTCTGTTCTGCTATTTACCCATAGCTGCAGGGATTCATACCTTTCCCAAGGTGAATGGAATGTAATGGAATGGATTCAATTGTAATTCCAACTCGGCTCTCTGATTCCTCAATTCAAGCCGCTATCCATTACTCCACCATGCCTCCTCATATATCAGATGCATATAAAAGAGTATATTCTTAACTGTTTCGACTTCTTTCATCCATTGTATTTGGCCGGCCTCTCATTGAATATCTTTTTAAAATTCTGTTCTCAGTAACTATATCTAGTTTTTGGCTTAGGTTAGGTGATCTGTTTGAACTTCAAGGTCATGTAGAATAGTAATATTATTATGTCTATATTTCTGAGATGAGGTATTATGTACACTATTTACATTATTTGGACTATTGTTCTCATCTTTGTCGCCATATTTATTACAATGTTTCAGCCATTGTACGCTCTGGCCTTCTTCAAGTGATTGGAATGTTAAACTGAACCCTCAAGGACACATGGCACAGTGGATAAAGGCATTAGTTAGATCCAGTGACAGGACCCAAAGAGTGTGAGTTCAATACCTGGTTAAGGTGATGGAGAGGGGAATTAACAGGAGATAACTGATAACTGACATCCATTAGACATGGCACATGGAACTAGAAAAGTCTACCCCAGTGACCGAAATTCATTTCGACATTCCAACCACCTGAAAAAGGCCGTAGCGTACAACGGCCGAAACATTGTAATAAATATGGCGATAAAGATGAGGATAATAGTCCAAGTCAGTAATATTATTATTGGTTTGCTTTGGCATAATCCCAGCGTTTGCACATTTCCCAGTGGAACTCATTTCCTATCCATTCATGTCTATTCTTTTATCCATCAACGTTAATGGGGCTAACTGTGATATTCAATAAAACATTTTCCTCATTAGCATTCAGCTCAGTTTTTTATGCAATAATGGTAATATTAGCTGTTTCCTTATAAGGAAACATTCAGCATACATTTAGCATGTAGTCAGTACTACTGTTGGTGGAAATTTATAAAATCTTTCTCTTAAAATAATTTTTCAGGAAAATAAGTTTCTCAATTCCACTGTTATTGCTCTTTCTGATACTGATAGGAGTTACCTTCCAAACCTTTTATTTGAAGTGTGTGGAACATCAACACATTTACATTTATCCTTTTTATTTAACAATTTCTCTTGATTTTTGACACTAATATTTGGAGTTT
The DNA here is from genome assembly GCA_903632075.3 of Acanthosepion pharaonis. Taxonomy (NCBI): domain Eukaryota; kingdom Metazoa; phylum Mollusca; class Cephalopoda; order Sepiida; family Sepiidae; genus Acanthosepion; species Acanthosepion pharaonis. The sequence goes on from CAHIKZ030001550.1 coordinate 388,808, forward strand.
TTCTTCTAAGCACACATGGAAAAACATGCAATACTAATGTTGAAAACGGTATTTATTTTTCACAATAAATATATAATTTCTGACATAATCTATCAATGCACACAATTTATTGATGAATATAGATGGAACATTATACAGTGAAAATTTCAGACCCAAATCTGGCAAACATATGTCAGTTTGCAGATTTCTTGATCAAATTCTTATATGATGAAAATAAAAAGAATTAATAATCAAAGACCAGTGTGAGATATTTGTTTAATCAGCAAAACATTTGCTACTAATTGATGTAAAAAAAGAGTGACAGACAAACTCATCTGTTACCCTTTAGTGAAGTACCCAATATTTATCATAACTAAGAGAAAAAAAAATCATTAACTCAATACAAATTAAAAATGAAAACAAATATGTGAAATTTGTCTTCTGTTTTTTTTTTTTTTTTTTTAAATGTTTTGTGTATGTGTCACCCATATTACCCATTCTAAACAAGTGCCACGTGACCTCTTTGAGGGTCCTGTCATATTTGCCAAGAATAAGCACAGACTGAGATTTATAAGATGGGGATCTCTGAGAGTGGTTATGGCAAAACATAGAAAACAACAGGAAGCAATGAAGAACCTTTCACTCTGCATATTTGGTTGAGTGGCAATTCAGCAAAATAAGTTGACAATATCCAGAATTGACATCAGGATAAAAAATGACAAATGATGCTTATTTTAGAGTTTGATATCATGGGACTTGCAGGAAAGTACAAACCTCAAGGATCACATTTGGCTTAAAAGTTGTTTAATTTCAGATAAACTTTAAAAAAATTTCGTCCAGGATGTCAGAATTTTGATGTTTTTTTTTTTTTTAAAAATGTCTAATAATAAACAAATTTATGTTGATCTGTTCATGTTATGTTCCAGCTTGACAGAGGACACTGAATAAAGCTCTTAAGAGGTGTGAAGAACTTGTGAAAATGAATGACTAACTTACATTGTATGTCATTTCTTGTGGCCTTGAAAATACTTTTAAAACTGTTGATATAGAAATGTAAAAATAAGACACTTTTCTATTACAGATGTCACACAATGGAAAATAAATTTTATGGGTCAAGTAACCAAGAGATTTTTATTGCATCAATTGGATACAAATTTTGATGACCAGTTCCTACTGAAAAGAGGTCATTGCAACCTACTTTTTATATTGGGTTGTCTGGAAACTTCATGTCAATTTTTAAGGGAAATTAAGACACAAAACAAATTATGCCATTAAATATTTATTCAACTAAATATGAACCAATCTTTGTACAATCTTTCTTCATTTTTCCTTCAACTTAAAGATTCCATCTTCCCAGAATGTTGGTGGTTTCTTGGCAAAGAACTCATTAAGGTATTTTTTTATGTCATCCAAAGAATTAAAATTTTTACCATTGAGATTAAGGACCTGAATAAATGAAAATCCGAAGGAGCAATGTCTGGTGAATATGGCGGGTGGATAACACATCCAAGTCGAGCTGAAACAAATTTTACCTGGTCGCCAAAGAAACGTGAGGTTTGGGACTATCCTGATGGAAAACAACACCTTTCCTGTTCACCTATTCTGGTCATTTTTCTTGAATTGCTGCCTTTAATTTGTCCAGTTGCGAGCAGTACTTTTCCGAATCAATTGGCTGGTTACTTGGCAGAAGCTTATAGTACAAATCCAACCAAATGTACAGTATGACTTCTCTTAGGATGAAAACCTCCTTTTGAGATGGCTAAAGTTGGCCCATGTCACTTACCTCAGGATCTTTTTCACTGAACATTGTTGTAAACAATCCATTTCTCATCACCTGTCACAATTTGCTTCAAAAACGGTTCATTTTCATTGCATTTATACAGCAAATCACAGATGAAATGTGAACCAAAAGATTCTTTTCATTCAGGTCATGTGGCACCCAAACATCATTGTGATTTGACTATCTAAGCTTCACTAAGTGCTCATGGATCGTGGATTTTGATAAACAATCCGCTCACATACAAATATTTTTTCAGCGCGTGAACAAGTCAAGTTTTCCTGCCATTTTCCTTGAGCCTGCCATGTGATTACATTAATTATAAATAGCAGACACAAGCTTGCTCTCTCTCTCTCTTCTTCTTCCTTGATTTCTCTCGCAACAAGATGTAGTTGTAAAAAGGACTCCCGTCTCAACCATGTGCGGTCAAGCGTTAAAAGCATATTCACTCATGCATGTATGTACAAAATTTTCCAAACTACATTACAAACATACAAAACATTTCCAAACAAGCAGCAAGAACTTTTCTCTTTGAAATACTTTTCTAAATCTACAGTTTATTCAGCATTTTTCAGCTTTATAATTCATTCAACTTTTGTGAGCTCAGTTAAAAATATTAATTCAGTCAAAGGGACATAACACCAACAAGTAACCTCTATGCATGTACATCATTACACAAAAATAAATATAAATGTTGTTTTAAAACCGTTTGTTTCTTCTTGTGTTTCATATTTTGTGGTATTTTGCATTAAATATAAATCGTGTGGTCATGTTAATAAACAGACATCTACAAATGGTCATTCTTATTAACATACCATTACAGTATCCTACACTCACATTGTATGAACAGTAAACTCGCCCACACAGGCTATATAATCTGTGACTTACCTCCCTTTTATTTTGTAGCTGAGTTTCATTTAGCTAAATAAAGCTTAGTACTTTTACTTCTGTTCTGAGTTTTGTTTTACTTACCACATCCCACTTATCTATTTTTGCCATATTATGTCACAAATGTCCTATTACCCACTTATTTATTTTTACCTTGCCATATTCTATTATCTGCATTTTATTATGACCAACTTACGTTCCCTATTATGAGCTAATTATCTACTTGTGCCCTAATATGCCCCGTTTATCTTATTATGACCCACTTATCTATTTATAGCCTATTGTCTCAATTATCTATGTCTCCTATTATGTCCCAAATACCTGTGTCCTATTATGTTCCATATATATTTACCATTATGAGCTACTTATTTGTTTATGTCCTATTGTGTCCCAACTTATCTATTTGTGTCCTATTATGCCCCATTTAAAGAAAAAAAAGTACATTCTGAGTCATTAAAATAAAAGTAAGAAAGAAAAACTCAAACATTTATTTGAAAATTGTCTTCATTCTCTTTGAAAAACTATGAAAAGAAGAAAAAAAAGAAAGGAATCTAAATTGAGACTCCTTGAACATTTTGAGGATTCCCCTATTCAGGTTGTGAAAGTCTTCGAACTCGTGTGGTGATGCAATTAAATTACTTCCATCAATTCCCCTCCCCAATTTAGCATGGTACTTATTTAGTATGGAATGCTTATTTTTCTAAATAATTTTCTCTGCGGCACAATTATTTTGTCTAAATGTTTATTAAACTTGTATAAAACTTCCTGGTGGAACATTTATTTGAACTGGCACACTTTATTTTATAAGTTGTAAAATTCTCACTTGTATGATTACTAACTTGTATTTGGTACAAAAGAATACATATAAACATAATGTTTTCTAGAACCCTCTATGATGTAATAATCTTTTATTTGAATTTCCAGGATGCTTCATTCTACAACAAGTGTAGTTCCAGCTGGGGCCCGAGTTCCTGAATATAGTATGCATAAAAACATTTATTTAACTGGTGACTGGAAATCTCATATGTGGCGAGGTGCTTCTCATTACATACCTTCCGAGAGACGATGGCTGGCGTACCATAATTATCGATGCCTCCCATTGCTGGCCAAAAGAGATGCCAAGGATTTGCAATCTGAGACAGAATATGTCGACTTTATTCAATCGAGAGATACCCCGTCAGGTCAGTATTGAAAAAAAAAGATCCCTTGTGCCCCCCTCCCAAGAAACAGTATGTTTTCTACATTTAGGCCAGGAAGGACAAACTCATACTAACGCCTACGTTTGTTTAGTTTTATTTATTTAGTGTGTGCAAAACTTTCCAGCAAAAATAAAAACAAAGAAAATCAAATACTGAATAGAGTTTGTTTTTGTTTTTTAAATAAGAGTCACTGGAAATATTTGCACACGATTAACAGGTTTTTTTTTTTTTCTTTCTAATCATCATTTCAATTATATCTGTAGATATGCAGAATAGATTTTCACAGCAACATATACTCCAACTTTTTATTAAGTTAGAAAGTCATTGTGCAAACCCCACGGTTGTATTTTTCCAGTAGTATGAGATGTATGGCAGAAATGTTTCTAGCTTAACAAAAAGCAATGCAGTGGCGTAGCTAGAGTAAACGTCACCCGGAGCGGTCCATTCAAATGTCACCCCAATGACCCCGATTCACCCTATGCTGAATGGTTAGCTGTAGCTAAATTTTCATACATGCTCTTCCTCTACTTTACTCTACTGACCGGTACGTTACTGCCTACATGTATGATCCAAGACAAAATCCAATGCCACAAAATAATCAGTTCAAATCAAAAACTGAAAACATTGCTATTTTTCCTACTCACAAATTTCCCAACAATTTATTAGAAAATTTCTGACAGGGGGACAAAACTTGGGCGGGGGTCATAAATTCTTTCGTGGGAGGGGTCGTATGCCAGCCTGCGAAACCCTGTGTCTCCACTGTTTTCAGACTATTTTTGGCACCTTAGCCTGGTTGAAAAATTTTGTTGGGTGTGACATTGTGTCACCCCTCCTGTGCTGCCACCCGGGCAGTACGCCCCCTCTCGACCACCCGCCCCACAGCTACGCCACTGAAGCAATGACAATGAAAATTATCAACATGTAAATAATGGGTTATGATTATTTGCATGTATCTTTATACAAACTAATAAATGATTAACAAAGAAAATATACCAGAATATCTCTACAAAAATAACTGAAAAGATAAAAGACAATAAAGTTTAGCTATTAAGAATTTTGTGTATGTCTGTGTGATACATATGTGTGTGAAAGTTCAGTCACTAATGATAAAGACATTGTCTCTCAGCAGGGACAAGACCCATGTTGGTGTTGATTCCTATCGTATACTGGGAGGAAAGAGGAAAAGAGAAAGAAAATGTTCAGTTTTTATAGCCTTTAAACAGTGCCATCTAGCAGACTCTTGGCAGACAACTGGTAATGATTAAGTGCAAAGACTTTAACTGGCTTTGGCTCATTTCTTCACAAAACTTTAATAAATGATTTTATCTATGATGACCAATTTCTTTAATTAGGTCCAACACCCAAAAATGTTGGTCAAAAAGACAGAAGGGGAAACACTAAGGGTTCCAAGCAAGGTAGTATTTGGAATTTCTAGCAGGATTTTTTATTTTGTTTTGTTTTGTATCTGGATGGAATGAGCTTAGACACCTAGATGGCCAGGATTATCCCACATACCAGTTTTGCACTCTACCAACGTTAGCTTAAGAAATTATTTTATATCCAATATCGATCTTTTCCAAGTCGATTTTTGTTGATTGATACTTTGAGTTACAACCCACATGTCAAGATTTGTTTCATTAAAATCTCTCCTGCTAATTTTAAATGTAGTTTCTAAAATTACTGCTAAAAAGCTAATTTCTACAAACTGAATTCAAACAGCCTTGGTTGATAGATAAACTCTGTTCACTGACTCAGTTATTTGAGATAGTAATTGCTATGCCTCTCAGCATTTCTTATCATCAAACATTTATAGATATAGCATTCAATTTGTACATATATTATGGGATGATAGTTTTACGTCTCATAGAGCAAGTTTGGTATTACAATATTTGTACTATCACAGGATTCAATAATATTACAGTATCTTACAGTTTCTGACTTTAACAGGTAGCTTTTTTTACAATAAACAACCCTGACTTAATATGTCACAGATTTTCATCAAATTTTAAGAGATACGGGGATATTCAGATAAACTCCAATTTTCCATAGGATACCTGCACTCTCTGTTGTTGGTGACACCAGGAATTGCTAAATTTCAGAACTGTCACTAGTGAGTTTTTACTTGAGCCTTGATGTCATCACCGCACCAAGTCAAGTCAAACAATGACCTTAAGGGATGTGGTATTAGGGTGATTCTAATATGAAGAATGTGAATTATAATTTTGGTGTACTTGTTTTGTTTTTTTAGATCAAAGAAACAATGCATCGATTTTAACCAAGGTATTGAAAAAAACGACTTAAGTAAAGAAGAGCAACCTTTTATCCCAATTCATTTGTGCTGCATTTTTTTAATAACCATTTCTAAAAATAAATATTTAATAGCAAAACCTTTGAATTATTATCCATCAAAATTCTCTGGCCATTTTGTTTGGCGAAAAGGAATTTCAAATTAATTTGAGGTCAATCAGTATACTCATTTGAAGTGTTAAATATAAGAGAAATAAATGTACTTCATTTGATACGAATTTTATTATTCTATCAGGTCTAAAACTTGTTTCATAGGATTGGAGATCAAGGTGAGAATGGAGATAAAAAAAATTGGTGGAAAAGAAAACTCAATTAATAAATAAGCTATACTATCTTCAGGAAGGGTGAAGTTAAGTGCCAAAAAATTAGAGATAGTAAGCTCCTGGAATACAAGATACAAGTCTCATTAGAAATTGCTTCTATATTCTGACAGTTAAGTGATTTAAACCAGGGCTTCTCAAAGTGGGCATCAGCACCTGTTAGGATGTGATAAGGATCATGTTGATGGTGATGGAACAATAAGATGGTGATGGAAATTTTTTAAAATGGGGCCGAGGTAATATAGAAAAATCCTTAGAAATTTAAATATTTCCCAGAATCGTTAAAAACTACAAAATCCTTGGAAATTCAAATATTTCCCGGAATAATTAAGAACTGTAAAATGCCAACAATAGTTATTTTGGTTGCAAGGAAAAATTCCAGCATGATATCCCACCTGATGGACAATTAAGAAAATATAAATGCTACCATTTTCCATATTATGTTTGATAGAATGAGGTCTCAGTACAGCTCTTAATCTTTTCAACTAAAGATAGAAATAGTCTGAGACTCATTGAAAAGGCTAAATTTAAGCCTTCTATTAACAACGATAACACCTGACTAATTAATAAGTCATAACCATGTTTAACGTTCTCATTAACTGTTAATTCTCTACTTACCAATCTATGTATAAATTTGACAATAAGATTATTCTTTGTTACACTAATGTGAAATAAACTGTTTAGTTGAAATTGGTTTTCATTTGTCACAGTGCCAGCTACCATAAACTTACTTTAAACTTAACTCAAAAAACAAGGGATTTGCAGACCTAAATTTACAAGGACTTTTGCCCTTGTTTTGTAAAAGTATTTTTGATACTCCTTGTGTGTGTGTGTGTGTGTATATATATATATATATATATATATATATATATATATATATATGGTTGGTGCATAATTATCAGGCGTTTTTGTAGGTGAGTTATTTGTTAATAAAAATTGCTGTTTTATTTACTTTTTTTTAATAAAAACATTTTATTTTCAAGTTATAAAAATGTATATCGATAATTATACGCTCTGAAATAATCATTTAAAGATGTTATTGTTGAATTGTTGTTTCTTGTTTCATAATAAATATTGTTTAAAAATGCCTGATAATTATGCTCCAACCCAATATATACGCACAAAAAATTGTTTAGACTCTGAAATGGCCTATTTGTATATCTGTTGATTTTCATCTGATTCATTCTTCAGCTTTCAGCTAGTGCAATTCCTGTTAATTTCCAATTTCATTAAAAATTATTTTTCTTATAACCTTCCTAAAAGATGATGTCCTTCAGATTTGCAAACAGTCCCTCCGTAAGTCACCATGTTGAATATAGGAGATAAGCTGAAGTGCCAAAAAATTAGAAACATTTACTTATCACTGCTGTGAACATACTTATACATCTTTATTAAACTTTCATTGCCTGCTGTTGACATATATATACATTTACAAGACATCATGAAATATCCCACCCTAGTGTTTGTGTTATAAGCTAACTGGCACTTTGTGCTATTTCCAAACCAGCGTAGGTATAAAGTACAGTATAATATGACCTGTTCTCTAATGTATTCTTATTTCATTGTTTTGGGTGTACTTAATGCGGTCTGTATTGCTGAGTGCCTGGTCAAAAGCAAAATTACAATGTCAATAAAAAATTGAGATTAGCCAAGCCTCAGAAAATGTGCTAATCTGATGCTGTAGGCAGGTTGAGCCATCACTTTCAGCTCTAAGTTCCTACATCTAGAAGTATGATCCATTTTCAGATGTATTAGTCCATAACTAATTTGTGTTTGTTGGGTGGGACTTCAAGACATTTAATGAAGTCTGCAACATGACCCATACATACTCAACTGATTTTTACATCTGACGACTGAGACTTGAAATTGAGCTGAGGATTCCTGCAGCCAGTTTCACATTACCTTTGTACAATGGAGGGCCACATTATCTCGATGAAACTGATCCCTGCTACCAGGAATCACGAAGGCATTGAAATGGTCTGCAAAATTGAACATTAATTTTGCAGACCATTTCAATGCCTCCATTCTTTAGTTTCATCAGTTCAGACCTTTACACCTCAGACACGCTGTGTTATTTCCATGGAGTCAAATCACCCTCATTGCCTTCATGTTCTAAATGTAAAAAGAAAGTTCCACTCAGTTTTTTTTTTTTCTTTCAAGAACTGCCACTTTGTGGAACAGACTCCCACGTGGATGCTTCCCTGAACATTACAATTTTAACCTCTTCAACAATCAATTGTTATCTATCCTCATAATCCTCACTTCTTACCACCTCCTCTTTCATTCATATCATACACTCCATTCTTCATTGAAAACTTGTTCTTGCATCACTTGTAGGTAGGGCTAGTGTATATTACTCTGACCTGGAGTGGGGAAACATAGTTGGAAACCCTGGGCAATGCTTTTTGACCCTCATTATTAACATTTGCTTTATTCTACCTACATTTATATACGTTACAAATGAAACTTAGTGCAACTGTTAAAGGATTGAAATTTTTTACTGATTTTGACGTCATTCTGAAGTCTTTGTTTTTGTTTTTATCCAAATCCGTGAATTTGTTTTGCTCATGCTGTGTCAAAAAAACTATATAACATTCAGTATTTTTTTTATCCATAATGTTGTATGTGCTAAAATTATTCAAATGCGGGATGTTAAAAATTGCCGCAAAACATTGTTCATTTAAGATGGCATGATCTATTATGACATGTCTACTAATTTGTATTTAGATACATTGTATTTATTTTCAATTTTTCTAGTTGAATTGTTCACCTATATTGCACACAATCCATTATTGTACATAATTAGGTTACAATAAAATTTTTATTCTATATGAATACTACCTTATAAAAATTGAGAATCTATAAATGAGGGGAGAGGTCTTGAACCAGCCCTGTTTGTGGTCACCCACAATTGTCATCTACCAGTAATGCCTGCTTTGAATTCACATATTCAGGGTATATCTTTGTTTCTGTTGTCAGAGAATTTGCCACTATTTTTCTGGACCTAACAATCATTCCATGATTAAATCTGCATCTCATGGCTGCCACAGCTACACTACCTCTTTACCTATTATGCCAGACCTGCACCATGGGACCGAGTCCATTCTGACAAATGGGGAAGTGAAACTTTTCAATGTACTGCTAATTTTTTTCACTTTAGTCTGTTTTTGATCATGTCATTAGTGTAATTGATTGGTAACAGTCAAGTTCAGAATTATTTCATAAACCGAGGTACGATCCCTGAGCTTGCTTGGCACGGTTAAAACAATTTCTTTTCTTTTCTCTGAGTTTCATGAGCAAGAGTGATGGTTCATTAGCATCCATTTTAAGTAATTATTTCATTTTCATTTTTTTTTTTTTTTTTTTTTGAGTTGGCTGATATAAACACAGGTTTAAATGCTTTTCTTCTTCTTTAAAGGAATTCGCTACAGAAATATTGGCTTGCTGCCTTGCAGATATCCAGAGTTGAGACTTTTTGGTTACAAAAGAGTGACTCCAAGCTTCCCATGCCGTGAATTTATGTGTTGGCCCCTCTCATCTGATGTGAAATGCTATCATGACCCCTATGTTACACAGAGAGGGGAATATGGCTATTACCATGATGTTCTGGATACATCTGCATTTCGACGCCGTAAAGATGTGCCAGCGAGCCTAAAAATTGATGCATGTGATGTCCCAAACTATGGACACATTCCTAACTTTCTTTATGGGAAAACCACATTTTCAGAATGGATTGACCGAAATAATCCAATGTATAATAACACGTTCTGTACTGGCATACAAAACACTCATCATGTTGATCAGCCTGATCCAGATGCTTAAAGGCTTACTCACTTGAAGAACAACAGCCAACTTGAGGTATGTCCTACCATACATCAAGGGAATGAAAATGTTTTCACTTGTCTTTAAAAAAAAAAAAAATGAATAAAAATAAAAACAACTTCATAAAACCTTCCTTCTCAGTCTACATTTGAAGCAAAAAGCAATAAAACCCCCCAAAAAAGAGATGAAATAAAGTCAGTTTCTTCTAACACTTGTGTGTAAGAATCTGCAACATTATTGGACCTGACATCTCTGGTTCAATCATTTTCCCAAACCCCTTTTCTATAAATATTTCCACGGCAATTTTTCTGAAAAGCTTTCCTCTTTGATATCTTGACTTCATGAATATAAATGCCAGTACTAGATTGGCAACTAGGTCTCTTTTACTGTGGAAATTGCTACATATATAGCCAATCTAGTATGCAAGTTCTATTCTAATAGTTTCTTCTGGTGTGTGCACTTTTCACCAATGGAACACTTTTTCAGCTTGCTTTTCTGTAAACTACAATCTTGAAAAGTTTTACACACCTCCAGTCATCATCTTTTGGAACCCTGTTCTTTTGTTCTCTCTCCACTAATATTTTCTTTCATTCTCAGTAACCCCTTGCTTCTTATCGGCTTTATTTTAATATTACTTGAGGTCTAAATGCAATCAAGAAATGTCCCAACAGTTGCCATAGCAACCTTAAACCTATTATATTTTCTCATGTATTTTGTTTGTTTTCCCTGCTGATATGAATGGCTATGAGCTGCAGGATGCTGATCAACTTGAAAGTTGAACAGTTGTTCATGGAACTGTTCTAGAACTTTCCTAGATTCCTGGGTTTCTTGCACTTGCCCTGTGGAACGCTTAATTCCTTGCTATCTACAATCTTCAAAAATTTAAATGCAACATCAATCGCCATCTTGTCTTCCTGAATCCTGTTCTTTTTCAAGTCACATTGTAGAGCACACTGTATTGTCAAGCAGTTTTTGTTTAAAGTAGTCCTATTGTTCTTCATGATATTGAACACTCTTTTGTCAAACTAGTGAACCATTTTTGGGTGTTTTTGACTTTTTTTCTTGTTAATTGTGATATTTATGGCTATTTTGTTCTTGTCCAAATAGGTTACACTCCCCCCCATCCATGAGTTTGGGTGGTGTGTGCATGATATATAAAGGTTCCTCGTCTCATGCATTACACTTTCCGACCACCTGATGATTGTACAAAAGCATACGAAACTGTTGTTAGTCATGGTCAGTCACTGCTCACTGGAAATTATATATATTTTGAATATGTAGGTCTGATGAATTGGATCGTGATGACAATTCCAATGTAATAAATTATAACCATGGAATATTAGTGTTTGATCCGTATATATATATATATATATATTAGTGTCTTGGGGCAGCAGATTATTATTTAAACATATATTGTTAAACATAACAGACAATGAATGTTTATTATGTCTGATCATGAGCTGTTAATTCCGTTATTGTCGCATAGCAGTCTTCTATGGTAAGTATCTTTGTTAAAATGTCTGCATAACCACTCTGAAGATGGGTCATGTGAGTCGAAAGCTTAGACCAAATTAAAGAAAAAAAGAAAATATCTAAATGTTAGACAGTTTTTGTTTTTATATTCACCCAAAATTAAAGCACATACAAACTTAAATGGATCATGATCAGACATTCATATATATAAACATTTTTTTTTCTGTTTATATGTTATTTCTTATAGACATAAATATTTAAGTAAATGCTCGGTTTAAAATAAACAATATTAACATTTACCAGCCTGAGTGTCAGAAATCTCATAGAAAATATGTGTACTCGGACAGGAATTGAACCAGTATCCTATACAGAACCATCATATAGTTTGCTGTGCTATGCAATTTAGCTACAGTGGAAGCGTCTGGTTAAATATTTGTATCTATAAAAATAGCAAATAAACAGAACATATTAAAGTAATTGTCAGACTTAGTAATGTGATATATATTATGAAATGGACTAAGTGGTAAGGATAATCGAAACAGGTCTATTTAATATAAAATATTAAAAAGATAGATCCATAGAGAGAGCTCAACTATTCCATAATTCTGGTCTGATGAGGCAATTGTCTGTCTGAAATAAATTCATACTCTAATGATGCATTAAGTTTTTCATTTGATATAAAGTCAACACTCAGAGAAGACAAACTGTTTCATGCTAAACACAATCAGGCCTGATGATTTTGTTTAGCATGAAACAATCTGTCACCTCTGAGTTGACTTCAATGTTCACTTTTATATTTACATATTCACTATCTCTGCTATTGAAAACTTTATCCTATAAATATAGCACACCTTAAAACTATATTCTCTAATATATATATATATATATATATATATATATATTAAAAAGAGAGAAACCGCAAACATTTTTGGTTGTAATGTGGATTTTTAAAAAAAATATATTATGCTTTATTGTCCATAATTTTGCTATATGGGTTTCTGGTCTCACGACCTTCATCAGGCAAACAGTGGATATTTCCACATATTATTAAAAGGAATTAATTTTTCTCTTGTTTTTTAATGTTAAACATTCTCTTTTTTGTGTTAGTGACACAAATGTTTTCCTTGAACTGGCAGTGAGAATGTTCTTCTGTGTGAAGGGTAATAAAACAATTAAGATTGGTCCGAGAACGGGTGAAGAAAGATATCTGTATTCTTATCTTTTAATGACCCCTGTGTGTTCTTAGATCGATTTCCATTTTTTTTGTGTTGTGTGGGTTTTTGTCAGCATGCATATGTATACGTATATTCTCTCTCCATACATACTGTCTTATTATAAGGAATTACTATACACATATATACACATAAACATACCCGCACAATACAAAAAAAAATGTGATTTCTGCACTCAAATGCACAAAATGCAGGAAGTCATATATAGGTAAACAACAGGGTTTCTCCCCCAAGAAAGCAACATTACCGGACAACAGGAAACTCTTTGTATCACAACACATCTATAAATATAACCAGGGTAAATTTAAAATTATGCCAATATATCAAACAGACAATTATTCTTACCTACAGATACAAGAAAAAAATCCATAAACAAATTTAAATCAGCACTAAATAGATCATAACCCCACACACAAAATGGCCAAATACAGCTGTAGAACCACTTGCATGCATGCACACACGTGGACATATGTGGAGCACAAATATGTATATGCATACTAATTCCTTATAAGACAGTATGCATGTATGGAGAGGGAATGTGTGTATACATACACATACTAGTGTGTGTATGTATATATGTATATATATATATATATATATATATATACACACACACACACACACACACACACATATTGGCAAAAAACAAGACTGCTCACAGGCACACACAAATCCTATACAACATAGGAAGTGTATGTGCATACTAATTCCTTATAATAAGACAGTATGTATGGAAAGGGAAACAAATGTAACAAAATTATAGAAAATAAAGCATAACATATATTTTTAAAAAAATCCACATTACAACCAAAAACGTTTGCAGTTTCTCCCTTCTTTTTAATATATACAAACTTTTCTCTCATTGGAACAACTATAACTTCTTCCCTTTTATTAAAATATATAAATATATATATATATATATATATATATATATATATATATATATATATAGCCAGGTTGTGTTTAAGGCTACAGGTTTTACACTCAAAATTGTTCACAGGATAATAGCCTAGTGAATTAACGAATTGATTAGTGTATTTGGTTACATAGTGAGTTCAGTCCCTGGGTTGGGTGGTGTAGACTTAGATTCAGTGAAAATGGGATTTTGATTATCAATTCTGGCTAAGAGCTGGGCAGTTGACAAATGAGGAAATGATGAACATTCTGTGCATTTCATAAAAATTTGCCATCTATTTTTGAACTCTAGGAATAAATATGATGCTATCTAAAAATGATAACCATTTCAAACTCACACACTGCTGAATCCACTTCATATTATTTCAACAGGATTCCCAGCTTAAACATTGAATAAAATTCCCTGATAATTTTGGGACATTGTATGACAGACAGTAGTAAGTATATATCTGTGCCAGAGAACAATGAAAAAGATAAAATTTTTATTCAAATCTTAAACCTAGAAAACATAAATAACATTTACTTTGGAACAATTTTCAATTTAAAAATGAATAGTCATTCGATATATATCAAAATGCATTAGAAAATTTCCTAATTTCCTTGACAGTAAACCAAAATTCCCAAATAATTCCTTAATTTTTCTTAAAAAAAAGTAAATTGCTATTTTTAATCAACTGGCAGGAAAGTTTAAAATGATGACACACCCTATCAGTTTACTAACATTGAGTTGTATTCCATTCACACTGGCTGCATTTCATTCACTTTATCATATTGATTGCCAGTACAACTGTTTTTCTAGACAAACATTTGTAGAAAAACTTTTTTTTTTTTTAAATATGTGTATGCAATTTGTAAACATAACTTGAAGACAGACATACTGTCAAAATACTGACTTTGCTTAACTTTGGGGTTGGAAAAGAACCAGTGTTTGAACATAAGTCATTTAAGCATAAAATAAGGCTCAAAGTTGAGAAATTGCTAAGCTTAACTAGGCTCTGCCTAAAATTACCTGCTGCTAAAAATAAATATATGACTGTTCTCAGTGATTATAATATAAAGATCAAAGTAATTGATGAGCTTAAGAAATACATTGAAATCCCAGACTGAACTTGCCAGAATGTGTGATGTTCCAGTTATCATTGAAGCATTCAATCTAAAATCTTCATTGAGAGGAAAAAAAAATCAAAATGAAACCTAGTATCTTGCTGCTTTAGAAGTCTGTATTGTCTGACACTGCAAATATTCTGCAAAAGTCTATCTGAGGTTGAATGACTTTATGAAGAATGCTTATAAAAGATAGATCTGTTGGAGAGGAAAAAATGTGCAGAAGAGAATAAAATATAACAGATTTGCAACATTTTTGATAGATTTCTTTGACCTTCCTGACACAGAAAGATTCAAGTATGGAATATGAATGAGATAATTGAACAATCAATCAAAAGAAGTTACAATTGTGAAGATCACCAATCAAATGAAAGATACCAAAGAATTCTAATCACTTTTCAGCCAAGAATAATATCAATTAGATTGTGTAAAAATTGTCAACCAATTAGAAGTATAAGAAGAGGAGACTAAATAATGTATCACTTCAAGACATGGGCGATAATGGCTCTCCATAACTTCCTATCCTTTGTAAAATTTGTCTTATCCCTTCAAATGCTATTTACACATGTTCATGAAATAGATGACATTGTTCCACTCTACCTCTCTTGTCTTCAATATGTCCTGTGAGTGTTAAATTATCTTTCATTATATCGCAGAAATTTCAACTCTGATTCTAAATGTTCATTTAGTTTCCATCTTCTTTAAAATATCCTTATTGCTTGCATACTCCATCCATGGTATTCTCAGCATTCTTCTGGAAAACCACATCTCTGTTCATCTGTAAGGAAATTGTCCAGAATTCACTGCTATACAAGAAAATTGATATTACGTAACTGTTGAGCACTCTTATCTTTGTTTCTAACAAAATATTCTTAATAATTTGCTTAGCTTTTGTTGGGCATCTTTTGCTATTCCAATGTGGTTTCAGATTTTTATGTCACATTTTCCATCCTCTGTTAAAATACTTATGAATTCTTTCTTTAAATGTCATCTACACTTGTATATTAAATTTCTAATACATAATATATCTGGTCTTTTCCACATATGTCCTTTTTCATAACTTCATTTTAAGTGGTATTCTCTTAAACTTTCAGTTGTGATTTTTTTGGACAATGTAATTGGTTCATTTTTTTTTTTTTTTTTTACTGTTGCTCATAGTAGAGATTAACTGAATGAAGATGTTGAAAGTAGATAATGGTTGACCCTAAAGTTGAAGAAGTTAAGATTGTAGTGATTGGGGGAAACATCCACTTGGTAGTCTATTCTACAAAGTAGAAGTTCTTGAAGAAATAGTCCAAGTGGAACTGTGGTTAATAATCAAGTTTTAATCTGAGGTTTAGAAGCAGCCATTTTTTCAGTTTCTTTTTTAGCAGATGGTTCAGTTTTTGCCAAGAAATATTCATTATTTAGTTTTTTTTTGGTTTTAAATAATACCCACAGCTACACACTCATTTCTTACTTTTCCTCCACTTTTTCTGCTTATGCAATTCACTGATAGGATTGAAAGATAAAATCCTTATAGGAAAAGATACAATGTAGCATGCACAAGAAAACTTCTGCTTTCACATCAGCCATTTTTTTTTTTAAACTTTTTATAACTACCCAAATAACTAAGATTATATCATATCTGTAATTAAATTAATCAAATAATTAGATCCATCTACCAGTAAATGAATCATAGAGGTCTGTAACATGAAACCATTAACTCTTTGAAATCATCAAAACATTAGATCTTTATCAACTTTCCCCAAAGATAGAGACCTGAACATTGCCAAACTATTATCATCTGAGGAGTCCAAACTCTAAATGTGAACTGTTCAGTTGTAATCAAGTTGGAAAGTGAAAAGACTACAAGTGCATCATTATTTAACAAGATAAATATTTAAGCTTTTGATCTAAAATATTACTGATTACACAGGACCTGGTCTAAATCCTAAAAATATATGTACTTTTATCTTCTATCAGTAATGCGAGTCCTTTTTGAAAATATTTGTCATCTTTGAACCAACGTAAATTTAAAAAAAAAAAAAAAAAAAAACTAACCAAATTTGGTAACAAACACAAAAATTTCATTAGATATAAAAATGGAAAAAAAAAAATAAATTCATATCTTTAAGAAAAAGAAAAAAATACCTATGCAGTATATGAAGAGTGAATGAATCGACAGTGTGAAGATAAAAAGCAACATTAATAAAATAATATTTAAAATATAGTTGGGGGGGGAAATCAAATAGAACCTAATTATTTAAAAAATTAATTTGCACATTCACAAAACCTCTGGTAGTCAAGAATATTACAGATATCATTCTTTATACTTACCTTTTTGTCTTTAACATTATCACAGAATAAGTTTTCAAAAGTAAGTATGCAGAAAAACGCAAAGCAACAGAAAATAACTGATTTATTTTAATAAAAATTTGTTTGTCCTACAAGTTTCTTCTCGGCCATCTACGTTTTTATGTCCAGTTTCATATTGATGTTCATAGAAGCCAATTCTGCTGTGAGATATCGCATCACATAGGGAATGGAAAGAACTTTGACAGAGTTTGGACTCTTACATAGCTGACAAATCCAACTATCAAGATGAGCTGATTTTAAACTGGCAGATTTGAGCGAAGGAGATAATAAATTACCGCACGTGACACAAACATGACTCTGTAAAAATGAAAATTAAATAAAATTATTTTAAATTTCACAATGCCAAATTAATACCACAAATATTTCAATAACATTTGTAATTAACAACAAAGATACATGATTGATTATGATATTAATTTTTACTACAAAAATGTATTTCCAAGGATTTTTATTGTTGAATTTGTATTGCTAATGATTTAAATAGAAACACTGGCCACTATTTTACTTCAACAGGACACACAATTATGAGAAATTCATAGGAAAAATCACTTGAAGATTCCTTCAAACAAACCCTAACCACTGCAAAAGAAAATGGCAAGCAATATGGGATTCAAAAGCTAACAAACTATACAATATTCAATCAACTACAGGAGAATGGCTCCCAGGTTTCAGAAAAATAAGATGGGCGTAGGACATAAACATCTGACACGCATCTACAAAATAATAAAACACTTCCATTATACAATCGATGTCAACTATCTGTCATGGTCATCATCCAAGTCAAACCTGAAAAGAAAAAATATTATCAAGCATACAATATAAAAGAACTCTTTCAAAACACTGAACAAAACAATATCCTTAACTTCTTAAAGGAAAATCAAAATATAAAACTACCAATAAAACTACTTAAAACCATTAATATATTTTGAAAACTGGAAAAAAAAAAAAATGAGAAAATCCTTCAGACTGTAAAGATCCCTACTAAAAATAACAACCCAAATTAATAACCAACCTGGCCTTTCATAAACCTGTTGTGGTTGTAGGACCAATTAAGCAGAAACAAAAACCGAACCAGTCCAGCTGAAGTATACAGAATGAACTCAAATCAAGAGCTTTTGAGATATTCTTGGTCCTCGTTCTTACATGATCAACACTTTAATCATTAGGCTTTTGTGGTTGAATTGGTTCATGTACCATCTATACAAGGTGAATTGGTCCAGGTGCCATCTATACAAGATGAATTCTTGATGTTATTGGCCTCAAGAGCTGAACTCAGCATGTAGCACCTTTGAAAAGTGCCTGAAAACTTGAGCTAAGCCTTGTGAGGCAAGTGAAATTGGATAGATGAAACTGTTCGGGAAGCTGTCAAAGGTTGTGCTAGCACAAGGTTACATGTCATCGTGAGTGAGGGTTTGAGCCTTGTTCAAACTATTGATAATACCAGATTATGCAATCTCTCTCAGAAAATGTAATTAAGGTCTACTCAGCATGACTGCAGTATAAACTACAGGTAGAATGTGAGTGTTAAAGAAACACACATGAGCCTGAGAAGGTGCCTGCAACAGGGATTGGCTAGTTGCCCTAGCAGATGTGTGTGCTCAAGAATCATGTAGCCAGACCATTATATAAGATGAACTCCTGGAGTTTTGAACACAAATTCAAGCCTGTTTAAAGGCAGCCTCTTCAGATTTTATGCTGTTTATTTTCAACAGCAAAAATAAATAAGAAAAAGAAAAAAAAAACATCATAAATGGCAACTAAATGAAAACCTAGCAGTATGACGGCTGTACTCTGATCTTAGAAGAGACAAAAATCAATGGAGAAAAAAACTAAAGAAAAACATCACCAGAAAAATTGTCTCTTTGATTTATTCAGACAAGTACTTTCAACTGGTAGGGCAAGAATTGAATAGTCAGACTGGCACAGCACAGATTTATATCAGATAATAGTTAAGAAAGATCACTGACTGAAATAGACTAATTTAAATAAAACAGAGTCAAGAGAGAACAGTTTGCAAAATAATGACTTCTTCATCTGGGAACGTCTGAAAACAAATAAAAAAGATAACAGCATAAATTGTTGAATAACGACTTTTTCACCAAAGAAGTACAAAACATTAAGATAAAGGTAAAAAAACGTGATTCATAAAATAATGAAATAAGGAAACTTAAAAATCTAAAGATTTAACCAAATTTATTCAATGTACAATTTTTAGACACTTAAGTCACACCCGAAAATCATCACAATTCATAATTCTATTAAAATTAAATTCCTTTTGTAAGCATATTTGTTTAACAATAGAGATTTAACAATATACTTTTCTATTCTTGAATCCCAAAACTTACCACACAGCGGTCAGTGCAATTCATCAGTCTGTCTTGCAACAAGAAAGAGGATCCATGGGCAATGAGAGCATCTCTTTCCATTTCTCCAAATCGGACACCACCACCACGTTTACGTCCTTTTACTGGTTGATGTGTAACAGAGTCAATATGTCCGACTGTTCTCACCTAAAAGAAAAATAATATGTAAACAAAAATTACATTGAGTTATTTAGAAAAAATACACATGATATTTCTTGTTTACATTAGTAAATTCAGTTTTGTTTCTTTCATTTTATTTCTTTTTTCTTCATTACCCTAGTAGTTTTAGATGTAATAAGATTTGAATTTCTTGTCAATTATTATTCATTTTTCACTAGGATTTCTTTCATCTTATTTCTCTTGCTTTTTATTCCACTAGTCGTATTAGATGTAATAAGATTTGGATTTCTTACATGAAGCCTTGTCAATTATTATTCATTTTTCACTAGGATTTCTTTTATTGCTATATTTTATAGCAGAACTATTTTAGTCAAAGTGAAAGACATGCATTCTGATATCTGTTAAAAGCCTTTATTTAGATGTGTACATTTCAGGCACTAGTCAAGCAAGAACTAACTATCACCATAGCATATTAAAAACCTTGGTAATATACAATTCCATTTTGCTATACAATACCACCCAACTTTTAAGGGATTAATTCTCTTGTTTCAGATTCACTAACTGTTACGGTTTTTTGGGTATATATACACATAACTAGTGAGCGAGTCAGAATGACTTATTTCCCTTTATAGTCGACCAATAGAAGGTTGACCAATCAGGAGCCGCCCAACACTGTATTCATAGTGTATAAAGGCGGCCATCTTGTTTCCTCCTACCAGAAGGACCAAAGGCGACCAGGAGAAGGATGAACTACACTCTGCTGTGATATCCACTGCGAACCTTCACTACGCTTTCCTACTGTCTCCGAAATATTCACTGCCAACCTCTGGATTCAATACTCGATGACGACCGTCATGAAAATGTCTAACATAGGTTATGAGCCCAGATCACGATTTATTTGGACGGGGATGAATCTGGATATGAATTATGGGAGACAAAGTTTTTTTTAGGCTACCTAAGAATATGAAAACTCCATGATATCATCTTTTGCAAGTCGACCAGGAGGGGGGCATGATGATTTTATGAAGAAATGCGACCGTTTTCGCTGAGTTAATTCAATTCCTGGATGACTGGAGTTTGTCTTTAATAATGAGGGAGGCCAAGGACAATGGAAGCCGAGCCCTACCCAAATTTAAACGAATACTATTTGTTAAAAGGTAAGCCTAAAATTATTGCTTCATATACTTGAACTAACCGCGTTAAAGAGAAAAGAAAATGAATGAGTAACCAATTATTTTAGCAGAGAATGTCAGAAATGCTTTAAAATTGCAGGTGAGACTCTCTCTGATGGGCTACAAATAGCCATGGTCTTGAAGGGTTTGCCACCTTCATTCAAACCATTCACGACAGTGATAATTCAAAAAGATAACAAGTAACTTTCACTGAGTTTAAAATTGCGTTACGTAATTATGAAGCAATATGATAAATATGTACCCCCCAAAATCGAGGCAAAAAAAAAAAAAAAAATGTTGTTTTCGTTGTGGTAATAATGTCGGCCATGTCCGTGCGGAAATGTCAATTTTATACACGGAATGACTTTTGTAAACAAAAAAAACGAACTTTTTCGAATGGACGTGCATATGCCTTTTTTTGTTTGGATTGAGTACTGTGGCCAGTACTTGTGATTCGGTCAATTCGGGTGCGACAAATCGTGTAATTATAGATGTAACAAACAAAATTTATTAATTTTGACCCGAATTTTGAGCTCGACTAATATTTTATCGAGTTACTGGACGGCACCAGAGCTAATAATTTAGCGTCAAAGAGAGGTAGTGCCTGTACTTATCTGCGAAATACTAGAGGAAATATATAGAATGTTTATTAAAAAAAAGAGGCTTTATATATTTTAAATTCAAGATATCCAGACAGAACTGGATTTAATATACAGCAATATGGACATTTGTATTATTTGAAAAGTGTTAAGTCTGCGAAGATGGCCACGCATGACTTAAGAACTTGGCATAAGATATTAGGCCACTGTAAGAATTCTGATGTTAAGAGATTTCAAGAACATGTCACTGGAATAGAAATTACACTTCCAAATGATTTAAAATATTGTGACACGTATATTAAAGAAAAATAACTTAAACTTTGTTGCCGAATACTCACGGCTTATGATTTACTTTCTGAAAGTAAATTTGATAATCTGCAATCTACAAAAATCTATTTATCAGATATCTCCCCGTATGGAAAGGTAAAAATAATTCGGACCGATAATGGTGGCGAATTTACTTCTGATGCTTACAAAAACCTCCTGGTAAATGAAGGCATTAAACATGAGAAAACTTGTTCTTATTCGCCACATCAAAACGGAGTTGCTGAGCGCAGTTGGAGGACACTGTTTGAAATGGCTAGATGTTTGTTAATAGAATCTAACTTGCCCCAAAATCTATGGGTTTATGCATTAAACACGGCGGTATATATAAGAAACCGCTGCTATAATAGTAACGTTAAAAAAACTCCTTACGAAGCTTATACAAACTTTAAGCCCAATGTGAGTGATATGCATATTTTTGATATAATTTGCTGTATATATGTTGACCACAGGGTGGAATTAGATCCAAAAAATGAAAGGGACATATTTATGGGTAGAATAAGCCAAGTCCAGACTATATGATTTAAAAGAAAAAAGGTGCGTCAGATTGATAGATTCCTTTGAGCGAGGGGAGGAACATTTAAAAAAAAAAAGAAAAAGGGGAATATTAATTACGAGGAACTAGTCCAACCCGAATTAAGTATGGCCTAATTATGGGTAAAAAACCCGTTCAGAGTCCACAAGCAGAGGAAGGTACTATACCAGATGGGGTATACGAGAAGAAAATCAGGTGCAAATTCCGACCAAAATGGAGAAAAGCCAGACTATTGTGAAATGAATTAATGTATTATTAACTGTTGTTATGCAGTACAAATGTATCTCAAGGAACTACCAAGAAGCCATACATTTTGTTGGGATCAGAGCGGCCATGCCTTCAAAAAGGAAAAAAAAAAAGAAGAAATTTAAGCCAAAAATAAAGAAATTTAATCTTTAGTATTGGGACACTTTTTGAATCAAAACGCCCCGGATGATGATAAAAATCATCGGCAGCCGTGCTGTAGAACGAACTGAGAATAGTTTTATAGTTAACGGATTTTCATAGATATAAGGGGGGGGGGGAGAGACTTATGTAGAAATCTTAAGTCCTAATTAATTGATGATAGAAATATCATTGGCAGCCGTTGGGTTTACACTGTAAAGCGAACTAAGAATAGATCGCCAGTATGTGATGTTCGTTTTTGTAGCTAACGGATTTATTTTTATAGATATATGGGGCGGATGACTTATGTAGTGACATTAAGTCTTAATTAGGGTTTTGATGCAAATGGATGCCCATTGTGGTAAAGATCTACATCATAAGGATGTTGGAAGAGGCTTATTTCAGAAGGCACCATCGACTATGAAATGTATATGGAACCACCAGAAGGTTTAAAAAAAAAAAAAAAAAAAAAGCAAAAAAGTGATGATTATGTATGGAAACTTTAAGAAAAACTTAAAAAAGTCACTATATGGACTCAAAATGAGTGGAAAAAACATGGAATAATTTAATCCGTTGTTATTTAATGAGACAATAATTTCAATCTCCTCAAGTTGACCCATGTCTGTACACAGACATTTAATGAAATATCAGTAATTGTAGTTATTTGGGTCGAAAATATGTTGATTGTATCAAAGAGTGAGGCCGCGCTATTAAAAATCAAGAGTTCTCTAGAAATGAGTTTTAAAATGACCAATTTGGGTCGAACTGTCATGTTTTTCTTGGTATACAGTAAAAATTTAAATACAACACGATTTCAATGAATTAATCGAGATACATAGAAAGGCTTTTATCGAAATTTAACATGCAAAATGGGAAAACAAGAACTACTCCATGGGAAATGGATTGAAACACAATTAGGAATTAAGAAGATGGTATAGCGGAGTGTGAAAATGAATACAGAATATTGGTCGGAAGTATTATTTGCATGATGATATGAACTAGGCAAAATAATCTGCTATACGGTTACTAAGTTATCCCAAAACTTAAATAAACCGTGAACAATCTTTAAGCAAGTATTACGTTATCTGAAGTGAACTAATAGTCGATGCCGAGTATTTTTAACAATCCAATAAATTATTAAAAATTGGAAGAATTTTGTGATGCTGATTGGGCTAATTCACCAGACCATAAGAGTATAACAGGCTATTGCTTTAAGCTAGCGGATGGTAACCCAATAATCAGCAGGAATTAAGAAACAGCGAAAGATTTCACTTTTTACTTGTGAAGCTGGATGTATTGCATTGTGAAAAAGAACACAAGAGGCCATTTTTCTTAAATGGCTAATGAAAAACAATTATAATACTGGCAATAACTGAGCCAATTATTATTTACTCGGCGATCAGAGCAGTATTGCTTTGTCTAGAAATTCAACATTAAAGATCAAAGCATATCAATATAAAATATCAGTTTGTTAAAGGACCAAGTACAGAAAAAAACAGTACAAATTGAATATGTGCAATCGGGAGATAATATGGAGGATTTATTTGTAAAAACCGATTAGGAAATGGAAACTACAGGCTTTTTGCTTCTGCGATGTTTGGTGCTGACTTCTTAGACCCTTATAATGGTCCTGGGCAAGACATAAAAATGCATCCATTAAGGCCCTTATTAGGTCCAGGGCAAGACGTAAAACTGCATCCATTAAGGCCCTTATTAGGTCCTGGGCAAGACGTAAAACTGCATCCATTAAGGCCCCTATTTAGGTCCTGGGTAGGACATAAAACTACATCCGTTAAGTCCCTGTAAGGTCCTTATTAGGTCCTGGGTAGGACGTAAAACTGCATCCATTAGTTACTGTCCTAAGAAGCGTCAGTTCAGTTTTTGGTATGAACGTAAGTCCTTGGTTTCGGGGTATAAAGGTAAATGGTCCTACCTTGAGCCCAATCCTCTTCTAAATGTTTCCCTGGATCACTCTGACCCGGAGTGATAGTAACTGTTTTAATGGGTCCCAGCTATGGATAAAATAATAAATGATTTTTCTGGATCACTCTGACCCGGAGTGATAGTAACTGTTTTAATGGGTCCCAGCTATGGGTAAAGTAACAATTCTTTCCACTTTTTGCTGTGATCGCAATCTAAACTTATAATATTGTTGTTCATGTTCTATTAACCCGAAGTATTTAACTGTGAACAAAGTGATATGACTAATTTTTGTGAATATTAACTTTCAAGAAAATATAAAAAAAAAACATAAAATAAAATTTGGAATACTAAAGTATTTGTTACATATTAATATTACCTTTTTAAAAAAAAAAAAAAGAAAAAATATTATTTTTGGAATTAAAGTATTTATTAACCTTACTAATATTTTGAACGAAGATTCCATTATATACCCAAAATAAGGGGGGCTGTTACGGTTTTTTGGGTATATATACACATAACTAGCGAGCGAGTCAGAATGACTTATTTCCCTTTATAGTCGACCAATAGAAGGTTGACCAATCAGGAGCCGCCCAACACTGTATTCATAGTGTATAAAGGCGGCCATCTTGTTTCCTCCTACCAGAAGGACCAAAGGCGACCAGGAGAAGGATGAACTACACTCTGCTGTGATATCCACTGCGAACCTTCACTACGCTTTCCTACTGTCTCCGAAATATTCACTGCCAACCTCTGGATTCAATACTCGATGACGACCGTCATGAAAATGTCTAACACTAACAACTCTTCATCGCAATACCACAAATATCATTGGGAATATTTCTCTGGTAGGTACTTATAACATTATTAAATTATAACAGATTCAGCAGCTGTTCATTGCAGTTACATAACTGGATTCTGCATATCTCATTCCATATATGGCACAGAGGAAGGTCATGAAATCAAGTGTGTTGGTCACTTCCTGGCAAGTTGAGGTCCACTTTAAACAAATTCATGTTGTCGACATTTTTCTACTCTGATTTTCTTTCACCTCCAGCCAATTCTTGCAAAGCTGAACTGTGATAGGGAATGGATGATAGGAGCAGGTTTTGGTGAAACTAAAAGCTTCTAGTCCTGAACCTGCATGCTGACAGTGAATTTTGTAATTAATGCATCATAAAGGAAGCAATCAGCAAGAACAAATTAAATTCTTGGATACAAGAAAGTCAACAATGAGGTAATCCAAACGTGTCACATAGCAAATCTAAGGGTAAATTTTTCTTTTTGTTGTGCATTTTCATCTCAAACAATCTTCATTTGTCTTTTATAAAGACTGTCTCTTCCATGGACATTTTATGTCACATTTTCTGGTTGTTTATGCACTTGTTCTATTCTCCATTCTTGCTTCCCAGCTTGATATGTACAAAACAGAATTGCCAGTTCAAAAAGATATTAATATCATTTTACTTTTGAAATTCAACAATACTTTCAGCACAGTTTTAAGGGAATCATCCCCAGATGATACTTTCATGTGCTTTCTACTTTCATTATTATACTCTGTTAGCTATCTGGTTTTCCTTTATCACTCCCCTTCTATTCAGAACTGTAGCATGTTTGACAAAATATCTGACAGTACAGTAATGGCTTTCTCTCTCTACATTCATTTGCGAACATTTTTGTGTTTTGGCGATGTTAATGCTTATCACTTCAAGTGGCTTCATCATTCTAATATTACAGATGTTGCCCATATTCAGACTTTAAAATTTTTCTGTTGCTCAATCATTTTGTCAAATAGTTAACTTTCCTACTCATAACACTGACCAACATACCTTCTTACTCTATTTGTCCCTTACTTCCCCTCCAGACTCATGTCGTGCTTTGCAACTCTGTCCTCTTGGCAATTTGGATCATGCTGTAGTTATCTTTTGACATTTTCTTTCACTCTTCTATTAGGCACAAACCTCCTATTCACAATAGTCACAAGACTTCTTTCAGCATACTAATTGGGATTAATTTCATAGTTTTCTTTGCGATGCCCCCTCGGAATGAAATCTTTACTTTTCCTACTAAAAATTGCACCGCTGAAGTTTCTTCTTGGGTGAAAAGCAGCAACTAAGTTTTCTTGCCTCCTCATAAATACCAGATAAAAACCACAATCTTCTCCTTGGTTCACACATTCACTGTTCAGAACAGGTGCCTATTTGTGACTGCTTGTAATAAGTGTAAATATGCCCTGAGAGAAGCTAAGTTGTTGTTTACTGAGAGTGAGGGTCCATATAGCCTCTCACAAGTTTGGTTCTCATGACAACTGGTAACTCTGTGAGGGCATAAATGAATAAGGGTAAGTCCTCAATCTCTCCTTCCTTCAGTCAATTTGAAATACTCTCATCTTCTGCCAATAAAGCAGAATGCTTTGCCCAGAAATTCTCTTCCAAGTCTACTCTTTGCCTGACTTTCTACTTAGAACTAAATCTCTCCTGTGCAATATGCACATAACTATCTATGGTTTCTGTGATCATCTCCAAATTTATCTAAAGTCAACTACTGATGTATTGATAATTATTATTGAAAGAGCTTCAAATAAGAATGGCAAAGCTTTGGCTGTTGTTTTTAATATTTCAAACGGGTTTGACAGAGTTTGATATGCTGGTCTCTTCACAAGTTGAAGGCTTATGGTGTCTTTGGTAAATTTTTCATTTGATTCAATCTTTCTTATTAAACTGCATAATAAAAGTTGTCTTTAATGGACACTCCTCTAGATCATTTTGCTTTAATGTAGGTGTCTATTAGAACTCTATTTTTGGATACACTCTGTTCCTGATGTTATCAGTTACCAACTCAGTAGCTATGCCAATGACAACTATTTACTCCTGTCTTATAGTAAGTATGATAGGTTTGATAAAATAAAATTGACAGCTGATCTTGAAAATTATCTACAATTTGTTGTGAATTGGGGCAATAAGTGGCTTGTTAATTTTAATGTCTTGAAAAACAAAACTGATTCCCATTAATAATCTTAAAAAAACATTTTTGCCTTCTATCAGTATAGCTGATGCTAACCTCTAGTAGAACAACTGACTGTGCCTTTTTGCTCTAACATTTTACACTAACAAAGTGGAATGATTATATTGAATCAACTGCTAAGTCTGCTGCTATGAAAGATGATTCACTATATCAGGATAGAAAATATTTTTTTAATTGCTGCTACATCTGGTCTGCTGCATCTGCTATGTGTCTAGAGATTCTTGACAAAATTCGAAGAATTGGTAATATTATCAGTCCTGACCTGGCATCTCAACTTCAGTTACTTTCTCACTGCTGTAACAGTTTCTCTTTGTCTCTTCTATAAATATTTTCATGGTAATTATACTGATACACGTATTGAGATGTATCTGATGAGATGCTTTGATATGCATCAAAACATAAGTGCATTTTGACAGGTTTTCAATGTAACATCCTAAAATAAACATTGCTCTACTTTGTATTGAGCCATCTTTTAAATTAAATATTACGAACGTTGAAATTTTACTCTATTTGTTCTCATCTGACCTGGAGGTATATAAATATAAAAGAAATATACTCTTAAGGTGTGCTATATTTATGGGATAAAGTGCTCAATATCAGAGATAGAGCATGTATAAATATAAAAAGAGGCAACAGGCGGGTGGCCTGAGGATTAAATCTAGCATGAAACAGCCTGTCGTCTCTAAGTGTTGACTTCAATGTTCACTTTTTATTATATATATATATATATATATATATATATATATATATATATATATATATATATATATTAGAAATCTAAACCAACCCCCTTTTATTTTCTCTTGTAGACCGGGACTGAATTTCTATAAGCAGCAATTTAGCAGCCTTTTCACATCTTTTACATGATTTAACTAATTTTTTTAATATCATAGTCAAACTCTTGACCAAGATACAACTCCTCATTTCAGACTTCTACTTATTACTGGTTATATATGATGCCTGGGTAAATCTTAACCTACTAACCTCAATGTTTTGTACAAGAACCAGGAGAGATTTTTTTTTCAACACATTTTGGAGGGAATAAAAAAGTAAAGTCACCTATGACATCAAATAGAATAGTAAAGAATTTGATCATATTCTCTTACCTGGAATTTATCAGAAACCATATGCCTCAACTTCTGATAGTAGACAATTCCAATAAAGATATCCGCTTCTAATTCTTCACCTGTGATTCCACTGTACATTCGTTCAGTTCCATAAAAATTGTAGCCCGCTAAAAAAAAAAAAATATTAATAATGCATCACGTATGAATATTTTAAATTGTGGGCAAACATATATTCAAATGTTTGTAAAATATTTTAATATTTTCATTTAAAAAATGTTTTTCATTTAAATTTTTTGAGTTCTATAATAACAATGAGAGCAATGGATATATTCAAATGTTTGTAAAATATTTTAATACAAATTTTAAAAGAAAAAATTGGTCAACTTTACCCTTTCTAAACACTGATCAAAAGAGAATTCTTGGATCAAATTTCATATTTAAATATACATAACAAATTTATTTTAAATAAATAGATTTTATGCAAAAAAAGGGGGAGGGGGGAATAAACGATTCTATAATAATCAATAAATAGTAATTGTAATATTAGCAGTTTCCCTATAAGGAAACATTTGGTGTCTATTGTCTGAGCAGACATTATTGCTTTCAGTTGAAATTTATAAAATCTATCGCTTAAAACAATTTTTCAGGAAAATGTTTCACAAACCCAGTATATGTTATTGATCTTTCTATTATTGGTGTGGTTTTCCTTCCTAACCTTTTATTTGTAGTGTGGAATATCTGTATTTTGATTATATCATTATTTTCTCTGAGTTACATATGCTATCCATTTTAGTTGTTGCTGCTGTTGATAGCCCACAAGTCCACAATATCGAAAGAAGGATTAACTTTGCCAAGACCTTCAGGCTTTACTTGCTCAAAGCCATTTTTCACCATTGATCTTAGGAAGTGGTTGTATACAGCTGACAGTTTAGATATTTTTTTAACAGGTTTGGTACCAAGCATAATGCCCACATGAAAGTCTCAATTTGATGAAACTATATAAGAACATGACTATTTTTCAGGTTATTTGTTTGGTTTTGTAGCAATTGGTGGTGTTGGGTGAAACTAACCTTGGCACAGACTATTATATGTCCAATTTCCTCATCCCTTATACTAAATTTGTTATAACTGATCCATATTGCCAAGGTACTTTATGTGTTTAGCATTTACTAATTCAACATCCTGAATTTTTATGGATTCACAGTATGCATTATCACTGCTTTCATTCCATTTCTAAATCATAATTTCTGTAGAAAAATCAGTTTACTGTATTAATCATTTTTTTTTTTAATATATATGTATTTGTTATAAAGAAACTGATATTTGCTTTATACAATTTGAACAATGAAAACAAAGAATTGTCTCAAAAGTAAAATCATTTTCACTCCATTTCTTCAGTTGTTCAAAACTTTTTGGCCTCTCAAAAGGCAATGAAAAAATTAGAAGGGACATTGGTGATATGTTTTCTGGCTATGCTGTTTAATGCATTTTATCATAAAACTCTACAAGATTTCCATGAAAACAGATAAGACTGGGGATTTTTATTAGAATCATGCAACCTTACAGCACTGTACAGCAACATTTGTCTGCAATTAAAACAAATTTTAAAACATTACCAGCAGTGAGCATTTTCCCAAAATAATCAGCAGCAGAGTTATCCTCAGAAAAACTGAAAGGAGTTGAATCATGTCCAATACCATGGAGGGACGCGGATTTCCCTGCCATAAATTCAATCATCATACCTTAAAAAAAATAAAAAATAAAAATAAACATCCTCATGGTAAAAATATTCAAGTACAGGCCAAAGACAAAAAACGACTTGAAGCAAGTCATTAAGTTCAATAAATATTGAGTAATGACTAAATTTTCAGCACTAGTTAAATAAACTGGTCCCCTTGTTAAGAAAAAAATGAGTGGAGAATAATCTTTGTAGATTGGAATTCATTTGATATTCAAGACGCAACATTTTTTTCAGAATCAAAAACATTTTCTTGGGGGGGGGGGGAGAGTCATGATATAAATACAACAATCCCCAACCTCACCCTCTAGAGAAAAAAAAAAAAATATAAAAAATCAAGTCAATGTTTTTGATTCTGAAAAAAATGTGTCTTTAAAGTCTAATGAATGGCAAGCTACAAAGATTATTCATTTCTGGACTCGGAGATTTTTTGATTTTTTTCAGAAGCACATGCAAGGACATTGTCGAATAATAATAACTGTATTTGCCGGCGTCAAGGACATGGTTTTTTTTCCTAGGCAAAGTTTTACTGTAGGCCTATGGTAATTCCAGAAGAAAGTTATCTGTGCTACACACACACATATATATATCAAATACATCTGTGTATGTGTGTATATATAGATATATTTTTTTTTATTATAAATATGTAAATGAGTAGGTATATGTTTATAATATAGATGGATGTATGTATAGATAGGTGTAGGTGTGCGTTTAAAATATGATTCAAATATAATTTCGGATACTTTTTAACTAAACTCTTAACTTTAATAAACATACACTGGAGAATTAGTTATTTTACTTTTAATTTAAAATACCCCCGTAACCTGTTAAAATGTAATAAATACATCCTGCTTAATATACTTAACAAATAGAATAAGCTAAGTTTCTCTGGATATATTAATAATTATTTTATTTAAATCTCTTGGGTAATTTAATTTAAATCTCATGGGGAATTATATTAGGGACTTTTACTATTGTACAATAAATTCTAAATCTTTTGCTGAGTTCTGAATATTTTTTTAAAAATATCCTTAACCAAACACTATTTTAAGATAAATTTATAAAATTTTGTTAAATGGAATATGTATCTATCAGAATCTTAGCCAGTAAGTGACACAGACAGTGTTTCTTAACTCAAATTGACTTAACAAGATTTTCATTCAACCTCTAAATCAAAATGCAACATTGTGTAGCATTTGTCATATTAAATAGGTCAACTCAAACCTTAAAGTCTACTGAGAATAAATCCTCGGGTCTTCTTCACAACCCCCCCACCACCCTTACATGTTCATAATTTTGAATCTTTCCTTCTCTTTTTCTCTCTACCCCTTTCCCTCAATACAATATCTGTATATCTTGATTTTAACCTGTAGTAATTTTTTACGTTTATATTTAGTTTGCAGGTCTGAAAGATTAAAGGTTATTTTTATAGGTTTCATGAAATAAAGATTATTACCTCAGGTATTTTAAGTGTTTGATATTCATTAATTAAATAATTTTGCTGTGTCTCGAACAGAGAGCTCTTCTTGGATCTTTATTCTCTTGAAAATTCCATATGGATTACTATTTTAATTTATTATATATATATATATATATATATATATATATACACACATACACACACACAATTAGATGTTGGTTTTATTTTTTAAAGTGGTTTAAGCATTTTTCAACTGAGACGTTGGTGTAAAGGGATTTTATATTTAGACTGGCCACGAATTTGTCAGTCATTTATTTTCTTTAGTTGTTCAACTAGGCTGTTTGGGTTTCATATATATATATATTTAAATGGTTTGTGAACTTTTGGGTAATTATTTAGCAATGGAATTTTTTTTTTTTTTTTTTAGCAAAATATTTTTACGTCTGTGAATGAATTAAAATATATACACACACAGAGGAAAATGTAAATGCACATAGATTTTGAATGAAACTGAAATGGACATCTGTGCTGCAAGAGTTAATTTCCTGTTCTGTCTGGCAACAAACCATGGATAAAAGTAGTCATTTTCCTGATTCCTTTAAATGGACAAGCAATTTATAGTTTAAATTTCATCATCTTACTGTCAGTGACAGGACAGATATCAAGCCAACAACAGAAATAACTGAATAAAAATTCTCAACGTTGGTTTTCGGTAGAAAGTATTAAAATCCTAATTTTGAAGTTATCAACAACATCAACAACTGCATTTCAACAAACCCATTTTCAGTTACAAAAAATAACATTCTTACCAACTGTCATTCGAGAGGGAAAACCATGGGGGTTGAAAATGATGTCAGGTGTTATTCCACTTTCAGTAAATGGCATGTCTTCAGATGGCCAAAGAATGCTGGAAGGAAAGAAAGTAAAAATATCTGCAAATATACTCGATCAGAAATGTTGACTTTTTTAATTCATTTATTTTGATTCTGCCATTAGGTGAATTACAATCAGTTGTTAGTGAGTCTCTGCTTGAAAGAAGGGAAAAAAAAAGTTCAATGAAATGTATCAAAATGCTACTCATTTTTCATGAAAGTCCAAATTGATAATGGTGGCTGGCTCATCTATTGAGAACATTTTTAATTTTATTTGTTAATAAAAAAAAAATCCTTCATAATTTTGTTTTTCTTCTATTTTGGGTTACAAATAAGATGGTTACTTTATTTACATTAGGTAATAACAAAAACTATGACAAACCTGCAAATTCCTTTTTGCCCATGTCGACTGGAAAATTTATCTCCAATGATTGGATTTCTCTAAAAACAGAAAACAGGAAAAACATGAATACATATAACCCAAATGTGTTGCTGCTGGCCACAGAGTGATGGTTAACAATTTTATAGGCTCCTTCATATTTGTACATGCAGAATCTTTCATGTGGATAGACCTCTCCTCACTGGAACTGATGACACAATGAATTATTAATCTGCCTAAGCCATTATTGTTGGAATACACAAATAGCAGAAAGCGCGGTGGAGTAAAGGATAGCAGCTTGGATTGGGGAATCAGGGAGCAGAGTTCAAATTCTAGTCAATTCCATTCACCTTGGAAAGGCATGAATCCTCTTTATGTTGGTGTTGCACATTTATGTAGTCAATGGAAATTCTGTTCAGGAGATAAGGTGTCAACAAGATTTCCCTCAACTCAAGAACTTTTCAAAGAATCCTCACAGTAAATTATTTTTTTGGAGTTCAACAATCTTGTTCTCAATTTCACCTTAAGTGCTCTTTCAAGTTTCTCAGTGATGTTCCAATTTACTACAGGAATTACTTCAAGTCATGTTACATAGTTTCTTCAACATTCAATTCATTATTCTAAGCGAAAGAAAAGAAAAAAAAAACAAAAAAAAAACAGTATTCCTTAACCCTGGTGGCTGAAGGTGGGGACAGGCTTATAAAATTCAATACACCAAAAACTAAACTAATAATGATCCACAATCACCAAGCAAACCCTGAATATTCATCTATAATGATAGATATGTATTCTCTCAAGGAAACCTTTCCTTGAATGTCTATTGGGACTCAAGCTCACTCCAGACTTCAGGTGGAATATTGATCTATTGATCTATTGCTAAAGATGCTAGAAAAATGGTTGGTTCCCTGTACCACTACAGTAAATACCTGACCCCCTCCTCCCAAGCTATATTCTATCTTTACAAAAGCCTATTTAGACCAAAAATGTAGTATTGCTTCCATATTTGGGCTGGATCTGTCTATTCCTCATTTGCCAATCTTAATAGAGTTCAAAAGTGCCTACCATGGCCTTATGAGTGATGAATTATTTTGCACCCTACAACCCCTTTCCCACAGATAAAACCTTGCAAGCCTCTCCTCTATCGCAGCTGGAACCCACCATGCTACATGCACATGGATGAATCATCCCCATTCTGTCCATATTCCACTAATAAGAAAGTTCCATTTGGACAGCTTCTTCCAAAAGAAGTGCTACTTTGTGGAACAGACTCCCTGCAGCATGTTTTTCCAATCCCGACAATCTTGTTCTCTTCAAGTCTAAGGTTAACTGTTACCTTTTCCTTTCATATTCCTACAGTAAGAAGTAAGTTCCATTCAGACAACTTCTTCCCAAGAACTGCTACTTTGTGGAACAGACTCCTAACAGAATGTTTTCCCAATCACTACAATCATGAACTCTTCAAGTCTAAGGTTAACGGTTATCTTTCCTACATAACCTCATGAACTGCACTGCTTGCCCCTTCTATTCATACAACACCACACATTACCCCCTATCTAGAGTGGCTCTTGTGCCTTGTATTGGGTAAACATTAGGATTAAAAAAAAGAAAGAGTTTATCATCAGCCTTTTTTTTTATACTGCTGTTCATTTTTCTTTGGAAAACAGTGCTGGCACTGTTGTTAACTAGGAGGTATTCAAAGATGTGGACAGAATAAAGCCATCTTGTAAGTTAAAGACACGCTGTATTTAATACTTACATAAATCCTATCACAATCTGTTGATGATGAGAATAGACATTGAAATATTAAGAAATATAAAAGATTTTTTCTGTATTTGCTCCTTTGATTGATTAACTTAAAACATATTTTTAGAGCTGCTTTTGATATCTGAATGTCAAAATGATCACTAGTATGGCTTTCAGAGTTAATCTATTTTGGTCTTGCTGTTTCTTCAGAATCTGCAGAGTCTTTGCTACTTGACAACATTCAAAAGAAATTTTATATTCATCCTAATCCATGACTTTCAGTTTTATATACATTTGTTAGGGATAAAAATAGATGTTTTGGAGAAAGAAAATTTAACTTACAGGAATTCTAAGAGTGATGGAAGCATGAGTGAGATCTGCAGTGCCAGTGTCATTGCTCAAGATTCTAATTTGGTCAACATATCCAGATTCATTACTAGGGTACTCAACATTTTTTTGCTCAGATGTCTGAAGATTTATAAAGCTGAAAAAAAAAAAAAAAAAGAAAGAAACACTAAGTTATTTGTTACAATTTTCAAGAAAAAATAAATAAATTCCTCCCTGAAAAGATACGCTCAGTTTTATTGATTCCTCAAAGACATGAACATGTTCCAATGAGATACAAAAAGTTTGATACAACAATCGCATTATTTAAATAAGACTGACCCAAAGAAAAACACTTTGTCTGTTATGCAGACAAATTGCAAGGTGTGCAACTAGGAGAGTTGGCTCAGTCTGTTTTGCCAGACAATTTTCCTCATTAGAACCAATTTTACACATAAAAGTCTGCTATTCGTCTATGTATAGAACATTGCTGTCAAATTTGATCTGGGGCTTATGCAATGTATTTAGACGTATCTTGGGGTGAAATGATTAAAAAAAAAAAGTTGTTCCTTCAAAAATAATACTATTGTGCTAAACTCATTGAAAACAACTAATAAATATTAATAAAGACAAAAAGAGAAACAATCAGCAACAGAAAGAAAAGAGAAGTGGCAGCAAAGGTGGTCAAGCATGTCAGCAGCAGGCAGGCAAGGACATTAGGTGTAAAATTTCAAATTTTACATTCAGGTTTGTAAATTTTGTGGCATAGTAATTGTGAGTTCAATCCCTGGAGCAGGTAATACAGACTTAAACTCAGCAGAATATGTAAGCAAGCAATATTAAAAAGAATAAAACAAGATATCCCCAGGCATGGAATGAGAACAATTTACCACTGTAAATTAAATAAATGCTTCAGTTCAAAATTCCCTGAAGGGTACCCAAATCAACAGACACCTGAAGAAGGTCAGAGAGAGGAAGGGGGAGGGGTCACAATGACTGAAATAATAAAGATGGGGACATTAGTCTGGATGGAATGTAAATAATGATAACTCCTCCAATATCTGTAAATATTTCCAAGATGAGGTATTGTAACTATTTACACTTACATTGCTTGGGCTATTGTCCTCATCTTTATTGTCATATTCACAACATTTCGACAGTTGTAAGCTCCAGCCTTCTTCAGGTGATATAAGTTGGAATTTCGAACTGAACCCCTTTATTTAGTCCAGTGGAGGAGATTGTTCAAGTTCTTAGGCCATGTGTCCAGTGGATAAAAGCTTTAGTTGAAATAATCCAGTGACTTGACTAAATAGTTGTGAGTTCAATACCTGGCCACAGCAGAGGTGAACAAAAACTTTGAGAGTTAAGTTACTAAAGGGAAATAACTGAAACTGAGATATCCAGAAAAGGTATGGCACGTGGAACTAGAACAATCGACTAAATAAAGGTATTGGCTTGAAAGTCCAACGTATATCACCTGAAGAAGGCCGGAACATACAATGGCTGAACTCTAGTGAATATGACAACAAAACTGAGGACAACAGTTTGAACAATATAAATAGTGTAAATAAAAACTCCTCATCACAGAAATTCAAACTGAATAACAACAAAAATGATGACATTAATCTAAATGTAATCACTGTAAATAATGATAATTCCTCATCACAGAAATTTATACAGCAAAATATACTTATTTAAACAAAAGATATCTTGTTTACTTTTGTGATTGGGCATTTGCAAAACTTGCAAAAATATTTACTGTGAAATAGTCATTAATTGCATTTCAATATAAAAATTGTTTCTGATGATTTTTATTTTGAAATTATGCATCATTTTGTATTTTTTTTTTTTATCTTAAAATAAATTATATTTTTTTTTTACTTTTGAATGATTTCCAAGCTTACAAAATTGTCTTGACTCAATGAAATCCAGAAAAAGTACGGAACTGTACTGGACTAAGTGAGAAATATGAAAAATTTATTTCCTTCTATTGCAATACGCCATTAGATAGATATTATCTCTCTGGTAAACAAATAAATCCAATTTGACCAGATTTTTTCCTAGGAAAAGTGGAATCAAATTCTCAACTAAAGTATAAACCACAGCAGACTTCTGGACACAATTTTGAATGAAAAAAACATGCATCTTATAGGCAGTAATTGTGATACAATAAAGAATTTAATCCTGCAATATGTTAATCTTAGATATAAAGATATTTAATTAAAGAATATATATAATAATGACTATAAATATTCTAGCTATTATGAATTATGATATACTTGAGAAACCCTTTGTAATTTACCTGTAATTGTAACTTCCCTTTTTTAGGTAAGTGCCAACAGGAGGCAGGCCATCTGCATCCAGTCCATCAACTAGATCTATGTTGGCTAAAAAAAAAAAAAAAAAGAAATTATATATATATTTCATGAATCATACAAAAAACAAATATAGAGGTTAATGATTAAATGGTGAGAATACATTGTCACAAACACATAAATAAGATACACCAATCCCGAACCTGTATATGAATGATATGATTCCTGTTTATAAATTCCAGTTGCATAAGGTCGTTTTCATTTTTTAAAAGCTTTCGTCTGTTACTACAGACATCATCAGTTATGGAAGTAGATTTTGTTCTTTGTTTTTACTTCAGTAATAATAAGAGGACAACGAAAATAGAGATGTAATCCAAAAAAATGCTATGAGAAATGTGTTATTGTTTTGGAACGTGCGGTTGCAACGCTGAGTTTGAATTTAAATTTTAAGGTTGTGTGTTTTTGTACAAATACAGCAATAAGAGAATTCTTTTTTTACTGGTAGATTTTGCGTGAATATGGCATGAACTATATTGTTCAATAATTACAGTAATGTCACACTTATTATCCATATATAAAATCTTGTAAAATATTAAAAAGACCTTATGCAACTGGAATTTATAAACAGGGATCATATCATTCATATACAGGTTCAGGGTTGGTGTATCTTATTTATGTGTTTGCGACGATGTATTCTCGCCATTTAAATCATTAACCTCTATATTTGTTTTTTGTATGAATGATTCATGAATTTATAAATTATATTTTCACCTTTTAATTGAAATTATATATATATATATATATGTATGAGAGAGAAAGAGACAGACAATCTTTCTTTATTAGGACTTTTCAATCTAGACTGGTTATTATTTTCAGTTTAAGAGAAAGACAAAACAAAAAACACAGAGAGCAACTCAAATCTGTGTACCCACTAAAAATAGTTTATAATAATAAAGAAATAATGTTAAATAATACACACACACACACACACACACAGATGTATTTTCTGTTTATACATTATTTTTATAGATAGTTGCATAATACATTTCAGATGCATCAAAGATGGATCTCCAGTGATGCACTGTCTTCATTGCCGATTTTGGGTTTTGCATCATATCAGCTCAAAGAGCAACCCCAACCTG
Source organism: Acanthosepion pharaonis (assembly GCA_903632075.3). NCBI lineage: Eukaryota > Metazoa > Mollusca > Cephalopoda > Sepiida > Sepiidae > Acanthosepion > Acanthosepion pharaonis. Next base: position 427,623 of record CAHIKZ030001550.1, read on the forward strand.
ACTCCAAAATGGTCAGGCCGCTTCCTTGATACTGATGTGTTATGCACCTCAACAATGTGAAAAAAAAATCCAGATATCGCTAAGAGTCCAACCATTCTTATTGACATACATCAGTCAATGTCAGCCAATGAAATAAAGTCTTTTCACACTTCCCTCCTATATAGTGTTGTCTTTTTGCTTCATTCAATTTTGATTCAAGCTACTTCTCTCGAAATCCATAACGAAGCAGGTTTTTTTCTTACATAGTTTAATCCAATGTTTTATATGTTTTAGATACTAATCCTATAACAATAACTAGTCTTTAACTAAACTTTACTTACCACTTATAGTAGCGTTTCTAACAAAAAAAAAAAAATTCATTATTCTATCATGCAAATCTCTAAGTCTACATTTACCTTATACTCAAACGAAATTCCAAAAAAAAAAAAAAAAAAAAAAATCCTCTACATGTATGTACGTTTACACATCTACATATAAATGTAGTAAATGCATGGACACACACAAACACAAATAAATTCTATCCCCCATTTACATTAATTTACTTTTATGAAAACAGTCATTGCAAAATTAACTCATACTATTTATTTGAAATTCCTTCCCAGTTTTGTGATCTATCAATTAAAATAATTCCATAGCCTAATCTAAAAAAAAAAAAAAAAAAAAAAATAGGTAAATAAATAAATAACTAAAAAATATAAGTTAACTACTCAATTAAGTAACCTATTCACATATTTACTATCTGTTAAATATTACAGAAAATAAATCTAGCCAATTAATACAAACATCACCACTCAACATTTTCAAAACCATGATAACTACGATACTACTTTACAACTCTACCATCTGAAATTACATTCAGAAGAATTAGGCATGGAAATGAAAATAAAAAAAAGTGGAAATAAATGGCAATCAGTAACTGAAAGACATAAAAAAAAAAAAAAAAAAAAATGAAAATTTCCATCTATTGACCTCCCCAACATGTGCGAAAACTTCTTGACCACCATCAATAACAGTTGAACTGTCTTGACTTACTGTATTGTCTCTATATTTCCTTATACCTTGTAACCCCTCCCCTCCATTTCCCTAAGCATGCTTGTGAGGGTTTTTTTTCTTCATCACTGATTCTTCCATGGTTCCAATCTCTTAAGCCAAATCCACTTGAAAGCAGTTAAAACTGTATTGGTAATGTCCTTCAGTGCTCTTGCCTTGTTCCCAGATAATGTACCGCTTCGTGTTGTCAGAATGCAAAATCAGATTTGGTCTAAGAGATATAATTTATTTAAGTAAATGCACCATTTTATTAATTAAACAGTATTAATTACATTTACCAGCTTGAACTTGAGAAATTTTGTAGAGAATATACACTCTCCAACTAAAATCAAACCTGTAACCCTGATGGGAACAGTCACTGATCGGACGTGCTGTTAACTATTCAGCCAAAATTCTTTTTGGCTGAATAGTTAACAGCATGTCCGTGTTTGGATAGCAAAGTCCGAATTACTGTTTATAAACATACACACCTTCAATGATTTTTCGTGATTGATTATTTCTGCTCATGAAACATATCTTAAGGTAAACAAGGGTTAAAAGGTTCGATTTCTGTCAGTGAGCACCTATTTTCTACAAAATTTCTTGAACATTCAGGCCGGTAAATGTAATTAAGACTGTTTAATTAAAAGAAAGAACATTTACATAAATTACATCTATAAAAATAAAATATAAACAAAAAAATATTAATTGTATTTTGTCAGACTTTATCTATTTATATTATATATATATATATATATATATATATATATATATATATATAAAAGAAATATAGTTTTAAGGCGTGTTATATTTATGGGATAAAGTGCTCAATATCAGAGATAGAGCGTTTGTAAATATAAATATAAAAGTGAACATTGAAGTCAACACTCAAAGGTGACAGGCTGTTTCATGCTAAGCGCAATTGTCAGGCCGCTATATATATATATATATATATATATATATATATATTATTGCTGATAGAAACTGAATTGAAAATTTTTTTTTTTGTTACAATGGAATTAATTTAGGAAATGCATTGTCAATCATTTTTACAACAAAATTTGCATTATAAAAGCTTTTAATTATAGAAATTATGAAAGTTAGATTAGATGTTAATTATAGAAATGAATTGTTCAGGATTTTTATTCTGGAAACATAATTTGATTTAATTTTAAAATGGTAACGGTGAGACTATCCATTTCCTCGTAAGGAAACATTCAGCATCCATTGCTTGAAATTTTTCAGAAAAATAGGTTCTCAAGTGCACTGTTATTTCTCTTTCTGGTACTGATGAGAGTTTCCTTCCAAACCTTTTGTATAGTGTGGAAAGTCAACATCTTGATTATATTTTCCTATACAGTGTTACATGTGCTATCCATTTTAGTTGTTATTGCTGTTAGAAATTGTGATTCTGTAGCACCAAATCTAAAAGATCTGATGAAGGACTGTCCTCTTTAAGACCAAAAGGATTCTTTCAAATGGAGTCATTTGTAATCATTGATCTGAGAAAATGATTGTATACAGCTGATAGTTTAGGCATTTCTGAAAGAGTTGGATGCTATGCATGACATTCAGATAAGCGTTTAGATCTGATGAGGTTATTTAAGAATAGGGCTCAAGTTCTTTGGTTAATATTTTGCTTTTGTAGCATCTTGCAGTTACAAATAATTATAGAAATGATTTTGATTATAAAACTTCACTGCCAAGGATTTTTACTACTGAAAGGGAAATGGATATTAAAATTACACTAAATTGTCTTTGAAATCAAAATATCTCCAATTAATATATTTGATTATTTTAAATATATCATTAAAATTAATTATGAAATTATTTAAATATTACATACCAAACATACTATAATTACATACCAAACATACTATAATTACTTACCAAACCTAAATTGACCTGCTCTGCTTCTTTCATTCAAATCAACAGTCTGAAACAAAAGAAGTCTTCAAAATAAATATCTTAATTCAGAAAAGTTTGGCACAAGGTCATATTAAAAAGAGCCTGAAAAAACTTGGAATCACAGTTAATCAGCATAGATGAGGTAGGAAGCAGAATTCATGCTATATTCTATATAAGAATGACAGTCACCATGCAGTGTTCATCCTATGTGCACACTGTCTACATAAAGAGTTGGTTTGGTTTACGACATATCAACCTCAATGGGTTATTTAATGCCGACAAGATTTTTATTGCTGGTAATCCCCACCCCACCCCAAAAATCTATTGCTGGTAATATTTTTCTTGTTCAGAAATATACTGCTGGTAATAATTTTTCTAAAAAGGTATTGCTGATAGTAAAACCTATTTTTATAATTTCATAGACTTTGACTACTTTTTGTGTGTGTGTGTGTGTGTGTGGGGGGTAACTATTTGCCAATAGCTGGAACCCAGACAGATGCTACCATTCCTGAGAACACCAGCAATTAAGAGGTGGTTACATGCTAAAGAGAAAAAATCTCAATCAAAGGCCTTGCTGTTAGATGTAGTTTATCATATTACCCAGGACGCAGATGTAGTTTATTGTTGTCCCCAGGACGGTATAAAGAGTCGGAGATGAAGAACAGTTGAATTCAAATTCTTGTACTGAGTGGGGTATTGTCAGTATACCAAAAATGATTTCCCTTCCTTTTGATCATGAAAACTGAGGACCATTTTCAGGTCAGAAAACTCAGAGGATTCATTCTTTGTTATCTCATTGCATGCACTTTCAGATGATATTTCTCTTTCTTCCTGTTTAGTTAAGAAAAGGTGCTGACAATGAATCTAGTAACAGGCACTGGCAAGGATTCATAAGGAAATGCACTTATAATGAATTTTATTATGTTAGGCACAAATAACAATTAAAAAGGTACATACCATAGTTTTATAAATACTTCCGTGTGAAAAACCTCGTTCAACTGAACCTTTGTTTAAAACCATAGCATCTTCCATGTCATAACCCTGAAAAAATAAAAAATAAATATTGCATGAATATATATATAAGAAATCATAAATCTATTATACAGGCATGAATTTTCTTGTGTGAATGTGTAGAGAGCCAATTGTCTACGAAGGATGGACAGTAATCTGCTGAGAAAAGGACCTTATAACTTGTCCTGACCGAGGTTTATCAAATTCGGATGACCAGATTAAAAAGGTATATTTTGTTTAAAAGAATAGTTTATTAAAAAAAAAAAAAAAAAAAAAAGGAAAGACAATAAATTAAAAAGGAAAATAAATTAAATTAACCTTTGGATGGTTCTTGAAAAGGCTGGGAATTGAACTCAAAATTAACCTAACAAAAGGATAGAATGGGATAAAACCAACAAAAATGTCACTCTAGACCTTGTTCCCAAATATATCAAGTTTGATTTTTATATTAGAAATGAGAAAAAGTATTGAAAAAATGAAGGCAATTCTTTCCAACTGTGAAGTTTAACGTAAACTGTCATTTTTTTTTCTATTTTTACACATTCATTTTGTTAAACTTAAAAATTAAGCAAAATTAAGTTCTCAAAATTTAATTGGGAATGTATTAAGGGAACTCAAAATATTCAGCTGGTAACACATTAAGGAATTTCACAAAATAAGGGTTTAATTACTGTATAAGAGAGCACAGCAACAACAGCATTGGTGCCAAGAGGGTATTCATCCATTTCAAATTCATTGTACAAGGTGTTCCGTACAATTGGGCTTTGAGGAGTTTGCAGACGATACATTTTGAAATCATTGCGGTGAGAAAGTGAATGTGGTGTCATTCCAACGGTTTGTTTTCCCATCTGAAAGGAGTATAAAAAAAAAAAATGAAAAAAAATTTCAAATTTTTGGTTAGTATTTCAGTCATCTTAATTTTAGTTGCTTTCCATCACAATTTCACTCAAACTGTTAGTCTATGGCGGTGAATAAACAATGTGAATCAGGAATTAAGAATAGTCACCAGGCAAGTCTTGAACTCCTATCCATTCTCTTGAGAAGACTGTTGATGCATGACAGCTGCTCTAATGATTGTGCTACTAGGGCATTTACAGTTAGCAGAAGATCAAATCTGACCCTAAAACCTATTTACCCCCACCCAAAGCTCTGGAAGCTCTCTTTGTAGAACAGCTGCCAAACATTGGCAAACTCCCCAAGATAAAGGATACAAGTCTTGCCTGGAAACTATTCTTTATTTTCAATCTGTACCGTTTACTAATGAATGTGCTACCAGGATATCTGCAGTCAGCAAATCAAATCTAACCCATAAATTCATTCTCTCTTTTTTCTTAATTCACTCATATTATTGTTTCATGTTCTTTTTTTTTTGTTTTGTTTTTTACACTAGCATTTATCTGTGGTGGTCATCTTGATTTATTTTCTTTGTAAGACGAGGCTTCTCCAATCATTATTAAAGTTTTGATAACATCTTTCATCTTCATTTTAGTTGTATTTCATCATAGACTTGTTAAACATTGCACTATGGTAGCTAATCTTATTTATTTGGTGTGTACAAAATTAACCAAACATCTTTGTTGAAAACAATAGGCTCAATACAAAGCAGAAAACCATTCTTTTTTCTTTAATGTTAGAAAAAAAAATCCAAAAAAAAAAAAAACAAACAAAAACACTGCAAGCTTTTACACACACATATAATGCTAATATATTAATTAAATTTACCTGGCATTGGTACATATTTCTTGGACTTTGATTAAAGTCTGAAAATGGAATCAGGTTTCCAAGAAAACTCAACATATTTTTTTTCTTCAATTCTATATGAGTTGTAATCTGCAAAAACAAAATAAAGTTGTCTTTGAAAACAACACACAATACAATTCAAAATAAAAATCCTTTTTATGAAATATCAAACAACTTTGTTATCTTGCAAGATGTGGGCAGTTACTCTAATATTAAAACACTAGCCAAAGTATCCCCTCTATACAAATTAAGAGGTCAAGATTTCAATTGAAACTGGTTATAACAGTAAAATGATTCCTTCACACTGAAGCTTGTAAATACTGCTTTTGTCAGAGTCAATTGATTCAAAAGTAATTAAATTAGTAATATAATTACTAATTCAATCAATTGGTATTATAATTAGTAGTATAAGTAAGACATAACTTATATGCTTTAAATTCAGTCTATATAATTTTTCATTCAAAGCAAAAAGATACTATGTTTGGGACATTTACATAGAAGAGGAAAGTGTGATTTTATCTTGATCTCAAGTGTTTTGTCTTTTGTGGCCAGCAGATAAAATATTTGAAGTTGAGTCTTCTAAGTGGCATCCACTTCACCAAAAGGAAACAAATGAATACAAGAAAGCTTTTGAGGTCAAGTGGCAACAAAGCAAGACACTGATGATTTTGAGTTGCTGGTCTAAAAAGTCATAGTCGGGATTGAAGAAGTGAGTTCTGGTCCACCCTTGGCAAGAGAGACTATCTCTTAGGTCAGGGAGTTGGCAACTTTTTTCTTTTTTAACTATGTGTCAACTTAGGGTTTTAAAATCATTCAGTGTGCCAACAGCATATGTATTTTTACACAAGTCAAGATCAATATACCTTTTCTACAATATATTTTATATAGTATATATATTTTGGTTCAGGTTCTACTGTCATAGCACTAATGTCCACTTCTGATATCATGAGCAAACACAATAAAGTAAGAGGCATTACTTTTGGAGTAACCCTTATAGTAATGATCTACAAGATTGCTAACTCTTATGCTATAGAGAGGTGATCACTTCAATCAGTCCAATTATTTTTGTTTTAATCATTTCTCTCTAAGCAAGGCAATAATGCCACTAAAATGCAAGAGGCTACTGGAAATAAGAAAAAAAATTTAAGAGAAGTAACAGAAACCTAATCTTAAACAGGAAAGAAGGGATAAACCTCTACTCCTGTTCAAATGACAGGGAAGGAGTGTGAACCAGGTAATAGGTGAACATATCTATGACTTACTCCTTTATATATGCCCTCAGCAGTGACAGCAATATCCATGTAGACTTGTTCAAATGTCCCAATGAATTCAATTTTTTCTAGTGCCAGGTTGAGCACAGGTCGAATCAAGCGATCGCGGCCGTAAAATAGATATATGCCTGGATACTGGCTGACACTGTCAGTTTTTGGAACTAGGCAAATCTCCAATACCACAGGGACCTGAAATATGGAAACATGATTGTATAATATATAAAAATACCCAGAATCTTAGCTAAAGCACTGTCAATTATTCATTTTTGACTAGGATTTCTTTCATCTTATTTCTTTCGCCTTTTATTCCACTAGTCATATTAGATGTAATAAGATCTGAATTTCCTACATGAAGCATTGTCAATTATTATTCACTTTTGATGAGTAACTTAAAGGATTATAAAGGCAGATCAATAAATCCATAGTTAAACATGTAGTTATTACCTGAATTTTGATCCAAAATTTTCATTGTATAATGTTCAATCTATTTCCATTACTAAATTAAGTGAATTAACAAGGAAGGATATTGAAAAAAAACGTACCAACATATGAAACAAAGTTAATAATTAACTTTCATCATTTAATTAAAGAATAAAACTAATAAAGGGTACCTCTTTGGTATCCTGGAGTTTAAAATAACGAAGCTGCTCACAAAAAGATGTCACATTATTCTCATGAACACAGCCACATATCTGTCCTTCAAGCATCACCGGGTAAAATTCATTGAATGGCCGAGCGGCTTTATCATTTATTGCCAACATCCCAAGGGACCCTAATAAAGCTGGAAAATGTGATACATCATATGTTTTATTCACAACCTGGAATGAGAAAGGTAAAAAAAAGAAAAAAACAAAAAAAAGTTTTTAAAGAACTGACTGAAATTCAAACAGTATTTTTAAACTATTTACATTATTCGGACTATTGTCCTTATCTTTGTCGCCAGATTTATTACAGTTTCAGCTGTTGTACGCTCTGGCCTTCTTCAGGTGGTTGGAATGTCGAACTGAACCCTTTATTTTGCTCACTGAGGTAGACTGTTCTAGTGTCCATGTCTAATGGATGTCAGTTATCAGCTATCTCCTGTTAATTCCCCTCTCCAAGTTCTCCACTGCCTTAACCAGGTATTGAACTTACAACTCTTTGGGTCTTGTCACTGGATCTAACTAACGCCTTTATCCACTATGTCCATGAGGACATCTGTGTATGAATTTCTGGGTATTATAAACCTAATGTATTATAAATTTATGGGTATTATAAACCTAATGTCATCAGCAAATGCTGACAAAGATCAGGGAAATAGTCCAAATAATGTAAATAGTGTACATAATACCTTATTTCAGAAATATAGACAGTATTTTTAAACTCAATCAAAATGGTTAGAATTCTAAATTTGCAAATGTAAAAGAAAATATGAAATAATTCATCAAACAGTAACTTATTTATTAAGCTTAGTTAAGTATGGCACAGGACAATTGCAGGAGATGGGCAGTGTGATTTCTTTGTCAGAAAATGGTACGAGAAAAATGGTCACTAATCTACTGATGAAATGATTTTTCCATTGCCCATTCCTGAAGAAACAGGGAGTCTCTTCTTTCCTTTGAATAGCACTGCTATATAAGCATCTTAATGAATCTTGTGTGTGTATAAAAAGAAATGAGTAAAACTATGGCATCTTTCTTAATCAGTTTAATAACAACACTAAGAAATTTATCCGTGAATTTGAAAGGATTAAAATAAAAATAGACATGTCTAGATTATTCAACTAAACATGTTTGAATGAAGATATGTGACATTTTATATATATATATATATATATATATATATAAAATTACAATGTAGTGAAATGAGGAAAGTAATAAATACAATGGAACTATAGAGGTTTAATGAAATGAGGAAGACTGAAAGCATCATTAAGCAGAATTGATTTTAGAAAAAAAATCAGAAAATGAAGTAAACATTAATAACAAAGTAGTGAATAAAAAATATTTATAACCAAAAAGGACAGAAGAGCTTAGTTTAAACCAAGATAACTCCTAAATTATCTTACCTGACATGCAATGGTCATGTGATTGAGTAACCCACAGGGAGTTCCATCAGGTGTGTGGACAGGGCACAAAAATCCTACAAAATCAAAGAAAGAAAAATAATAAATTTGAGGTCAGAAGGTCTGTTAAAAAATAATGCAATTAAGAGATGGTGTGTAAAAGCTGGAATTTCAACACCATAATATTTCAGTAAGTATGTCTCATCTTCACTCATCAACCAGGAACAAATATATGCAAGCTCATGGAACAATATTAGGTGTGTGTGTGTGTGTGTGTGTGTTTTGTTACCACAATACAACACCTTCGTTGTTTTATTTTCCCCTTGTTCCTCCCCTTTTTTAGGTACAATAAAGATTAGTCAACGTTTTTATCACTTCCTTATTAGCTCTTAGTAATTACTGCATCTGACATAAAAACCCAGGGTCAAAGCAGGCAGTTCTCAGCAAAGTTTAACTAAGCTGTTTTATAGTGTGGAAGGAGGCATTGACTGAAGACATTTACAGTTTTTAAAGCCTTTCTCTCAGGAACGCTATCTTATTGTTCTTGAGCTGCATTCAACATCTGTAATGGCCTTAACCTGGTTCAATGATCAGCTGGTGTCTTAACCAACAACCTGTCAAATCCTGCTGCTTGGCACCAACATTTTCTTGGATTAGCCACTTCAAATTCTTGTTCCATATCCATTAGGATCTTTTCACAACAGCAGTTTTACAACATCCAATCTCATCAGTGAAGACACATTGAGAAAGGCCTTGCTTTTGCAGGTCAACAATTCTGTCACTTTCAAATTGTCAGTTCTTTAGTCTTTGCCATGTTTTTACCTAATGTAATGCAGGAGATACCAGTGGGAGATGCTGACTGCGATAATGCTTAAACACAAATTGCTACGTGTTTACCAATTAAAGCTTCATTTAAACATGGTCTTGAACTTTTGACCAGCTAGTATTTAACTTAATTTCATAGTATTTAAATTTTTCCTATTAAATGCTAAAAATGACTATATATATATGCATAAGACAAATATTTACGGGCCTATTTTGTGTATTGAGCACACTGTTTTTAAATTAATGTTCTGAACGCTGTAATCTTACTGTTTGCTCTCCTACACTTCAAGATTATATATATATATATATTTTTTTGTGTGTGTGTATTAGTATGTGTTTTTGAACATAGAAATATTTGGTCCTTGCGAAATGAGACAATCGTTATATTCATCTTCATATATTTATATTTGATTTTAATTTTTTAAGCCCTTTAAACACAATTTTTTATTTTCCTTCGTCCCATCCTCTCCCCCCCCCTTTTTTTTTTTTTTTTTTTTTTTTCCTTCCTATCCGAATTGTCTGTGGTGTGTATATGTCACCACGAAATGTATCTTTATGTATTAGACATCCGTCGACTTTCTTTCTCTCCTCTTTTTAAATCCACCCCACCCACATCTCCAAAAATTCTCTCTGTCACTCATCCTCCTCATACTTACACTTTCTCTAAATTCTGTTTTGATTTCGGAGTTGTTTTTCTCTGTTTTCATTTTTGAATTTGTAGGTCTGATGATTTGGATCGTATTTACGATTCCAATGGAATAAATTATGACCATGGAATATTAGTGTTTAAGCCTTTTTATTATATCCTTACTCTGTCTTAGACATTGAGTTCTACCTGGATCCTTCCTCTTGAAAAAATTTTTTCTGAAAATATACATGTATGGGAATTTTTTAGATATATATTTTCCATATGTATGTATATTTTCCACTATATATATATATATATATATATATATATATATATATAAAAATATATAAACACTAATATTCCATGGTTATAATTTATTACATTGGAATTGTAATCAAGATCAATTCATCAGACCTTTTATGATTCCAATGTAACAAATTATAACCAAGGAATATTAGTGTTTTGAGCCTTTTATATTATATTCTTACTCTGTCATGCACATTGAGTTCTACCTGTATTCTACCCTCTTTGGAATATATATATATATATATATATATATATATATATATATATATATATATTTAAGAAAGTCCATCTATAGATAATATTAGTGGTCATATATATATATATATATATATATATAATTGATGTTCTAATAGACATCACACACACACACACACACACACACATTACATACAATGAGCATCTGCCTAATAAGCTACCTGCCTGTCTGTCTGTCTGTCCTTCATGTGATACAGACTCTAGGCGGCCTCTAAAGTTTTTATCTGAAATCTGATGCTCAGATAAGTACAAAAGAACAGAAGGGAAGATGGTTGATAGGCATCAAAACTGTCCCTCACTCTCACTATGGTCCAGACCCTGCTTCCTGTTCTCCAAGCTGATAGAGAATCTCACAGGCAATCGTTTTGAAGACATTGAGAAGTTGAATCATGCTGTAGACCCCTTCACTTTGGATAACTTCCATGGAACCTTCATACAGTGACTGGAGCTCTCCAACAGGAGCACTGTACTTCTTTGAAATTAATCAATGTCTCTCCTGAAAAAGTCTCAAAACTTCTGGATTGCACCTTGTATCATGGAACATTGTCAATGAGCTTTTTGTGCCTCTGGATTTAAAAAAATATTTCTTTTGAAATTTCTTATATAAAGGAACACATGAGACATGACAAAGACCAACATATCTGGGGTTTTTTTTCTTAACACAATGTATTCAAGCTCCTTGAATATCTTTTCAAACTATTTCTTATAATTTTATAAAGTTTCAAGATTATTTCTAGCATTCTATATATTTTGTAGACTAGTATGTTCATCTTTTGCATCTGGTGGTCATTGGTAATCGCTATTAAACAAGTAAAATAAAAAATGTAGCAACATACACCCAACAAATGTTGAGGAATATGACAACTGGAACACTGTTCACAATAACAAAGATGAAAATCATAGCCCAACAAATAAACAGAATGATGGCAATTTCATCTGAGAATTTGAGATCATAGAGACAAGTTACAGTACGTTTTACGTGCAACATTGTGATAACAACAACAAAGATGAGTATAATAGTCTGATTTGATTTTAAAGGTTGTCTTTTTCCATTCTTCAATATCAGACCTCACATCTCTTTGGATATCCAGCAGAAATTGGTACAGTTTGGTTGTCATGTCTTACTAAACCTGTCGTACTTACCTGACCTTATACCTTCCAAATTCTGGGAGGCTGGAATCATGAGGCTGTCTCAAAGATGGCAAAAGGTAGTGGATTGATTGATAAACCATAAAATAGCAATCAATCAATCATGGGTTATTTAAAGTGGAAAAATATTTAATTTTAAGATCTATTTTTTTTTTGTGAATGAATATTGCATTAACATTTTTTTTTTGAAAATAATGATTTTCCAGATACAAGTTCTATTATTTAACCCATGGCTGTGGGATAATAGTCTGAAAATGTGGAATACTTTCCACAAGTTTGGAAGGTTTGTTTTTTTTTTTTTTTTTTTTTTATAAAATGGCATGTCAAAACAGGATATAGGTGGCCATGACTTTTCACAGCTTCTTTTTGCTTTTTTTTTCTTTTAATCTGTAAATTGCCATGACTTCTTAGGAAAAATAGTGAAGTGGTTTCCCACTATTTTACATTCAGTGTTGTCCTCAAGAAAATAAAAAGAGTAAAGAACTCAAATTATTCTATATGGCAGTGAATTCTGGACAATTTCCTCACAGATGAAGAGACTTGAATCAACAGAAATATGATTCACCAGAAGAATGAGAATACCATGGATGAAATATGTAAGCCACAAAGAAGTTTTAAGAAAAAGGCAAACAAAAAGGATAGTTATACTTAAAATCAAAAAGGGTCAGTTGAAATTCCTGGGACACATAAGGAGGAAAGAGGACTTGAAGAATTTGATACACACAGGACATATTGAAGGCAAGAGGGACAGAAGGAGACAGTTTGTAAGTAACCTTAGCAAAGTTATGTAAATGCCTAGTAAAACAAGGAATGAGAAGGATAGTGGAGAAAATAAAAAGCACACATTGCTAAGAGCTAGAAAGGATAGAAAGTTGTGGAGAGCCATGATCACCCATGTCCCGAACGAACACAATGCACAAAAGAACATAGACTAACTGCTAACCAAGGCTTGAGAGCCCTGTATACTCTGCTATTTAATCCACAACTTTAGAGGGGAAGAGATAGATTGATGTCTTTCTTCCAAAAGCATTATGACTGATGAAGTTTGATCCCTATTCATTAATTCAACATTTTTGTGTTGGTAGCCACCATGCTACCTACACAATGGGGTAAGCAATTTCTATAGTGATTTGATAATATCAAAATAAAATAACTCACCCCAGGCTTCAGGTAATAATTTTCTCACAGACACTTCAGGTGAGTCGATGAAGAAAGAGCCTCGATGAATGCTCCGGAAATGTGAAATAAACCTGTGGTGGTTAAGACGATCAGCAATGATCACCAACCCAGTGCTCTAGAGGGAGAAAAAAAAAGAAAAAGAAAAAAAAAAAGAAAAAGAAAAAAAAAAAGAAAATAATATCAACAGAAAAAATAAACTTAGTTTAGCACAATACTGGGTTGCCTCACTACAATAGTAATGACTAACATATAAATCCCTATTCCATATTCATATTAGAAAGTTTAGCAAGGCTACAAGTATAGATCACTTAGTGAATTTTAAACTCAAAGAAGTATATAGGTTTGCCAATTATCTCGTTCATACTGCTCCCAGTCTTTTGAACATGTTTATCCCATTTTTTCCTTTTTAGGATTGGGTTTCCAGTTCCTTCTCTTTTACTTCTTGTGGCCTTCTGTATCTTGATGACATCATTACCTTGCTTAAGATGGTACCTCTTACTCTGTCACCTCCTACCTCAAGTGGCTCTTGGGCCATGTACAGGGTGAACATCATTGTAAAAAAAGAAAGAAAGAAAGAAAAAGAGACTATATTACTAACTATTGCTCCAAAGTAAGCTTCCTTAAAAGTTATTTACTGACATAAGGCCACAACTAAAGAGTCCTCATTGACACTTGGAACATTTAATCCATCATTGAACTAACATCACAGATGTTAGTTTTGTCTTCTATGCTACATACAGAAATTGAATAACAAGTTTGGGATTTCAAAATTATATCTCTGTAGCAATAGGAAATGCAGAAAAGAATCCTCCAGACACCTACAGTGTACTTCATGATCAACAGCACTAGCTGTGACTGGTAATTGCAAACCTTGCAGTGACCCATTAACTTTATGGGACAATAAAAAAAATTTTTTTTTTTTTTATAAAACTTTTCCCTACATCATCTTTTCAAATTAAGGCACCATTGTTTTTTAGAGAGAAAACACCTTATTAATTGTGAAGAGGTTAAAACTGATATTAAGTGTTATGGGACAAGTTTTTTTTTTTATAAAACTGCAAGTTGATAAGGAAAGAAATATGGCATCTTGTGGGACCAAATTGAAGACATCATCTGTCTTCAACATCATATAAAGGCAAGAAAGGAATGACACATCTGCATTGTAGTTTCATCTTTTTTTCAATGGTTAACATCCACAGAAAAATTTTTTAAAAATATAAGAATCTATCCCCAAACCAAGACTGCACCAAAAACAAAAGTTATACTCTGTGTTTAATAGAATATAAAGGGTACCATCTATCAAAATGGAACAGTTAATGTAAAGAAGTATAGTCATCAATCATCACAGAAAAAAATGCCTATTATTGATTAATTATAATGATGTGTTATTCTTGTGTGATAATTCAAGACTGCATATTGCCAGAGTCACTCAGGAAAAGATGACATTAAATAGAAAAGTTTACTTTTTTTGCTCCTTACTTCTCTTGAACTTACTCCCTCTATCATCTTTTCAAATTAAAACTCCATTGTTTTTTTAGAGAGAAAACACCTTATTAATTGTGAAGAGGTTAAAACTGATATTAAGTGTTTCTTTGTACTGAAACCTGTAGATTATGACACTAAATATGGAATTTTTCCATACCTGACCTTACTCCCTCTATCATCTTTTCAGATCATGGATCAAAATTTGGCAAATAAATGTCATTATATTATCAATAATGAGGAGAAATGTTATTAAACATATCAATTAAGACCAAAGAAGCATTTGTTTATTTTTCCTCTTCCAATGTGACAGGAGTTTCTTTCCAACCTAATATTAATCAATGGTGAGCTTCACCAGATTCAGAAAATAGTAAGGTATCATTAAATTCTTTCAAATGCCTGTCAATGGCACCCATGGATTTTACAAGCATATGGAAGCATGAAGAAACAAAATTCCATCAACAAAATTAAATATTAAATATTAACTGTACATGGTCATATGTTATACATGTAAACACACACACACATTATGCATATTCAAATCTCCTTGGTACATATAATCTATATCAATATGAAATTAATTCTAAAGCATGTTTTTGATTCAGAAATGAGTGAATGAATCGGAAAAAAAAAAAAAAAAAAAAAAAATGCAAACAAGAATAACCTCAGAGATTTAACCTGCTTGGATGAGATGGTTAAAGTATCAAAATGTTTTATTTGTGACCTGTATTTACAGTGGGCCTGTAAAGCCCAGAAGGGAAGTAGTTCTGAATGTATTTACAGGTACTTCCATGAGATCGCTAAAAAAAGAGCATAGCATAATGAAAAAGACGCCTAACTTGATGAAAACAAAATTTTATTGTCTAAATGTTTGTTATTATTAAGAGGAAAGATCAAAGTTTATTTTAATTTTTTTTTTTTTATTTTTCCTTCTTTTTAGAACATTGTGAATTTTGATTTAAAAATCCTTGTTTCTCTTTCTATCACTGAAACTAGTAAAATAACATACAATTTTTAGCACGTTTTTTTTGTATGACACACATTAATTTGGAAAATCTTGCAAAAGTAAAAATAATTGTCGGATGTTAATGAAACATTCAGAAACTATTCACAGATGATCGAAATTATTATGTTTTTTTTATTAAAGTTATTGCAGAAATATTTAATATTTATTACCCACCCCATAACTAATTTTGTGAAAACTCTAGAAATTCGACCGAGTCCACTTTAGTAATTACAATAGTTAAAAGCACAAGGCTTTGAGGAATGCAAATCATGTTTTTTTTTGTTTTTAATTGGACCCCCTTGCCTCAAAATCAGCTCTGAATTGTAATATACAAAACTCAATAAAACAAAGATTGTTTAATTTCAAATGCTTTTATTTGCTTTTAGTTGTTTTTATGAATATGGACAATATTTTCTGAAAGCAAAAAATTTTTTTGATGAAAAATGAATTTTTAATACAATTATTTTTACAAGCCACATCCGCTTTCCTAAGTGTCCTTATGAGATAGATCTTTTTTAGCGCGTTGTAAATTGTATCATTTTGACTAATCAGAAGACCCTCAGTAATTAAAAAATGTAATTTTGTGTTTATAATGTTCTTTCCATAGAACAAATTATCCTCACGTAATCCATCAATATGTCATTCATCACCTGTCAAGTGACACAAAAGGTTTGTTTTATTTTCAAATTACATCTTTTCAGCACAGAAGCTAAGTTAACCTTGGTTCAAAATATTTTAAATAAATAATTCCACTCCATATTTTTTTTTTTGTGTGTGTGTGTGTGTGTGTGTGCATCAAAATGTTATATTTTTTTTTAGTATGATATCTCATAAGTGACATTATGGTTAAAAGGTCACATGTTTCAAAGCTTGTCTCCTCCTTGGGGAAAGCCCCTTGACATTTAAAGGTCTTATCTCACTCTCAGTCATTAAAATTAAACTGAGATAATAAAATTATCTCATTTATCAATTTAAACAATTAATAACTCAGTAAGATATTTTAATTATTAATATAATAATAAAATAATAATTTTATGAGTTATTATCTCAGTTATTAAATTAAAAATGTAATAACTTAATGTAATATTAATAATTAATAAAATTATTTATCATTATCTTAGCTATTAAATAATGAAAGAGATAGAGGTAACTCAATAATGCAAGAAATTTTTATAGTATTTTAAATTATTATAAGAAACAAAAAAAAACAAAAAAAAAAAAAACATTATGTCACTTTTGATGCACCGTACTAAAACCTGTCAACACATTCAGCCATCAAATTATCAATTGAGACATGAAAATAACAAGACCCTGAGGTCAAATGTTTGTCTAGAAAGTTTTATGCTATAAGTAAGTGATTTTTGTTTCAGAACAGATTAATTTAACTTTAAATTTGCTAATTTTATGAAAGTAACATTTCAGAAATGTATATCTTATTTTAGCGGGATTTTCAAAACTGAAAAATAAGTTTGTGTACATTTTTCTCTAAAAAAAGTTAAAAATGGCCGTTTTGATTGGTTTTTCGGAAGTATCGACTAAAAATCATTCAAATTTCTATTTGAAATATTCCACAATATTTTTTTTTCTGGAATTAGAAAATTTAATCCTTTAGCTTTCAATTGAAGCAGTTGGAAAGCTTCGAAAAGGATTTTTCCTTTATGAAAAATACATTTAAACCTTAGGTATACCGAATTTTTGGAGGTACCTACTAACATATGAACTACCTCTTCATTCAATAAGGCTCTTTATATAATTACAAACAAGGGTCATAACTCCTGTTGGTAATAATTTTTATTGTTGAGACATTCACAATCTCCTGATCCAAGGGAATCTTAACCTAATAACTATTTCTGGTGAGAGAAGCTAAGCTTATTATAAGTTATGATCCTCTAATGAAAGCATTCTCTCAGTAAAGTAAATTAAAAATTCTTACCTGTTGAAGAGGGACCTTCAGCTTTCCAGGCACGTTCCCTGTTGCCAGGAAATACTGCATTGTGTTTACAATTTTGTTGCCATAGCGACAAACATCATGCATCACATCTGTAGATAAAAGACAACTTCTTTTTAAATAAAAGCATTTACTTATAAGTCACTGAAGGTGACTTTGCACTCAAGTTACTTTCTATTTACAGAATTTACCACATTTCCTGATATCAAAGACACTTTTTTACCCTACACTCTATGATGGTGACTTTTTTCATAGACCTATCTGATTCAATTGTATTTTCTTTTTTTTTTTTAATAAGTCAAAATTGCAGTATCCTTAACACCGGTTTATATAGTATATTCTTTCTACACTACCTTAAAAGCATAGAAAAGAAACTCCCATCAATACCAGAAAGAGTGATAAAAATTAGTGGATTTGAGAAGTCTCATTTGTTGAAAAACTATTTTAAGAGAAAGATTTTATTAATTCCAACCAACAGTAATGCTGACAGTTAGGTCAATAAATAATGAATGTTTCCTTACAAGGAAACGGCTAATCTCACAATTACCATTAAGTATCAGTATTATTAAAATATACCACTGTGGCTAGCAAAGAATGCAGGTCAATCAAGGGAAATAACTCTGAGTTATCAGACTTTATCAGTTTATACTGTATTAAAAATTACTCAGAAACTGAAAATTAGTTTATTATTCAAGCTAGAGTTTTTATAATGGTTTTGTGCTGATAAAAACTGTACTAAGATGTGCCATTTTTACTGCATTATTGTAACATATAGACAGAAATTTGATCATTATCATACAGATGATTACAAATGGTTTATTGAGTTTTCAAAATATCCAGTAGTAAAAATATTTCTCATTTTCTTTATTGGGTTTTATATTGACATTTTAAATAGCAACATTCCATAAATATCATTTACTATCATAAATACCTACAATAGTAACAAGTAAAATCAACATGGCTGCTGGGAATTTGACTGTGAGAGTTTGTGCATTGTATAAATTTAAACTTTGCAGCAGAAGCAGTCTGTAGAATATGTGCCATATTTAATGAAGATGAAGCGTATTATAAATTGGTCCAGGATGTTTACAAATGAAAATAACGCACTAAATAGATACATTTTTATAAAGGACAGTCAGTAAGTACTGATGGTGGCAAAGTGAGAAATTTTGTTGCATGCAAAACACTTCAAATATGCTAGATGCTTACATTAAGGATTGATACAAGGAGTAATATGATGATACTATGTGGCTATATCACATCAGAAAAAAATACCCATTAAATAAACTAGGTACCCTATGAGAAAAAAAAAAAAAAAAAAAAAAGTGGGTGGGCAAAATAATTTTTTTTTGGTTAACTGTTGGACAGTTAAATGAAGACTACTCTCGAGGCTTCTGTGATGTCACCCCCACCAGGCTCTTAAGGCCAAGGTGCATAAACATTTGGCAGTTGAGTGAGATCAGAAATACTCAATTTAACAAGTTAAATCAAAGTAAGCATTAGTGAAATCTAAAAGAAATATAATCATGGGAAAAGTAGGAAAAAAATAGTGGGTGGAGTTTGTAATGCCTCCTGGTAGAAATATGATACTAGAGACACCCACATAGAATTGAAAGTAGCAGTTTTGTCTTATCAAGTGTTTTTGCAGCAGACAGATGTGTCAGATGTTTCTGAAGCCTCCATTCATATTGCCAGCCACCACATCAGGATGAGTATATAGATGAAGAGTTGGTAGGGAGGGAAGAGCTGACATAGCAGAAGTTGTCCTTGCCTATCCACCCAGACAAGCAGGTAAAGAAGTCCTGAATAAAACATCTACATGTAATATGGAAAACAGGGTTCACGTTCTTATTGCTAGACATGGCATTTGTCTTTCATTGTGTTAGCTTGTGAGCATACAGCATACCCCCCTTCCCCAGATTTCAGTGCATACCAATGAGATTGAGGATTGAAATGCAATGTGGGGTAATCCTTGGCTGGTCAGTGGAAAGCCTGGGTGAGGGTCATGTTGTATGTTTACACAAGACAGGATTAGCCCAAAAGACATAAGATTGATCAGTTTCAGAACATTAGACACCAAAACGTGTTACCACAGCAGGGCTTGAGATTAATCTAGTCCTGCGGATGACAGAACATTAGTTCACGATGACTGGTTAGGTATTTCAGTACTATACACAATTTTAACTTAAAAATCATATTATATTTACACTAAAAGCAAGTAATTTATTAAAAAGAAGAGAAATTCTTACTTCTCACTAATAGTGATGGGCTTTTAATAACTAGAGCTACACACAGAAACAAAAAATAAGCTTAAGCACTTCTTTCTAAACTGGTGAATGGTGATTTTCTAAGCATAACTTACATGTGGCACAAGGCCAGAAGTATGGAGCACCCAATGAGGATCGAACTAATTACTTGGTCAGAATTGTTCTAACAAGACAATGTAACCATTACATCATGTGATGGTACCCTTTTTAAACTGGTGAATAAAACCTGAAGGTTGAAGGACTTAAATTTAGATATTTGTATTATTTATTTCTAAATGTGAACAACATTAGGATCTAATTGAAAGAATTCTAATTCTAATAAGCAAAAGCAGGAAAATTAAATATTTTGTTAATTTTTGGTTAAAATGTTTGAAAGAACAATTAAACAAACATTCATGTCATGTTTTTTTTCTTATCAATTAAATTCAAATGCTCAACTATCCCTTCTGCTCATCAATACAACCCAAGGAAAACAATGATATAGGATGTGGAACAGTTGTTGCAAGGCATAAAAAATAACTTAATGGTTGACTGAATCGAAATAAATATTCATTTACTGAAAATTTTATTTTTATTTCTTTTTATTACGCTATTAACAACTTTAAATGATAAGTAAAAAGAGAAAAAAAAAAATTGATTTTAAAGGACGGGGGTGGGGGTCAGATCCAGGACAATGCTAAAAAAGTTAGACAGAAACTTTGCTGCAGAATATATGAAGTTACTGGGCTGCTACAAGATCAAATTGCAGTCAAATTGTGTACTTGTCTTTGTTTAATTCATCTGAGTACTGTCAGATCCTTTATATATGGAATTACAGAAAGTGATGAAAAGTTTAAAAATGAAATTCATGACAGCAAAATCATAAAAAATTACCTTCATTCACAACTACTAATCCTTTCACTGATTGGACTTTCTCAATTTCAAACCTGAGTGAATATAACCAAGCTTGCAGCTGGGCCTTAAAAAAAAAAAAAAAAAAAAAATTGTAGAGAATTCACATTGAGGGTTTTAAACACAGATACTTTTTTTTTTTAGTACTGGCAAACAGGATCTCTCTCTCTCTATCTCCCTCCTAAATCTAACTACAGTAAATTCTCAATTTAATGGAGTATATAGGGAAAAGGTGTTCACTAATGTTGGAAATTCATTAAAAATTTTCAAAAATAGAATATTTGAAGATTTTTTTTTTTATTCATTTAACTCCAAGCAAGGTAATAATGCTACTAAGACACAAGAGGTTACTGGGAGTGTATATACAGTGTAACCCGGATATAAGAAAGATTTTCTCTGGTCCCAAATTAGAGCCTGTGTTAATGTATATAAAATAGACCAAACCCGGATATAAGAGACTTCTTCTCCGGTCCCGACAACTCTCTTCTATCCGGATTACACTGTACACACACACACACACTTTTAATACATGCATACATACACGTTTAATAAACATGTGCACACACTTTTTATGCATGCATACTGTGACATGACCCTCAATATTGAATGTTAAATCAGATGTATGATCAATTTATTATGGGACACACTTTCTTTCCTCTTCTGCCTTCTTTTCTTCCTTTCTTTATTTCCTATCTAGACCAAGTCCTATTTCAACTAAGAAATGGTGGGAAAGAATTTGTGTCACTAGACTTCCTAAGGGAGTAAGTAAAAATCAATCACTCAAGCCCATGTGACATGCACTACCAAGTGGGATTTTTTGATTGTATTTTCAGTTTCCTGATAATCTCTGACCATGACAGGTCACAAGTAAATCAACTCTCATTGTGTGATCATTAGGAATGTGCCTATGAACTTATTCTATTACTTGTTATGTATGGAATAAGGAGGTATTATTCCTGAAGACCGTAGATTTATTCAACTATTTGATGTGTAGAGAATAAGAGAATATTATACCCAAAGATATCATTCCAATTTCATTATGGATGTAATTTGATTGCCAGAGTGGGAAACAAAGTACATATACCATTCCAGAGTTGCCCAGTTTATACAGCAGAAAGAACTACTGACTTTTATTTGCATATTTAAAGTAATTCTGTCTATTTGCCATTATGAACATTTGAACTGACAAATTCATGAAACACGAATGCTTCAACTAACATCCAGTATCAGATGACTGCCTTTTATTGATTTTACGTCTGTTATCCCAGACTTTTTCCATATTCTGTTGTTTTTGTTATATAAAATTATTTACAAACATTCATCTTGGGTTTGTTATTCGTCGGAACCTGTGTTATGTATTCTTATCTGAGCAAACAAAACATTTTTTTTTGAACCTGGGGCTCATATTTCTATGCAAATTTGTAACACTATATACACGTTTAATATATATATATATATATATATATATACACACACACACACGCATGCATGCATGCATATGTGTATTTCGGCAGCAAATGTTCTTAAAGACAACAGACACTTTTTGCTGATTAATTTTATCAATCCATTTTTCCAACTTACAAATAATCCTTCTCAGATAAGGAAGAAATTGTTAGAAACTGTTATACCGGAACGTACCTATTTCTATTGTAAATAGACTCTCCCACAGATAAGTAGTAGTAGTAGTAGTAGCAGTGGCCAGTGAAGCTCAGTGAGTTGGGTGAGTCAGTCAATGACGGACATTAAAGTATGAGCCCCACAACTAGATTGCTGAGTCATTAACTATTATTTCAAGTTCCTAATGTTTTGT
Source organism: Acanthosepion pharaonis (assembly GCA_903632075.3). Lineage (NCBI taxonomy): Eukaryota > Metazoa > Mollusca > Cephalopoda > Sepiida > Sepiidae > Acanthosepion > Acanthosepion pharaonis. The sequence continues at coordinate 450,372 of CAHIKZ030001550.1, forward strand.
ACGTCAAACCTAATTTAGGACCGACTTAGTGAAATACAAGCCTCCACTGTGAAAACTACTCTACAACACATTTGGCGACGAGGGATTTGTTTCTCATATGGAAAAAAAAAAATTGTTTCGCCATATACAACACTGTCTAACATTCATTTAGTAAGAAATATGTTATCACCTCTGATGACTTAAGATATTCAAAAGCTTTGACAATATTTATTCCAAAATGGACCTTAGATATTTCTCACAAAATTTCCTCCTTGTCTGAGAAGGGTTAATTGTAATTTCAAAAATCAATAGACAAAAAAAATGTTTGTCATTTGCCTTAAAGTACATACATACATATATATATATATATATATATATATATATATATATATATATATAGCACTAAATGTATGACAGAAGTTATGGACAGGAAAACATTCAGAAAAAATATCAACCTTGTTAATTTTATACATCTATTTACTTTTAACACTGCAGAAGTCAGAGATGAACAAGCAGCAATAATAAAAAAAAAAAAAATCACCTTTCATTACTAAATCCGATTTCTTTTGGTTGAAATTATGGCATCAATAATGAATATTTCCTGAATAAATTAATTTACTTTTCTGATATTATATGCTTTGCCTCCCAGACAATATTCTCTTTCAAGCACAATTAAAGAAAGAGTGAAACAGAAAAGAATAAAGAAACTTACCATAAGTATAATTTGATATATTTTTCCAGGCTGGAGAACTTCTTGGTTCATTATACTGTCCCTATTTTCTGCAGCACATTCATTTTGGACAAAAGCATAAAGCTTCTGTATCATGTAACTGGAAAGAAATCATAGAAATAATTATATATATATATGGCTGGTTGCAGATGTCTGATCAAGCAGATTTGTGTTTCTTTAATACTAACAGAACTCACTTATACAGTTTATACAGAAACTATGTGTAGGCGATCTGGGATTGCAAAGGAAATGTTTGTCGCAGATTATTTCCACGTCACAAAGAATAAATCACTAAGTTCTGACTTGAACATCGGGGACAGAAAGAAAATGCCAAAAACTCGATTCGCAAGCACTATTTCACAAATCACAATGCACGCAACCAGTCAGAAAAATAACTCACTCTCCAACAAACATGGCAGCCAAAATAGCCGACTTTTTCTTTTTTCCCCCCAATTCGAGAACACCAACTGCTTTTATTGGCCGAACATTTTGTTTCCATTCGTCGACAGCTGGGAGAGGATGTTCAGTAATTTGCATATCAAAATACTTTTACAGAGACTCCTGCAATGGACTTGTTTTTTTAATTCAAATATTCCACCTTCAGCATGTCATGCGGAATACGCGCCCTTTTGTTTGGTAAGTAATTTTCTTTTTTGCCACATTTTCTGTCATAGAATACACGTGATGCACTGTTTGGTTTGACGAGGTAAGTCGCCGTTTTCACTATACTATGCTGAGCGGATTTCAGTTACAGCTTCTGGGAGAGCTCATAATCTGGTATGAACATTGACCTGTGACTCCATGCTAGCTAGCAGCAATGGTATCCAAACAGTTCCATATACTTTAATCCATGCTCTGGTTTTCAGGTACTTTTTCCCAGAGCAACATTTTTGGAACGTCTACCCAGGAGAGTAATATCAGGAAGTCACTTTCCTGACAAATTAACCGCATGTAAGATTCAAATGCAGGTTTCATGATCTGAAAGAAAACCTTCTAGCATTTTGGCCATGAACAACTTATACAGGGATGAGTTTAGCAAAAATTGCCTTGTTGGGCTCCTTAAAAATGAGGGTACTGTGGCAACTGTTTTAGAATTTGCAAAATTTAAGCTTTTTAGAATTTATTTTTATCAATTTTTTTAAAGATTTCATGTTAATCTTAGTTTCTACAAATAAAATCAAATATTTATATTGACAAACAACATAGATTATGGTGACTAGAATTATTAGCAAGGATACACTGCAGTAGAACATTTTCAAAAGGAAATCAAACCTTATAACATTAGAATATGTTGTGGAAAGAACAAGGTTGTTGTATTACTATATAAAAATATAAAGCATTTTCAGTATAAAACCAAAATAACAATTGAAACAAGAAAAAAAAAATATGTACAGTAAATGTTAAAACGGTCCTTTACTTTCTGACATGAATATTTATTAGTAATTTCTTATAGATAAAAATATTTTCATGAGTAATTTTTGTTGCCCAACATTCAGAACTTCCTCTAGTCAGACAATTCTTCAGAATCGAAAAACATTAATTTTCCATTATTTTACATGGTGGGGGTCCTGTTTACAATATGAATACAATGTCAAACTGATCCCTGACTTTTTGGCATTCATGTAGTTTTCTTTCCTTTTTGAGGTGGACCAGTCTATTTATGTATTGCTGTTTTAAAATGAAATGAATTATTACTATTGGTGCATATTATATATATATATAAATATATATATATATATATATATATATATATATATATATGTGTGTGTGTGTGTGTGTGTGTGTGTGTGTGTGTGTGTGTGTAATTACGTATACACACAAAGTTCATTTCATTTTCTGGTAAATATAAATGTTGCAAGATTGAAATAAACTTGTAACATTTCTTAAAATTCCTATCTACCTCTTTTCTTATATATCTTCATAGGGCTCTAGTCAAACTTTTTCTTGAAAAATCCTCATGCCCACCTTATTAAGAAAAAATGTAACATTTTTTTTTGTTCTTAATAAAGAGAAAAAATTTTTTTTTTCTTTGATGTTGAAGGACATCGCTTGTGTTTTAAGGGCAATACACCATTTTACTGTGGTGCCACGGTCTAAAGTCATCCCTGTGTATATAGTGACCTGCATAGAAATCCACATATTGTGCAACAGCAAGAATTTCAGGAAATAGCAACAGGAATATTTGCTGATGCTATTCACCATTGACTTTTGTCTCTTAGCTGATCAATATGACCGATTTAAAAATTTATGATACCACTCTGGCATAAATATCTCCAGTTATTTCAATCCAGCACAACTCACTCAAAGTTAGTATGAGGCACTTTTCCATCTCTCCCTTCCTATACCTAACTAGTATGGATAAGTCTTAAATCAGAAAAAAAAAATATTTTGGGAAATAATTTTAATTTAGGAAATTGCAATATTCATTTCTTTTATTCCCAAAGGGCAGTGATTTAAACAGAAATATACTTACACAAGTAAGTTAAATTTATCCAAATTGTCAGACATATGAATAAGTATGTAATCTCTGAAAAGAAAAAAAAAAAATAACACTTTTATTTATATATTTTTGGTGGAGATGTATTTTTCTTTTTCTAAAGAACAAAAAAGGATTTGAAATTCTGCCTCTTCTGCAACTTAAGATTTATTACGAAAAGGTCCTGTTGTGAAAACAGTATAACTGCCAGCAAATCAAAAAGAAAAATTAACAAGACAAGTTTGCATCAAAACAGATCATTATGTCCATTATTGCACTCAATAATCTTGAGAATGGTATAAACTCATCTCCCCACCCCTCAAAAAACAGCTTTGGATTAAATAGCTGAACTCTATTGACTTGAGGTAGCAACCAGTCTAGAAGGAAAACTATGTATTCAAAAAGAAGACTATGTTCTGTCAAATTATCTTGCCCTCAACCAGGCCTGCACAAAAAGTGGCCCACATGACTAAACACTGTGGACCACAAGAGGGATTTTTGAAATATTCAAAATATTCAGTTTTGAAAAAGCATGACTTTATTCAACCTAATATTTCAGTCTTTGTATCTAATAAATTCTTGTAATTCTCCTTAGAATCTTTCCACCATCCCTCTCTCTCATCAATTTCTATCCCACTCATACTCTAAAACTTACTCTTGTGGTCTGCTACTAATTTTCTGCAATCAATGTGGTCCTTCACATTTTTTAATTGTGCAGACCTGCTATAGACACACCACTGTTGCTCTGGCTGCAATGCATGTGTTGCTCCTATGACCCTGTTGGGTTACAGAACTTATGACATTATGTGTAACTGTACTTGTGGAGCAGTTTGTTGTATAATAATCCCACACTATCTAGAGGATGTTCCAAGAATTTCAACAGTTGTCTGAAATTGTGGATAATATCAAACCTTATAGTTTTTCCTATATTTCCATACACATCATAAAACTTAATTCATAAATTAAACACACAAAGAGATTAAACAACAATAACTAATAATAAAAACAAAGTTATAACAATCATTCTTGTCATATATCTTATTAGACACGATAAGAGATTAGCAACAATAACTAATAATAGAATAATATTCTACAATTAAAGTTATGTGACGGATAGAAAATTTGTTCTTACCGTAGATTTTATTAGGTACAGTAAGAGATTAGCAACAATAACTAATAATAAAATAGAACAATTCGGACATGCTGTAACAAAAATTATGTCACAAGATTTGGTCTAATTCGGTAACATACGATAAAGTTGGGAACTTTCATCTTTTCATTTAAAGGAAGCACTTTATAGATTCTGAACAGCAAGCATCACAACCCTTCTGATTTGGAATCATTAAGTAAAATTTACATAAATTTTACTTAATGATTCCAAATTTTATTTTTGGTCTTGATCATACATAAGAAGAATAAATTTATAAACAAAAAAAAAAAATAACAGTAATCAGTTTGTTTTTATTGGCTGTCAATAAAAAAGTATCCTTCCATATGATAAATACTAAGCAGCTATATGGTTATTGCTTAATGAAAATTAAAGTCAGTGACAATACAAAAACCTTTTTTATTCACTCGAGGACCATGCAGTAGAAGCACAATAGGACACGCAGAAACACAACAGCTCAAAATCTATTTAAAAAAAAAAAAAAAAAAAAAAAGAAAGTTAATGACAAACCTGAGAAGGAATTTTCCAATCTCTTCATCTGAATACCACTCAGCATAATTCAGTTTAACCCTAAATGTCTTACCCAGGTAGTGAAGGACATCACTTTGACAGATTAAGTCTTCATTCAGAGCAGTCCGAAGCATCAATACAATACAACTGTAAAAGATTTTAAAAAACAAAACAGAATTTCCAATAAAATTACAATAATTCTAAAATATTTATATAGAATAAGCAATCTAAGATATATATTATGTAGGCATGTATATATATGCATGCTCAAAATTTCAAAAAAAAAAAAAAAAAAAAAAAAAAAAATGTCTAGGTTGATTAATTCATTCATTGCTTATCGACTCTTTGCAGGTTATTTAAAGCCAAAAAATATTGTTAGATCATAAGAATTTTTTTTTAGATAATAGTGGTTTAGTGATACGAGTCTTAGTAATTAACCCATAGCTGGTGGGAGAAAAGGTGGATTCATACCTTTCCCAAGGGTATTTGTACCTAAGTGACTATAACAAATCCAACTGGAATTGGAACTCGGTTCCCAGATTAACAATCCCAAACCATTACACCACCCACACATCCAAGGTTACAGCACTTGGTATCCCCAAGTGGTCACTTATCTAGGTGATCATACAGGAAGTAGTGTCTCAACAAGATATGGCCATAAGCCCTCCAGGTTGAAAAATTCAAGTGGACTGATCATTATGGAGAAATTCCTCCATGAAGAAGTATATTTAGCCAATCACAATAAGGTTACAAGATGGTGATATAACTATTGGTAAAGTGTAAGAAATTCACAAAAGATTGCATGTAAAAAAAAAAAAACAAAAAAAAAACTATGGATTCATATAAGTGATTTTATTCTATTATTATTACTACTAAGACACAAACTCAAAAGTTAGTGAACTGTAGACAGTTCCTTCATAATTTATAATCTAAGATACAGAAATCAATCAAATAAAAGAATTAATTTTAAAATATAGAAAAAATTGTCTATTATCTCAATGAATGCCCACTGCTTAAATAAAAGAAATATATGTATGACTAGCTTAATAGCCACCCTATCAGGTGACATTTAAGCTAGCTCCTGCAGAGGGATTTTGATTGGGCCTTTTTCACAACAGGTAGGAGTATAATGCAATAGGCAACAATAAACTACAGAAGAACTCAAAATGAATTACTGCATTTAAGCATTGCATTAATATTTAAGCTTACCTTTTAAAAGTTCAATGATAACTCTTCTGCTGCCACTTAATTTAAAGACAGTTTGATGTAAGTAGGTCCTTATTATTCCCAAATTTATTTCCAAGTTATAAAAATTGTTAACATACAAAAAAATATGTCACAAAAAAATCACATTAAAACAATCATTGCCGAAATGAAAGATTAGGAATCCTAAATTTCAGGATCATGGACTCGGATCTGGTCAGAACGTTTTTAATTTGCTCACAGAGTGAGCCTGATTCCAAAATGGTATGATATGTTGGGCCTTTAGCAATAAAGTTAAAAGCAGACAATTGTATTTTGAAATACTGTAATTTGAGAGTAGTAATTTTCTCATTTGAACATGAGCTATTGAAAGTTAGAGAGTTGTGTCCTTTTAATTGTTTTTAATCAGTAGAATCCAAGATGGCAGATACCAAAAACAATTGCAGTAATGAAAACTTGGGAATCCAAAATTTCAGGATTGCAGGTACAGATCTGGCCCAATTCTAAAATGGTATGATATATTGGGCTATGGCTTCTAGGAGTAAAGTTGAAAAAGTATGACAGTGACACAGTGACATTCACATTTATTATATAGATGAAAAACCATGACCTGGTGATATTGTGATGTACTGCTGGGATGACCTTGGTTATGTTAAGGATGCTGTGGCCTTGAAATTATAGTTAAAGCCAAAGCCATCATCTGATCAGCTTTGTTAGAGGTAACACTATTATTTTATAAATACACTTACAGATGCACAAACGTTTATACATCTGAAGCAAAATCTCAAAAATAGACAAGTCTTACCTTTTGTAGAAAGTATCATTTTCCCTTCCTTTCAAAAGTTCATCATAAATGAATTTATCATTTACATCAATAAGAGCCTGAAAAAGAAAATTTAAGCACATTGACAAACGTATAAAGAGAAGTTTGAAAATAAATCTGTAAATATATACAACATGTGTGTATGTGTCTGTATAAACAGTGTGGACACAGGAATAAACACTGCATAGTGACTGGCAGAGTAATAACTAAAGTCCCATGTGGAACTCTTCTTTGTGAAACTTATAGACAATTTTGTTTTTGTCTATTTTATTCCTGTTATGTTCACAATGTTACTATAAGGAATAAAAATTGATTATGATTTTATGCCCCAGATCATATTCACATTTTGTCCTTTAGGACTTCATCGGACTAAATTGATGTTTATGTTGATGTAATTGAACATGTGCTGAAGGAGAGAGAGCATGATAAAATTTTAATCCTTTAAATTAAATTCCTTTTTTTTTTCTTTTTTCTTTTTATATATGTATTTGGATATATAGTCTAGACAATTTCATTTACATTCTGTCTGAAGTTATTAAGAAAATCATATAAACTTTAATAATTCAAATTTGGTTTGAAAAAAAGATTGTCAAATTTTAAACAATTTAGATGTCAAAACAAAGCCAGAATTAACATTTTAGGTAGTATCAATATTTTATTGAGGTTATTGAAGTTATTTGATGTATTTTAAAAACTGCTGTCTGAAGTTATTAGGCAAAACCAAATATTCACATTTTACTTCAATAAAAAGGTAATAAAATCATCAAAAATTCATTAACACCTATAATAGGACAAATAACAAACACATAAGTTTTTGAATCCTTTACTTTTTAATATAATGACCCTTCTTCTCAATAACAGCCAATAGTCCATTATCCATTGATTTTCATTTTTTTTTTTTTTTATACTTCAGCAGGTTCAATTTTTGAAATGGTAATTTTAATTGCTTCCATAGGTCTGCTTTGCTGTTTTATTGTTTATCACCTTCATACAATTTCATCTTCACAATTAATCATAGATTTTCGATTGGATTCAGATCAAGACTTGATTGTGACTCTTCCATTATCTTCTCTCTTGTAAATCTTTTATGCTCAAAGAATTCACAGTTAAGCTTAGATATATGAGAAGCAGTATTGCCGTGCATAAATACACACTTCACTTTGAAACTGCGAAACAGGAACTTGTACCAGGTGAAAAAAATCTTGTTCATAAAATCTCAATAGTTAGCACTGTTCAGTTTAACTACTTCATTGAATGGTTCAATAATGGTTTAGTCAACAATTACCACCTCCTTTTGCATTCTTTTAGCCACAGGAACATCTGAATTGTATAAAATCCATCTTTTGGCTCATCCATCAGGTCCATCAAATATCCCTTGAAATCCGTCTGTGAAAATTACTTTAGAAAAGTCAATTTTCATGCATTTCTTGGCCCAATTTTGACACTTTAAAATATGTTTTAGTGAGGAGGTTGGCTAGGAGATTTTTTTTTTTTTTTTTTTTTACAGATTCCAATTCACAGAGTATCCTACATCTTTTGTCCTTGTTGACTCCCTCAATTCCAGCCTTTTCAAAGATCTGAGCACTCGGCAAAAGTATTTGTTTTGCCATAACTTGCTTTAGTTTACATTAATCTTGAGGAAGCCAGTTCTTAAAGCCTTTTTCTTTGCTTCAAACTCTCAACTTATATTTTAAACAACCTTATTTATTGTCCAATTATCTCTGCAAAGCTCCTTTGATATCTCCAATGTGGAAATTCCCTTATTCATTAACTTTGTTATTTTCTGTATTTCAGCAGTTGTTAGATCCTTCCCTTTACCCATGTTTCAACATATATTATGGACAAAAAGAAAAAAAAAGGTTTTATTAAATTTTAGTGGTTTTAAGCTAATATATGTTTAATCTTCATAATAATTTCAGTTGGTCAATTTTCATAAATTTCAAATATCTCAAAAACTAACCATTAAAAATGGCAGAAAATTTAATTAAATATTTTACTAAAATGGAATGGATTTTTTAAATTTTTAAATTTGACAAATATTTTAAATTTGACAAATATTGGTTCAGATTTATTAAGTTTTTTTTTGTTAATAATTACAGACGACATGTATACAAATGAAGGTTTACTCACTTGGAATTCCAATCAAATTTCATCCGGACTTTGATTGAAGTAAGTCCTTGTTCAGCTTTAAGATCTTTAATATCAAGAAATTCAAGAATCAAAAGCCTTTTTTTCAATGAACATAATCTATTATGGGATGTTTTATTATTGCTTATAATATTTAACGTATATATGTTTATAAAAGTGAGTTCATGTTTCAATGTTAATTTGATTGTATTTTTTTCACTTTGATCATTTTCTTGGATTTCTGAAATACAAAGTCGATTGAAACGAAAGCTTTCAGTGGACGCAGACTCGTCAGCGTGTTTTTCATATCAAAGCGTAGTATCTAAGAATATAATGAACAAATAGATCCAGGGACTTTCGCATGTTCTGTTTGCACTTTTTTAAAAAAGTAAATGATCAATGAACAGTGAATTTTTGAAGGCAACGAATCTGTCCTTTTCTCATTTAAAATATATATATTATATATATATATAAATATATATATTATATATATATTATGTGTGTGTGTGTGATAAGGCTGCATTATATAAATAAATATATATCGGGAAAAAATTATTTATGAATTATAAATGGTTTGTAATAAAACTTAATATGAAAATTTTCAATTAAGACTATTTTCACATACAAAATCCTTGCGAATTCAACAGAATGCAACCCACAAATGTTTGTGTGTTTTGCCCAACACTCTTCATTGACAAAGGATGGATCAGATAGCCATCTATATTTAAAAGAACAATATGAATAAAGACAACAGGGCATCATCTTGTTATGGTCTAATGGCAATGAAAACTTTGGCACTGTATAAATAATGGTATTATTTATTGGTAGACGATGAAACCTCAACGAAGGTAATGCACCTTGTATAGTTCGATATAAAATGGATTGTGGGAACCACATTGGTTTGTTGACAAGATCAGATGTCTTGTGAATATATTAGTAGAGAATCATCTATGTATATGAAGTCAGAAGAATCTTATGCTAAAGTATTTTTAAAGGGAGGACTACTTTTCAGAAATTCCAAAAATAAACTAGTTTAAATGGCACTGAGAAGATATTCCTGGTAAACCAAATGTCTATGGGTTTCAAAAAAACATTAAAATCAAACTATTCTTTTTGATACAATCTTTTTGTGTGTGCATATATATATGGATACCAATATAATATATAATAATAAAATGCTCTCCTGTCAATTTCAACATATGAGAATCTATGATGTTTAGTTGATTCAGTTTTGAAATTATTTTGTGTGATAATCTTAAGTGGCATTTAAGACCTCTAGTGATTTACAAAGGAGGCCACATATGGAGCAAGTGTGAGGATTGTGAGATGAGATCACTCTTAGATTGGCTGACACATTTTTAGATCTTGTTCTTGCTTCTTGACGATGATTCAGACATTCACAGATTGGAAACTGCTGAGTCCACTAAAACACGTTGATCTCCATTACTCGACAGTGAAGAAATTGGAAATAACTTTGTGTCTAAATTAGAATAAGTTTTCATAGGGTGTGTGAATGGCATCGTTTGTGTGTATATTGACTGAATGAACCAAGACAATTGCTTTTCAATTGTCTTGATATTTTACCATCTGATTACATTCCTGTAGCCCTGATCTAAATGTTGTACATTAGGATCAGTAAAATAAATATATATATATATATATATATTATGTTAATATATATATATTATATTAATTAGTCCATTGTCTTGAACATGATGAGTTTTTGTAAAAAAATAAAAAAAAAAAAAAAAAGTCTAATAAAATAATTTGATGTAAAATCAATGCTTTTAAAATGTATCTATGGGTGATTGAAGATGTCATTGATAGAGATTAAAAGGAAGCTAACAATAACCTTACCTTTAGCAAGAAAATAGCAGGAATGACATAGATACTGTTTTCTATCTGGAAACTTAGATGTACAGTTCCAGTTTTAAGATAATGCATCACCATAACCTGAAAAAAAAATTATGAAGTTGAAATCTTATAAGATGTCTGTGTATTTCCAAAGCAAATCAATACTAAAAATCAAATGGAGATTGATTTTTGCTTTATCAAATTGTTATTGTCTCACCATTTTACTGTTGAAAAAACTAGATGCACCTGTATGTTCTATTCTAATAGTTTTTCTCTCATTGATATTTTGGAACTTCTTATTGTTTCATTTGCTTCCTGCTGATCAAATGATCTTCAAAAATCTAAATGCAATGTCATGAATAAATCTTTGGACAAATCATTATCTTGTTCTTTTTCTTTTTTAAGAACTTGTCTGTTTTAGACTAAAATACAAGTTCAGCAAGAACTAATACAAATTATAATTTTTTGATGTTATATCTCCAACTTGTAATGGAAGAATAAGGACAATTATATGAAAAGAAAAAGCATACTGAAGGACTGGAAGTGGATCCAAGACAGAAATAAACAAATTACATTAAAAATCTCCAGAAAGAGGAAGAATGGGGGGGAATAAATAGATGATAATATTTGACTATATGAACTCGTCCATAGCTAGAAATAAAAAGCTCCAGGTCAGAGGTAAAAAAGAGAAGCCATTTAGAGTCAGTCTTCAGACTAAGTAATACAGGTGTCCCGGCAAGTTGCCAAAGCATTACTTACATTGTAAGCACTATGAAGTGCATTATAACACATTACAAAGTTTACTTTGCCAATCCGTTCTTTGATCAATCAACCTAAGAAATTCAGAACAATTTCAATCAAGACTAAAATTTTTTTTTCCCCTACTTCAGAAACTTATCTTTGTGTTTTGAACAAAAAGTTATGATCAGGCCAGTTTCTCTTATTTTCAATTATCGTTTCTTTCTTATAACTTGCTCTCTACATTTTGTAATTCTGAGAGGAATTGTTATACCAAAGAATTTTCAAGAGTTACCTGTGAGTATCCATCCTCTTCTCTTTCACACCTAATATGCAAGCCATATTCTGTGAACAATTTTCCGTGTCTTTTTAAATGGTCACGTTGAATACAAAATGGCTGGAATAAAAAAAAAGAAAAAGAAAAGAAAGTCATCACATATATTACAAAAAATAAACAGAAACAAGCATATAAATGTATATTAAGATTAGGTAGACAGGACAATGGTGACAGGCACCAGCCTGATCACTACGGGTGGGTCTTTCTGAGAGGTAAGAGAGAAAAATTCAAAATCATAATTGTTGATAAAAACTTGCTAATGCCTTTTCCAAAGAAACACAAAATCAATTGCTGTTCATTCTGTGCTTTTTGCTATAGTTGTAATAGAGTAGATTTTACAAGTAAGTAAATCTATACCTCATAGCCAATTGGAATGAGAATACCTGTGGTTGTAGCTAGGGTAAATTACAAGTGGTTGAGGGAAGAAATGAACAGAGTTAATGATATGGATTCTACAAGTAAGTGAACCTATAGTTGGTATTGGAATAGAAATTTGAGCAGTTGAAAAGGAAAGATTCACAAGCTTGATAATTGGAATTTTACTAGCATACCAGAATACACAAGTTTCACTTAATGAATTATTGACAACAGATGTTAATACACTACTAAAATGGCAGATGAAGAAAATATTTAGGTTCATGCCTTTCTGCAGAATTTGGTATCATTTCATTTTCTCCTTTAATTGTAAAATCTTATCCAAGTATCAAGAATTGTGATTGGAGTTGCTATTTACAAAAATTGAAGCGGCAGAATTTATATTTTTACTTGAAGAATCTTGGCACCATTCTTCAAATTTTGCACAACAAAAATCAATTAACCAAAGAAATTAGATGAAGCACTGCCAACCATTAATATTCATTTCTGACTTATAATATTTAGTTTCATTTTTAGTTGCTTTTTTTTATCACGACTTTTACTGGCAGTAAATGGACAATGTTGATCAGATAAAACTCTTGGCAAGATACAAACTTTTGTCCCATGATTCTATTTATAAACCTTTCTTTTTAAAAGGAAATGAAACTAAAATAGAAGATTCAAAAATTAATAATAATAACAATAATCAGTTACTGATAAAAATTCATCTACATATGTTTCCTTTTGATTCTTCTACACGAATGAAGCTTCTTAATTCTAGCTCCTATGAAAAATAATCTATTTAAATCCATTACTAATTCATCAGCTGTAGAGGATAATCTATAATCTTTGGCTTCTTTAGTTTAATAATGAAAGAAAGAAAAAAAAATTGTGACAGAAAAAGAAGTCAAAAAGACATTTTCTCCTGTGGCGAAACATGTTCTTGATAAAAATGTTCAACTTTGTCTCATCTTTATATATTATATAGAATAAGGAACAATGTTTCTAGATAACCTGAATTATCAGTGATGATCATGTTAGAGTGAGCGAAGGGGGGGGACATAATGGTAACTAACAGGTAATATCATTACTACAGTTAGTAAAAAAAAAAAAAAAAAAAAAAAAAAAAATTATGGTTGACTTATAAAAACAAATTTCAGAAATGACTGCTCATAGAGATTTAATAGTAGCCCAACTTAGGAAACAAAATGTATCAAGGTTAGAAAGCCTACTTTACTCTGCTGAGAAAAAAAAAAGGTTTCAAAGGCATAAGTAAACACAAACCATTTTTAATTGTTTCACCTCAAGCAAGGCAATAAAGCCACACAGATGCAAGGAGTTACTGAGTGTAAAAGAGTAAGAAATGTTGTGGCAGTAGGAAAGTGACTGAAGCCAAGATACCAGGTCAGGATTGATAACATTGCAGATTCTTTGGATTTTATCAAGAATCTCTAAATACACAGTAGAAGCACCAAATGTAACAGCAATATTCAATGCATGGATGACTGGTAGACTTATAAGATTCTGGCAAGAAAAATTTTCTAGCATGACACAGTAAACCAACTTTCCAAATAGCAGCAACTAATTCAATATAATCTTTCTATTCTGTCTCAGTGGAAAACATTAGCCCAAAAAGGCACAATGTGTCACTCTCCTGGAGGTGAGGATCAACTATGGTGATGAAAGGTAAAAAAGGGTTCTACAAGAACCTTCTTTAAGAGAGAGCTGTTTCATTTTGGAGGAGTTAAAATTAACAAAGCAGAACTTATATTCAGTCAATTTCACTTTAAAATTAAAATAATCTGAAAACTTCAGAAATTAATTATACTTTGCATAATCCAGTTCTCAAATAGACAAACAGAATTTTTTAAAAATTTCTTTTTGGCTCAATGACAATTAAATATTGGTCATTTATATTTGAATCTGTAAGCATTTACTTAGTTTGAGAATAGGTACATATTAGCTATTTATATTTGAGTATTTGAGGCCACTTTTGTGGGGTTTACTCCTCTGTAGAGGATGTCACGGTATCTTTTAGGCCCCACCAACAATGTAATCTCTTCTTGATGGAGCCAAAAACTTTTCAACACCCTCTTCATGTGATGAAAAATGTGCCCCTTCCAGACAAAGATTAGTTTGCAACAAGGTTAGATAGGAGAAATGTTAACAATAAGCAGCTGGTCTTGTCATCACGGATAGGCCTCTTGGACCAAACTGTCAGTCATGAGAACTAAACTAAGAATGACAGTGATAATAAAATATGGCATAAATGCCCGTGAAGAGAGAAAGAGAGAGGAAAAATGTTTTCTTTCAAAGCAGAGTATTTTTTTTTATACACATCAGAACTATTTAGTGACTGATGTTAACAAAAGGGGTAACAGGTTTTTGCTATTAGTACACGGGAAATGAAATTGTCTAAAAGTGATGCTCATTCACCTGCTCTTTTTTCTATCAATCATTCTACCACATCAAGTTCTTAGAGAATAAGACAGAGCACAATAAGTCAGGTTTTTCCCAAGAGTGGGAAGAGAACAAAGAACCAAATTGATCAATAATATAAAAAATGCATAAAAAACATTTTTTTTTCTAAATATTTATCCCATTTTAGGTATCTTATTGAGTTTGGTTAAAGGAATGGTTGCCAGTTTTATTTTATATACATTTAACACTTCTGCTGCTAAGGACATACTTATACATCTTTTTAAAACTTACATTGCCTGCTGGAGATTATATATAATATATATATATATATACTTTTAAGACGTAAGACATCTTTTTAAAAACTTTCCTTGCTTGCTGTCAACATGTTTTTAAGACATACTTATACATTTTTATGAAACTTAAATTGCCTGCTGTTAACATGTGGATTTTCAAGGTACTATGACAATAGTTCCAAGCATTTGTGTTATAAACTAACTAAGCACTTAGTGTTATTTTCAAATCAGTGTAGACATATACAACCTGTTTGCTGATATTTTTAATGTGTCATTTAGCTTAGTATGTGCTGCAAAGTATCCAACCGCAACCCAAATAGCCACACCCATGAGAAATCACCAGTTATTTATTTCATGTAAATAGCAATTTCCTATTTTTCCCAAAATGGGCCAGCACAACCAAGCAACAATGCAGCAATGAAAATACTAAAAATGTTCATGAATATCCAGTTTTTAAAGTTTGTTCTCTTGCTTTTAGTAGCATCAATAAAATTTATTTATATCTGCTTATATCATAGACTGCATGAAATTACAAGGTCCTGAGTTTTTCATTATTCACACTATAAATAATTATATATTTTCACCATATGATATAGTATCTTATTAAAGTAAAAGTGGTTACTGCAGGCCTAATTGTTTCCATAAAAGCAGCATGGTTATTAGGCTAGGTCTATAGAATAAATTGATCTTAATCCAGTCCTTGTTAAAATTTATATTTTTTTATCCATAAATGCAGAGAGAAATAGATTCACGCCTACATAAAAGGACATAAGTGAATATCTAATTCATTTTCCAAGTTGTTATAACTGGTTGGAATAAAGTCATGGTTTATGAATTATGACTATAAGAAATTGTATCATTATAAACATATTATATCATTATCATTGTAATAAAAAAATAAATAAATAAATAAAAATAAAATGTCATGCTTTATGAATGTCAGTTCAAAAAAAAAAAAAAAAAACTTAACACATGCAAAATAAGGAAAAATAGAAGAGTAACCTTTTGAGTCTACCACATGCCTGAACTTCCTACAAATCAATCAGAAAAAGAAATGCAACATTCTCTTTGTCAGTTATGGTCACTGTATAGAAAATACCAACTTATCTTGTAAAAGGCCGAAGGTGTGTGGTAGTCAACACCATTTACAACAAAGGAAGTATGTGTGTTTCTGTTATGAAACTGAGGCCATCTCTTAGTATCTCATATAACGGTAAAGTCTGAGAGAATGATCTAGATGTATCACTTAGAAGATTTGCATAACATGTATTCAAACAGATATATAGCCAGCACTTTTGAAGAAACAATTAAAAAGGATGTCATAGAAGCAGCAAATGAACAGAATTAGCAGTGATGATGTCAGCACGTGAACTATTTGCTGTACACTTTTACAAATCACAGCAGACTAAAACCAATAATTAAGGGGGTGAGGGGAGAACAAAGTTATCCTGTCATTTCTTACAAGCTGATAGACTGTTTTTACCTCAGCTTTCTCTTTTGAGAGTTTGGAGTAACTTCCCAAAATTACATCTACGTTATTTATTTATTGTAATTTTTTGGGGGCTACATATTCTTAATAAACTTTGCCAAGAAAAGAATATGATGCATTTACAGCCGACAAAGTTTAGTTCACATGAAAAGCAACAAGTTACATTATCACTATTTCAACATACATAACCAAAATAGTCATGTGCATAAGTCATAAAAAAAAAAAAAAAAAAAAAATTGGTGCTAAAAACTTACATAATTTTTACGTTGAGTGATAAGCTGTCGGATGATCTTTTCATTGCCATTAATTATAAAGTAGCCACCAGCTTCCTGAAAATTAAAAAAAAAAAAAAAAAAAAAAATTTAATTCTTTCAAAATTTAATAATAAACTAAATTAAGGCCGGAGCATACAACAGCCAAAATGTTGTTATAAATATGGCGACAAAGATGAGGACAATAGTCCAAATAATGTACATAATACCTCATCTCAGAAATATAGACAGACTATAAACTAAATTCTTGGACAAATCTGATGGCTGCTTGGAGAGAGAGAGAGAGAGAGAGAAAGAGACAGTGACATGAAGAAAAACAGAAGGGCAGAGAGAGAAAAATACTAAGATTGAGATTAGTAAAATCTCTAAAATTTTAATTAAAAGTTGATTAGATTTGAGCTGTAATTAAAATTTTATATAAAGTTCTACTCTGTGTCAAGTATAAGAAGTGTTTAGAAAACTTTAAGGGAGAAAGAAGTCTATAATTTTAAATCAAAGTTAATTTCTGTGAGAAGCAAACAATTGTGATAAAACAATTTATAAAAAAAAAAAAAAAAAAAAATCAATGGTTTAATGAGAAGCTCACCTCTGTTTCTTCACCTTGGTTTACAAGTTCTCTGGGAGTCATGTGTATCAGATTACAAGCACTTGACTACAAAAAGAGAAAAACGGTCAATAGTTAAACTATATTTGATCTTGATGATGATAAATTTCTTTTGTCAAGTCAAAATAATATGTGCCTTGTCCAATTGTTAATAATCATGAAAGATATCTTGATATTGACAATGGCTGTCGGCATTGTCCGAATTATATCGACAAGGAATTTTGGTATTACTAAATTATAACTGATAGACACAAAAAAAGAAATGCAAAATTGATGTGCAAATATTTTCTTAACAACAAAAGCTCTATCAAGATTTTCACAGCATTTTGTTTGACTCCTAATATAAAAAAATACAGAATCAGATCAACACACACACACACACATAGCCATACATATATAACCACACAAACATGTTTGGTTACTAATGTGTATGGATAGTGGCTCAGAATGAGGTATCAGAGAGCCGAGTTCAAATTTCAATAGAGTTCATAAATTCATTTACACACTAATACCCTTGGAAAAGGTATGAATCCATCTCTTCTCCCCAGCTCTGGGTTAAATAGTAGGAATCTCAAAAATTTCATTGTTATCACAAAAAAATTTTAATGCAATTTTTACTTTCAAGATTGACTGGAACAAAATAGTTTAAAACTTAATATATTTATAAAGGAAGAGTGATCAGCATCTGTGATAGAACATTTATAGATATTGATAACGTATTGATAACACTGTATGGTGACTGTTAGTTTGGGTTTTAAATAACACACACAAAAAAAACAAAAAAAAAAAACAGCAACAACAAATCAATATTTTCATCTTGTATACGTTCATCTCTGCCATTTTCCTGCAGTGGACACTTTGCTCTAGTTCTACACTTACAATTTTGGCTCTAGTTCTACACTTACAATTTTGGCTCTAGTTCTACACTTACAATTTTGGCTCTAGTTCTACACTTACAATTTTGGCTCTAGTTCTACACTTACAATTTTGGCTCTAGTTCTACACTTACAATTTTGGCTCTAGTTCTACACTTACAATTTTGGCTCTAGTTCTACACCACAATTTGGCTCTAGGCTACAATTTTGGCTCTAGTTCTACACTTACAATTTTGGCTCTAGTTCTACACTTACAATTTGGCTCTAGTTCTACACTTACAATTTTGGCTCTAGTTCTACACTTACAATTTTGGCTCTAGTTCTACACTTACAATTTTGGCTCTAGTTCTACACTTACAATTTTGGCTCTAGTTCTACACTTACAATTTTGGCTCTAGTTCTACACTTACAATTTTGGCTCTAGTTCTACACTTACAATTTTGGCTCTAGTTCTACACTTACAATTTTGGCTCATGTTTCTGCATTGTTGTTAATTTAGTATATATTTTTATTATCTGTTCAATGTTGTCCATGCAACTGTAATTAATTTACATATTTCTATTAAATATTTAATTTGCATGATTTATAAAAATGTTTATAAATGAAAAAAGACAAAAGGGAAACTTCACGCCAATACGTTTCATTCCTCAAGGCACTTTATCAAAACAAGCGTGAAAATTTTATTTGATAACCTGTAAATAATGTTAAACTTTCAAATTTTGAATAAGAGAACATTCTAAAACAGGCACCACCACTTTGTCACTGAAAAAACAGCATAACATGATGAAAAAGGCTCTAATCTTAATAAAAACAAAGTTTTATTATCAAAATGTTTATGTTATTATTAAGAGGGAAGACCAAAATATTTTTTTATTATTTTATTAAATTTTTCTAATCATTTTTTGAAATTTTCGTTAAAGTCGACATTTATGATTAATGTTCTAGCACCTTTTTTTTTCAGGTGAAAACACATTTATTTGGAAATTCTTACAAAAATCAAATAATTATTGAATTTTAATGAAACTTTCAGGATTTATTCACAAATGAATGAAATTATTTTGTAATTTTTTTTTTTTTTTTTTTTAAATCTTGGTAAAAAACATTTATTTTTTACATATATTCTTTAGTTCCACTAGTTCTGATCTTCACAGCTAAGACCTGCCATGCCAAGCACTTCATATTTCATCGGTGAGATTTAAGTTCCACCTGAACAACTTCTTCCCACGAACCACTACTCTGTGGAACTGACTCCCATGAGGTTGCTCTCTGATCACTACAATTGTAACCTGTTCAAATATAGGGTTAAACATTATGTCCCCCACATATCCTCATAAGCTGCACTTCTTACCTCTTAAAAAACAAAAAAACAAAAAACAAACAGCTTACTTTTTTTATATATTTCATCATGTTTATTTAGGAGATTTATTTTTTAATTCATGTTTTTGCCTTCATTTTTCTCTGCATTTAAATTTATGACTAAAATATATATTTTATTTTTAGATCTATTCTAAATCTTATACCTCGAAATTTTTTAACTATTGCTTTCCTTAGTCTATTATTATAGTCTATATTTTTTTAATTATTTATCCATCTTGCTATAAACCAATGATACTTTTCTCTTATTTCAGATAATTTTTTTAATATATGTAAATTCAAATTAATTCATTTTCCAGATCCATTATAGCTTCCCATAGTAATATGATGGCTCAGAAATATGTATCATACTGCATATTAATCAGTCACTTACCTTGACCATAATGGGGATATTTCCCAGGTTTTTCTGAATATGAGCTTGTTTGACGCCATTAACTGACCAACCAAAAGTGACCACAAGAGCACCTGCATAGCTGCACATCCTCAGTCGACACTTTCAAATAAATAAAAGCAAAAATTTATATATACATTTTAAAATATACATATAACATTTATACATATATTTTAAAACTAATCACACAATCAACACATTCACTGCTAATCTGATAATGTTGATCATCAACACCTTAAAATGATCATTGAACTGTTTTTTTGAGCTACTCCTGGTAACTACGCACACACAAAATTTCCATCAATTTATATACTGGCCATTGAGAGAATCTCTTGAAGCCATTGAGAGAATCTCTTGAATCCCTTGTGAAAACTTGAAATGAGCTGGTGTGACAGTCCTTTTTTCCAATAAAAAGGACTGCTATGAATGGATAAACAGTAGAAAAAGAACCGCCAGGAAAGCAGTTAATGGTTTAGGGAGAAAGCATTAGCATCCATACTTCAAGAGGAGTGGTCCAGCCGAGGGGGTCATAAATCAATATAGGAAAAGAAAGAGCCAACAGATTCAAACCCAAGACGGAACATTACTTTCTGTGCCTTCCTGAGAAGAATTTAAGCCGAAAGAACTTTCAAGTTAATTTTCCAGCAACATACTTCAAAAGACCCTCAAAATAACAACTCATGAAAACCTCTTCATTCTGAGACGTCCTATTATTGTGTATTTGGTTAAGAACAGATGTGTGTGCGTTTTGTATTTTCTGCCATGTGTAATTTTTTTGCTTCCTCTAAGTTTTTCCCTTTTTTTTCATTTTTAAAGGGTGTAATTATTTTTGGTTTTTGAATCCATGTCCTTTTCTAAAAATTGTTACACTTTTTTTCCTTATTTCTCTTTCCGTATAGATTAAGGAAGGCTAGAAAGTGGGTCAGCCAGAATGTTGTGGAACCAACAAAAAGAATACTTTCAATAGTCCAAACAAATCTGAGAAGGATAACAATCCCACTTATCTTTCATACAAAGTGCATACCTGAAGAAGGGCATAGAAATTAGTTAATTTAATGACCTGTCAATCTTTGTACAGTTATTTAATGTCACATACAAGGTGTCCAAAATAATTGTACTCAATTTCGACTTCCTGTAACTTCTCAAATTTTTTTCTTTTTTCAGATCCATGCATTAAATTTCATTTAATATTTAATTTAAACTGTTAATCTTTTTTGTAAGTCAATAAACACTACATTTATTGTATTTAAAGAGAGAATACATTTTTTTCCGGGGGGTCTGTATAATTATTAGAATGCAAAAACCACAATGAATAAATAGGTAGACATGGGTCCAGTTTACCCTAAGAGTGTATAAGGCAGAAGATGACGTGTTCAGTTTACACTAGAATCAAAAACCAGTGGCAGTCATACTGAGTACACTTCTTAGAAAGCACCCCAAACAACGAAATAAAATGTAAAAATGCTGAAGCTCACCAACCAACTGGAATCAACTTTCCCCTCATTTTTCACAAACACTGACCATTTATCTCTAAGTAACTGACTAACATGGAAAGTTGATAAGTGACTATCAACCAATTATGACAATATGCACAACATTCTTTTCAATCATGGTGAGTGCAGATTTTGACCATTCCTTAACTGATACTTACTAAATGCAACTTAGCAGAACACAAAATCAAATGAATATAGAGGAGGAAAAAAAAAATCATGTTGCACCAATCTTCAAAAGGCAGGAATGTCTGTATATATTTGAAAAATCAGAATTTTTTTTTTTTTAACCTATGCTTGGATGCAAACTTCTGGGACTTATGAAAGATACCAATTTTAGATATCAAACTGACTACCTCCCTACTACCACTGACTGTATACTAAGACGGGTCGGCAACCTTTTGCTATGTGCCGACTTAAGATTTTAAAATTATTCAGTGTGCCAACAGCATATGTATTTTTATACAAGTCAAGGTCAATATACCTGTTTTACAATATATTTTATATAGTAATATATAGTATATATATATTTTAGTATATATTAAAATTGAAACAGCTAAATATCTTCTTTGCGCTGTAGTAGTTATTGGTTCAGACTTCGTGCTGTTATTTGCGGCTGTGTGCCATTGAAGATTGCTTGGGGAAAATGTTGTTTAGACCTCCCCTACCTCACCCAAAAGGTGGGACTTTCTATGAATCAATGCTTCTTGAGGTTACTGCCCTTCCCATCTTCTAATGATCAAAGCTGAATTTTACAAAATCCAACTGCTAATTTCCTTAAATATATATCTGTTGCTTGAGTCAATGAAAAAATGAAATGAGAGAGAACATGTGAAGTAGGCTCGAGAAGCAACCAGCTGAAATTTAGTGATCAAAATAACAAAAGGTAACAATACTAGTATCTGTCTATATTTCTGAGATGAGGTATTATTTACATTATTTGGACTATTGTCCTCATCCTTGTCGCTATATTTATTATGTTTTTGTACACTCCAGCTTTCTTCAGGTGGTTGGAATGTCGAACTGAACCTTTTATTTCGCTCACTGGGGTAGACTGTTCTAGTTCCACATGCCATGTTTAATGGATGTCAGTTATCAGTTATATCCTGCTAATTTCCCTCTGAAAGTTCTCCACTGCCTTAGCCAGGTATTGAACTCACATTTTGGGTCCTGTCACTGGATCTAACTAACACTTCCACTGTACTTGAGTAGATAAAGGGTTCAGTTTAACATTCCAACCACCTAAGAAGGCCGGAGGGTATAACGGCCAAAACATTGTAATAAATATGGTGACAAAGATGAGGACAATAGTCCAAATAATGTAACTAATGTGACAATACTAGTCTGAATATTTTTATTGGATAATAGCAAAACATCACACAATCCAAAGAAAAACCAGTGGACTTTTCAACCAAAAAAAATAAAAAGTGATGAGGATATTAGTCCAAATAATTTATCGAATAATGGCAATGATCCCAGTATTTCTGGTAAACAAAACAAAGTAATACATTAATCAACATAACCAGAGTCAGTAACTAATAAAAACAGACACAAACATTTATTTTGATGAAGCGAGAAAATGCTGGCTATGATCTGATAAGACATAACCTCCAAAGAAAGGAAAAATCTTACCTCTGCTGGAAAGATCTGTTGTGTTGATGCAAGGATGTTGCTTTTACTTACAGCTGGGTTATTGATAAAGGCATCCTGGGGGGTAAAAAGAAGAAAACAATTTCACAAGTCAATGGTTTGGAAACAGCAAACTGATAAAGGACCCTTTTATGAAAGTGTTTAATATATATATATATATATATATATATATATATATATATATATATATATATAAATACAAATATAGATAACTATACTTTTTTAAAAAACCTCAATTTTTGATTTGCCAATAATCAATGTCGAGGGAAAAAAAAAGTTTTTAAAAAATAGAAAGAGCTAGAAACATGAAAGTCTGTCGAGAAAAAAAAACAAAAAAAAAAACGCAGATACAGGTTTGAAGCCCAAATAAAAAACCCCGTTACAAGAAAACAACTAACTAACAAGAGAGCTCAATACAACTGTAGAGCAGACCTAGATAAACCTAGTGAGCCAGACAAACCTAACAAGGTTTCACCTAAACAGATCATCAGTATCATATATATATATATATATATATATATATATATATATATATATATATATATATATATATATATATATAAATATATATTATAAGAAAATTAAATATCAACAAGTTGGAATAACATATGCAGATGTGTTATGAGCAGGTTGGTTTGATTTGGCCCCATTTTTATTTTTTTTTCTGACATATCAACCTCAATGGGTTATTTAATAAATAGAAACACAACATTTTTTAGGATAGATTAGCATTATGAATAGAATATGTATATGTATTCTTTGGTTTAGATTGGTTTGGTTTATTTTGTTTAACAGCATGTCAACCTCAATGGGTTATTTAATGCTGACAAAAATTTTATTGCTGGTAATATTTTGTTTTGTCAAAAATCTGTTTCTGGTAATATATTTCCTTCAATATTGTATTGCTGGTAATAATTTTTTTCAAAAAAGTATTGCTGGTAATAGTTAACTATTTGCCCATAGCTGGGACCCTAACAGGTGCTACCACCCTGGGTCAGGGTGAACCTGGCAACACCGGCAATTAAGAGGTGGTTCCACATTATGAGCAGGTTGGGAATGGATGAAAGATAATTATCTCGTTCCAAAGACATATAATATAGAAAGTATTTTTCTCGTCTCTCAGGAAGGCACAGTTGTGATTCAATAGATAACACAAGGCTAGTGAAGAGAATGATTTACAATGTTTTAGCTAAAGTTAAGAAAAACTGCAGTTTTGTATCAATTGATTTCCCAATGCTTTATTTTTTAAAAATTATAACGAACGCTTTATTATCTTAAAAAATAAATAAATAAATAAACGCACTATGATAGGAAGGGAGGAGAAGGAAAGAAAAGGTATTGTAAATGTATTGGTGGTTTTAATTGAAATATACATATTTTTTATCCAGCCTCATAGGAAATTCAAAAATTATTTTAATAGAAGAGTTTCTAGATAACCTAGACTATTCCTTTAGGGACGTGCTTTATATTAGCAGGGTGGTTGGATCGAACATTCACATATTTCAATTTCGTGTTGGCTTTCATGTATTGGGAGACACTGGCAGTTTGTAGGTTTAATTCTACATCCAGATACTTGACAACTATTTCATTCATTTCAAGTTCTATTTCAAAGTCGAGGCTTTTGAAGAGTTTGAAAAGCCTTTTTTTTATGTTGTCATTTGTTCTTCTGTTGTCTGGCACTATCATCAGGCCGTCATCTCTATACAGGTCGTGGTTGTTAATATGTACAATTTTGTTAATTTCATATAAAATGTGTAGGCCTATTAACTTGGAAACCTCAGCACCATCAAAGAAAACTTGATACATTTAAGTTGTCCTTTTTTGATTTTTTTTAACCTAAGCTTCTCCATTGTGGAATAAAACTGATTTGCAGTAATGTATAATTATTTTACCCAGTTTAATTTTAGTTGGGTTTATTATTAGAAAAGAAGAGTTATTGAGGAATTCATCTTTATGGTCCTTTACGGTTAGAAATGCTTGCATGCAGCAAAATATGCGAACCCTGTTGCTTATCCCTAGTTTGGCTGTGATATTTTTCACCTCCTCGTTTATACTTTCAATGTATGAGTCTGGTTCTTTTTTTTTTGTAAATTTTAGTTACCTCTTCATTTGTCTTTTTCTGGTAAGTTCCTGGGTTCATCGTATAAATGTTCTTTGTTTTGTCACCTTTAATTAGAATGTTTTTAGTACTTTTTATTTTTTTACTTCAGTTAATAGGTTTTGGAAATTGCTATTAAGTTTTGTGAATTTCATATTGTCTATAATACCAAGCATATACTTTTCGAAGTTAGCTTGTACTTCAATAGCAGGTGACAAATTTTATTTGTATTGGGTTGGTGCATAATTATCAGACGTTTTTTAAACAATATTTATTATGAAAAAAGAAACAACAATTCAGCAATAACATTTTACATTATTCTGGAGCGTGTGATTAGCGACATGCATTTTTATAACCTAAAAATAAAATATTTTTATTAAAAAAGTAAACAAAACAATAATTTTTATTAACAATCGCCTACAAAAATGCCTAATAATTATGCACCACCCCAATATTATATGCTCTTGAAAAATTTTGGTTGAGCACTGTTGAGAGATAGGGTAATTCTAAACAGCAGCCGTCACTGCTAACGCAATGCTCTTCATTGAAAATGAAGAGAGCACTATGGCTCTGTCTGGCATTTTTTTACATTTTTAAAAAAATAATACACTATAATTTCCCTTTCCCTCTGCCATGCTGATAGAAACTCTCACTGATGCCAAATTGGTCGGGTTTTGATTCCAGCTTGAAGCAATTGGATGTCTAGCTGCACTGATACAACAAAACAGGCCTGTATGTGGATGACACACATAATATATATATATATATATATATATATATATATATATATATATATATAAAAATGGACTCTCCCGTCGGTTTCAACGTATGAGGATCTGACAGCTTATTGATTCAGTTATGAAATTTTGTGCGATAATCTTAAGTGGCATTTAAGACCCGCTAGTGATTTACAAAGGAGGCCACATATGGAGCAAGTGTGAGGATTGTGAGATGAGATCACTGTTAGATTGGCTGACCTTTTAGATCTTGCTCTCGCTTCTTGAAGATGATTCAGACAAGCAGATTGAAAATTGCTGAGTCCACTAAAACACGTTGATCTCCATTCTACCCGCTCCAAGGCTAAGTGCTCAAGGGTGTTATGTGGTATATTGACTGCTGACAAGTTGCTTTTCAGCTTGTCTTTGTATCTTAGCCATGGGCATCCTACATTCCTGTAGCCCTGATATAACTGTCTGTACATTAGGATCTTGGGTATCCTGTCATCAGACATTCTCAAGACATGACCAGTTCACTGTAACTGAGACTGTATGATAAAAGTCTCGATTCCTCCAATATTACACCTGTTAAACAGGTCTATGTTAGATGTCCTATCTTGAAGCTTAACGCCACAGATTGCACGCAGACAGCTTTTATGGAAAACATCTAGCTGGCGTATATGGTACCTGTATGAAGTCCATGACTCTGAGCCATACAAAAGGATGGCAAGTACAACAGCTCCGTAAACCCGAATTTTGGTGTCCAGTCGAATACCTCGCTCATTCCACAAGCGATGGCGAAGTTTGCCGAAAGCACTCGTAGCCTTAGCAATCCGATGCATGATTTCATCATAAAGTTCCACTGTAGTTGACTTTGCTACCAAGATAGGTGAAAGACTTTACATAGTTCAGGGGTTTGTCTTCTACTTTCAATGGTCTCTCTGGAAATTTGTAGACTGGTGGTTTTTGTTTCTCACCACGCAATTGCTTCAGAGTAGGACAAGGTTGGTGCACAACTTCAGTTTTCTTTATGCTAAGTGTAAGACCAAATGCTTTACATGCAGCAGAGAAACGATTTATTAGATGTTGGGCCTCCTCAAAGGATGTTGCTACAAGAGCAGCATCATCAGCAAACAACAAATCACGAATAATATGCGTACGAAGGTGGATCTTGGTTTTGAAGCGCTGATGATTGAAAAGACCACCAGTTGTTCGAAACTGAAACTTGACGCCACTCTCTGTGGCTGCAAATGCATATTTCAGCATTACCGAGAAGAAAAGGGCAAAAAGGACGGGAGCCATGACACAACCTTGCTTGGTGCCATTTGTGACATTAAAGGATTCCAACATCATACCATCAAACACCATGTATAACTCCTGGTTTTTCTCGAACCTTCTCCGCAACTTGACGAAGAGAAAATATCATGTCAATGGTGCCCCGACCCGACCGAAAACCACACTGCGATTCAGGATAGATGTCATCAACAAGGTGTATAATGATTTTATATATATATATATATATATATATATAAAAACTATGAATACTGTAACTACAGGGTATAATGTGCAAAGTTTTGCTCGTTATCATGGTCTGTATACAGTTATGCAAATATTACAGGATGATTGTTAAAACTTGGTATGGAATAAATGACATGTATTTGAGAATATTATCTTAGTTACAATTTTCAGCATCCAAAGTGCCATTAATAACCAGAATTAGAGAGGAGAGTGCTTCATGTCTCACTTACCATAATGGAAATGCTAATACAGTCTCCATTTGAAGATTGGAATTCACATGGCCTTATTTTCTGTCAAAAAAAATAAATAAATAAATAAAAATAAATTGCACACACTGAACATACCAATATTTAATTATTTTTGATCAGATCTTATATTTGTTGTTTCAATCAATACTTTTGGCTAGTATGCCCTCCAGCCTGCCTAATATGGTCTAAAATTAGGAGACAAGTATAGTGATTATTTCAAGAGTTTTTTGGACTAATATCATCTTCTCTGCTGCTTCCATGCACTCTAGCCCTCATTGTCTAACATTCTCAAAAATGAAAAATTACATTAGTCTGTTACTTTCATAGTCAAATTTGATAGGAGGAGAAGGAGATGATGATGATGATGATAATAATAATAAACCCTGAAGAGGCTTCTGTTGTTAAATCCCAAGAGTCCTGACTAAATTGTTGGAAAATCTGAATATGTGATTTTATATATATATATATATATATATATATACATACATACACACACAAGTAAATTGATTTCTCTTTCAAATGATACTAAATTTAGCTGCCTTAGTATCACTGGTTATGAGATATGGTTTTGAAAGTTTGGAGATTTCCAAAAAGTGGTAAATATCCAGTGCCTCTAAGTCAATCATATAAAGGGTTATAAATACTGTATATTGAAATACCGTGTTATCCAATTGTGGACACATTCAAGTACTCCTGGACTGTAAAAGCATCTGAAACTTGGAGGTGTATTTGGATGCTTTCGACCTTAGACAGATAAATATTTATTCATATGGCTGTCTTTAAGTTTTACTGAAACTAATATCTCCATCTTTGTATTTATGCACTGCCACATACTGCCCTATAGGTACCTCCAGGAGATTGCTAAAAAAATAGCATAACATGATGAAAAAGACGCCAAATTTGACGAAAACAAAATTTTATCGTCTAAATGTTTATATTATTATTAAGAGGAAAGATCAAAGTTTATTTTATTTATTTTTAAAATTTTTTCCTTCTTTTTAGAACATTCTAAATTTTGATTAAAAAAACCTTGTTTCTCTTTGTATCACCGGAACTAGTAAAATAACATATACAATTTTTAGCATGCTTTTTTTGTATGACACACATTAATTTGGAAAATCTTGCAAAAATAATTGTCAGATGTTAATGAAACTTTAAGAAACTATTCACATATGATTGAAATTATTATAAATGTTTTTTTTTTTTTTTATTAAAGTCATGGCAGAGATATTTTTTTTAATGCTGACTAAAAAAAAAAAAAAAACAAACAAAAACAAGATTTTTAACGAAAATTTCAGACACGCTAGGAACAATTAAAAAAATGTAAAAAATACCCCAAAATACTTTGATCTTTTCTCTTAATAACAACAAACATTTAGATGATAAAATTTTGTTTTCGTCAAGTTTGGCGTCTTTTTCTTCATGCTATGGTCTTTTTTTAGTGATCTCGTGGAGGTACCTACTTAATACATATTAAAAATTGTTCAATATAAACTAATTTTCAAATTCTCTTTTCAATTTTCTCTTAATAACAACAAACATTTAGACGATAAAATTTTGTTTTCAAGTTTGGCGTCTTTTTCTTCATGCT
Source organism: Acanthosepion pharaonis (assembly GCA_903632075.3). NCBI lineage: Eukaryota > Metazoa > Mollusca > Cephalopoda > Sepiida > Sepiidae > Acanthosepion > Acanthosepion pharaonis. Next base: position 479,701 of record CAHIKZ030001550.1, read on the forward strand.
ATGGTCTTTTTTTTAGTGATCTCGTGGAGGTACCTACTTAATACATATTAAAAATTGTTCAATATAAACTAATTTTCAAATTCAAAATTCTTGAACAGCTGTTAATTTAAACTAAATGTTTTTCCAGTGAAAAACATTAATTTGGAAATTCTTGCAAAAATCAGACAATTATTGGAATTTAATGAAACTTTCAGGACTTATTCATAAATGAATGGAATTTTTTAAAATTATTATTTTTAGAAAATAGTGGTAAAAAAATTAATAAATAAATAAAATACAGATGACTAAAAGAGGGCACTAATAACTATTTTAGCTGAAAAAAAAAAAAAAAAAAAAAAAAAAAATAAAATAATAATTTAAAATTAAAAATTAAATAATTTAAAATTAAAAAAAAAAAAAAAAAAATGAAGTGAATCAACTCCAATCTATATAATTTCTTTTTGACATACATTAGAGAGTATTTTGCCTACTGGAAATAGTAAATTTAATCATTTAGCTTTCAATTAAAATTAAAATGAAAGTTTCAAGAAAGTTTTTAATTTTTAAAATTCATTTTAAACCTTAAGTATCAAGAATTAGTGGAGGTATATATATATACATATATATATTAAATAAAGCTTACCTTGACTGCTTTGTAAATACCTTCAAGAAGCATATGATTGAAAGAATCAATATGATGTTTAAAGAGGTTCTGTGTCAACTGAAACAGAAAATAAATAAAGTACTATTAGCATTAAAAGGTCCAATATCTAAAAGTTTCAACAAAAATATCAAACCAAGAAACTTCTATAACTTTGCTACAGTGTGCGGCATAAATATTGTTACAAAAGAAAAAGCTCATAACTCCTGAAAAATTTATTTTATCAGCCTACAGTTTTAACACAAAGTAAGTAATAATCTACTAATTAACCCTAGGAAATCTCATCCAATATGAAACCCTTTAACCTTCACCATACGTCAAAGTCTTTCATGAATGTCATTGATGGTGGCACACACAGCTTTCATTTAAATATTTTAGTGAAACACACATACAACATTGATATAATATGGTACAACTTGTCAAAAAACTTTACAAAGAGATGGTTGCAATATGGGTTTGTATTAAAACTTAATGTAATTTATTCCGTTTTTAGCTTCAGAAACACAGGGTCATATTAAATATAAGAAAATACAGTAGGCATCTAAAAGTAAAAACTTAATACAAAGAGAGAACTTGACAAAACATAAAAAAATGATAACAAATTTATCTTGGTAGCTCAATTAGCAACCAATTTACACAATAGTTGGCTTTTGTTGTAACATTAATGTTATTAAAACATGACAGATTTTGTGTATTCCCTTTATTCATTTTTTTAAAATTAATTTCGGTGAATTTCCTGTCTTTGCCAAGGCAATAATTTGCTATTTCTCCAAACAAATGAACTTTTTGTTGGGTGATCTTATGTCTGTTGGCAGGCGCTGCATCTGTGTTGCTCTATAAAATCACTTGGGGAAAAAGATCATTTTGTTTTTTTTTCACCTCCACTAACAGCTTTTTATTAGAAATGGAGCAAAGTTAGGATCAAGCAAGAGCGTGTATTGAATATTCTGGTTCCAATTCTCAAAGATGTTTGTAACTTGGTTAGGTGTCACCGTTTCAGTGCACAGTGCGTACCTGCTGTGGTGAAGTAACGTTAGACAGAACTATCAACTGTATAAATAAAAATTTAATCATTAGTAATATAACAGCTTGATGTATTATATCTATTTACAAAGTATAAGTATGTTTCAGTATGAGAAGAAATGTAAATGAAGAACAACACTACAACTGCCAAACTTTAATGGCTAAAAAAGGTGGGTAACTATACACTGAGAGTAGAACCGGAAAAAGTTATGAAAAACAAAAAACAAAAACACCACACACACACACAGAGGTAAAAAGAGAGGGTTGAATCAAAGTTACTTCCCTTACTATGTTATTTAAACTAATACCATACTGATGCTAGCTTGGTTTTGGAGGTATTGAATGTTATAAACCAGTTCCTTCCCCATTAAGCTGTTAGAGCTAGGTCATAGGAGAGATCAGTTTCAAAATGATTTTGATTATCTAGACTTTTGGAGGTGCACCCATAAGCTGTGATATCACCTGTATAGATATTTACTAATGATCTGAGAATGTTCCTGTGCAGATCGTTAATATAAAACAGGAAGAAGGTAGGACTGAAAAGTGAGCCTTGGGTGATGCCTGCATTCAATTCATGGGCTTCAGAAGACTGGTCATTATTGAACCTACCTGACAGGAAGGATTTGATAACTGTGAAAACTCTTCTAAAGATGCTATAACTAGATAGCTTGTGTAGAAACCATTTTACCACGCTTTTTTAAACGCCTTCAAGGTGAGCACTGTTGTAACGAATGTATTACTTTCTTTTTGATAATAAACTCAAAAGATTTGCTGACAACACTGAGGCTGATGGGATAATATTACAAGGGGAGGTCAGCACTTATCCATATTCTTGAAAAGAGGTCATACTGTTGACACCTTCCATAGAAGCTTACGGTCAAATCACGCTGAAACACCGGTTCTCGTTCGATCACCGAAGTTAAGCATCGTAGAGCCAGGTCAGTACTTAGATGGGGGACCGCTTGGGAACACCTGGTACTGTAAGCCCCCAAAGTCCAACCCTTACCTCACAGTCGGTGGGGGGGTGTAAACGGTAGTGTCAGAGCTATGCCGCCCGGAACTTCGTTCCTGGTAGGGCCACCAAAGGCGGACAGGTCTGACACACACGAGAACTAACAAGGGCTCTGGTGAAAATCCAAGGAGCGTCTGCATCGGTAACCGGTGGCTTCTGGTCGTTCCTGTCTCTGCGTCTGTGGGAACCCCTCGGCAAGCAAGAACGTTATCCGAGTAGGCCTGGGTACCCTACTTCTGTAATTTATCCCAAGAATCTTCTTCTCATAACAGGAAGAAGCCGGCTCAATCCGCCCAGGGTGAATGCCACATCAGTACAGTACAGTACCTTCCATAGACTTGAGAAACATTTAATATATAACCCCTCCCTCCACCAGCATCAGTACATTGGCCTTGGGAGGGAAAGCAAGATTGTTATCTTCTATTAATAGATTCGTTTGAGATGTGGAATGCTTAAATGATCAGTGCCCATCGCTTCATATCTATGCTTGTAAATGTGTAGGGAAGAGTCTAGAAAAAGATTAAATAGACTGGGGCTCTCATTTCCTCTTGATGAAGTTTGAAATGTTTCCAATATTGGGGACCTCACCAGATATGTAAGATTTTGTGGACTGGTACAGTCCTCTGTTAGATTGATGCATTCAGTGGATTTTGAACTTAGAAGGCAGTTTCTAATGTATGAGGAGAAGAAGTCTATTGATGTGGTTATATGCTGCTGTGAGGTTGACATAACAGGTATACAATTTCCTATTAAGAGAGAGATGCAATTTCCTGTTATTGGTTATATTTGCCATCATTATATCCCTTACCAGAACAAAAACCAAACAGATTTGTGAGTTGACTTCATTAGTTGAGGAAAAAAAAAAAAAAAAAGCTCTTGCTAATAATTAGTGATACACATTGACCTACCATGAGGATATGTTTTCTGTGTTGAGTAGATCATATTTGGATTTTCATCTGAAAGTACTCGAGACAATTTTTATTAAAATGAGACGGCTTTTTTTTTGTATAAACAAAAGTAATTTTTGTTGGGTCACAGTAAGTATACAAGTTTCAATTAATATATGCCTATATCCCATCTCTGCTCCCTTTCTTTTAGTGGTTACACACATTATATTAATTCTTCAATCGAGCTCTGATGAGAGAGGCACGAAAACTGGTCAGCTGTTTCCGATATTTTTTCATATTGCCATTTATTGTGGCTTTATTTACTTTTTGTCAAATTTCCTCTTCTTTTTAAATATGTCTGTTTTTAAAGTACTGATTGTATTTCTTACTAATTATTTCTTAAATATTGAGAAAAGATGGCACATTACAAGACTAAAATACCTTGTTCTGTTACGATTCACATGAATTTTTAGAATCTGTATAAAATTAATTTTGAAATTCTAAATCATAAATTTCTTCAAAGGAAATTAGTATTATTAGTCATAAACCTTATTGTTTGCATAGGTACTTCCAAAAATTCACTAAAAATGAGGGTACTGATGAAAACGATGCCCAAAACTTTTATCATTTATAATAATTTATAAATTTTTAAATCATTTAAAAATCTGTATTAATTTGTAGCAATCAAGTGATTAGATTAAAATTATATTTACTAATCTTAAATGGCAAAACTCACTACAATTCAATGCCTCCCATCCAATAATTTAAAAAGAGTACTGAACTATTTTTAATGTGTGTATAAACATGTTGATTTTTGTAAATATGAATGTCCATATACAACATTATCAGAAGAGAGTAAATTTATAATTTATTGGTAATTTTGTAGCATTTTCTCAACAAACGTCTTTGTAAGTAATACTAAAGTATCTAAAATTCAATAAAATGTAGATCAGAATTCGGTAAATTTTTATTTTAACACCCGGGTGTCATTTACTGCTGAACTAATTTCTTTCAGAAATTAGTACGCGTTTCTGTAAAGCAATTTTTTTTTTTGTACTTAATTTAAGAATAAAGTTAACTTTCAAATATATGTAAACATCAACAAATAAAAGAATAACAAAAGAAAAAAAAAAAGAAAAAAGATTAACAAAAAAAAAAAACCAAAAAAAAACACCTAACCCTAATTTGAAAGTTAACTACAAGGAATTACTGTGAAGGGAGTAAATAGGCCCAAATTGTATACGTCCACCGACAGGATTCAGCACTTAAAATTACTTATCAATAAGCCGGTAAGGGATGACAAAAAGAGTGAGAAGAAATTCGATGTTTTTTTGGTCATTAACCTCCAAAAAGGTAGGTTTCTTTAATATCTAATTGTTGATTTGAGTTCAACATATACATTTGCACGGAAATAAGACTATTTTGGAAAAAAATTGAAGGGATAATAGCACTTGGGTGTTAAAATGAAAATTTACCCAGAATTCTTAAAATATTTAAAATTTTTAAGATTACTGAGTACTTTAAAATATTTTTTTATAAAAAAGACATTTGTGTTTTATTCGTCATGTAATTTTTCTAGTTATTGTTCCCCTAGCTAAATTTCCCAGACTGTCAATAAATCACTCAATATATGAAAAAACACCCACTTCGTCTTAAAAAAGAACAGAAAAAAGGTTGTTTGCAATAAGCTAAATTAAAAGTAACGTTTGTTTCAATTTAAATTAAACTTTAAATCGGTTAATTTTTCTCAAATAACGTTTCAAAAACGTATATTCTATTTTCCAAAGATGTTGTGTTGACAAATCTATCAATATGAATGTTTTTTTGTTTTTTTACTGAAGTAGAAAAAAGTATCCAATCAGTTTAAATTCGGTTTAGAGCAACAAGTATTTTGCTTTGGGAATCTTATCTTATCTTTCTTACTTATTATAAAACGCAGATTGTGTGTTTGTGTGTCTGTAACGTTTATATATTGGATCGGATTTTCTACATTTTTCAACCGATTTCAACAAAACTTCACAGGACTACATAAAATTACCTTGTGGTGGTTCTAACAGCGCAAAAATGGGAAAAATATAATTGTTTTTGCACAAAATCAATTTGAAAACACGATTAAGAGACATCGTGAAAATGGAAGGGGACAACTCTCATCGGTTTTTCCTATATTTTTCAGCCGATAAAACAAAACTTCACTTTTTTTTTTCACTTTTTTTTTTGTAGTGTTTCTCTTTTTCATTTTTTTTTTCTTTATTTTGAACATTCAGAATGCTTTAAAAATTCCATTTACAAGACAATTATTTATAATAAAATTCTATTCAATTGGGAGACTCATAACGATTGAAAACAATGTTTTTGTTTGAGTTTGGGTTTGACCAATTCGTAAAAAATAAAAAAAAAAAAAAAACTAATTATGCGTGTCCGTCAACCTTAAACAATAATCTTTGTCAATTTTATTTTTCAGTCTTTATGATGCTGGATACTTGATCTATCTCTTACTGTTGCAACGCCGGGCTCTACTGCTAGTATAAATTAAATAGCTTTGTGAATTAAAAGTAAAATTTAAAATACCTTTAAAAAAAAAAAAAAATGAATGCATTTTTTTATTTTAAACTTTAGGTATCGTTTTTATTTTTTTTTTTGAGGTGGGGGTATACTTTTGAGCAGGGTTCTCAGTCTATTCTTGAACAACAGAGATCTTACTTGAACCACGTTTCCACGTAAGGAATTCCATAACATGTCAATCTACTTACTAACCAGAGGCCAGACACAAACATCTTTTTCTAAGAAATATATAAGCGAGGGGAGGATTGAAATAATAGCGGGGTGGATTTTTTTTTTTTAAATTAACAAATAGTTGGTACGATTTATTACAAACAAAATTTTTTATTCAAAGCTACAGCTGTTTATTAGTTTGTTTTTCTTTTCTTTAATCAGGTGGCATGCTGACGATTTATTAAATTGCTAAAAAATTTTCCGCAGAAAATAAAAATATATAAATGAAAAAACGTGGCCTAATTTCTTTTAAAAATAAAAAAATTAGCATTAATACGGCTTTTGTTTTTAAGATATCATCAGTTAATTTAACTACGTTTTTAACATTAGCTACACGTGGTGCAGTAAAAAAAAAAATAAATAACAATGAATTAAAAAAAAGAAGCCATATAACTTTGACACCTACAGATTTAGCCCAAGAGAAAAAATTTTCTCTCACCTGATACTGTTCTTTTCGGATATTACCATAGTCAGGCTGAGTAAGGTGATAAAAATCGGAATTTTGTCGAATATAAGTTTCGTCCATCGTTATTTTCGTTCTCGGATCCCCACGTGAGGAATAACAAGAAATTTCGATCAAACTTCCGCGATTTATTTCTCGTATTTAACTGCAGAATATAACGGTCAGTATTTTAGTAATTGGGTCTTCATACGAATACCTTCAAGATTTGTGCACGGCAGATAATGATGTGTTTGTCTTTATTTTATTTATCTTTTTTTTTTTTAAATTAATTCTAAAACTCTTCATAATAACTAAAATATTTTTTATTTAAAATAATGAAGATGAAACTTGAATACAAAGAAAACATCTATCTATCTATCTATCTATCTATCTATCTATCTATCTATCTATCTATCTATCTATCTATCTATCTATCAGATATCAATCGACCTTCCTTGAGCCAAATATTCATTAGTGTCCATAACTTTCTAGATAATTGTTCTCCAGTGGAATTATCCATTGCTATCAAAATTTTTTTTTAAAATATATATATATATATATATATATATGTATGCAATATTATAAATTGATTTATTTAAAATATGGTTTTTTTCGCTACACAGTTCTAACCACGTTTCAAAAATGGAAGCTATATTTTATTTTAAATAAATCAATTTATAATATTAATGCTCTGTAAATTTACATTGAGCACTATTTTGTAAAAATAAAAATATCTATAAGAACACCGGATTATATATCTTACTGTTCTTTTTTTTTTATTTATATATACATATATATGGATGTATATATGTATGTATATATATATATATATATATATATATATATATATATATATATATATATATATATATGTATATGTATATATATATGTAAAAAGTTTGTCATTTAGCTGACTGATGTTACCTTCAGCATCATCCCAACTTCAGAGTTTTGTCCACTCTTCAGGAGGTACACACACACACACACATATATATATATATATATATATATATATATATATATATTGTTCTGTATAAATTAAATAAAATACATCTAGCTCTTTTTTATGGATCAGTTTTAATATTTCCATATTACTATGATCAACTTGGATTATATACCAACTGATATTTTACCTTACTATATATATATATATATATATATATATATATATATATAATATTTATAACAGTTATAACAAAAACATGTTATAAGCTGCTACATTTATGCAATCATGAACCCAATATATGTACACCAGAACCCAAGCCACCCTCAGTCAGTAATTAAACATATACCCTCTTCCATAGAATTTAGGATTAGTAACAACTCTTCTAACAAAAATATCTTCTATAAACACAGTAGTTTATATAATGCTGTTCTAAAAAATATTGGTTACAAAGGCACTGAAATTAAGTATAGAAACCCCTAACAATAGCAACCAGAGTAAGAAGAAAAGGAACAGGAAAATCATTTGGTATAGATCCCCATTCACCCAGGTGGTAAAATCTAAGCTAGGCAGAAGTTTCTCTGGGTGTTGACCATAATATGCTCTATCCCTGATATCAGACACTAACTCATAAATATGGTACAGCTTAAAACTATATTTTTATCATATATAATTGTGCATTTGTTTCATTAAAAAAAACTTTACTTTCTTTTATATATATATATATATATATATATATATATATATTGTTATTCGCAGACAGTTTTGGTGTATTACAGCTCATCAGTGTGGCTAAACATCCAAGCCTCAAGCCAGAATCAGCTCCCTGTAGAGAGATAGGTGAACTTTTACATATTTATTTTTGAATAAACATGCCAGTGACTCAGCGTACTCAATTCATAGAAGACCTTTACATTATCAGCAACAGCAGTCACTGTTTACAAATTCGTGTTTTCCCTCTAAAGTGCTCAACCAAAATTTATTTTTTCATATATGTGTGTGTGTGTGTGTGTGTGTGTGTGTGTGTGTACATATAAGATAGTTAGGATTTTTTATATATCCCACACAGATGAAAAATAGATATGAAGAAGAAGTTGAAAATGCAATTGGAGTCTTTAAGAATATTTATTTAGAGTAACTTTATCAGTTTCAGAGTTCTAGGATTATCAAAAGTTGAATTAAGATGTAGAGACATCTGACATTGCCATGATCTGTTTTACATCTGTCTGTCTGTCTGTCTCTCTCTCTCTCTCTCTCTCTATATATATATATATATATATATATATATATATATATATATATATATATGGGGAAATATGTATGACAAAGTTTAAAACGTTTTCTTTTGATGCATTTTGGCCTTTTAAGTCCTAAAGGATGAAACATGTCACAAGAAAACTTAGCCTTAAATGGAAGAGGTTTTATAAAATTAAACCCAGATATTAACGTTATGGCATTATGAAGAATAAAGTGCTAATTTGAAACTAAAAGGGGACTGAAAATGGAGTTTTATAAAAAAAAGATTTTCTATTTGTAAGGTTAGGTTCCTACTTAAAAATACACTTCCAATGATAAATTATACTTAAAAATAAGATATATGTAAAAAATTAAAAAATAAGTCATATTTAGATAATTTATATTAAATTTAAATAAGAATATACTTAAAAAAAATTAATATTAAAAATAAAAATATCTTAAAAAATAAAAAATATAATAAGATGAAATAAATTATACAATTTTAACTTTAAAGATAAGTTAAATCAAGCTATATTAAATAAAAAAAAACAACCATACAAAGTTCTATTTAAAAATATAATTTTTATATTTTAATTTTAATATCTTATATTACTAGGATCCACTTGGATTATATACCAACAGATTTATTACCTTTGCTATATATATATATTCACCTTTGCACAAATAACTATATATATATATATATATATATATATATATATATGAAGTTATTTGTGCAAAGATGAATACAACAAACTCAATTGGAATTCAAACTCAGCTCACCAATTTTTCATTTGAAGCTGCTAACCATTAGACTATATATGTTTAATATATATATATATACAAAAACCATAGTCGTCCCAAAACACAAAGGACAATGCTCAAATACCTCATTCTTCTCCTCTGACATGATAGGGAATAGAAGGATTTTTACCTTTATTAAAATGAATTTTCAATCTCTTCAAAATAACCCAAATACTTCCATTATGTTGAACCTCCTTAAGTTGAAGTTTTAAATCCCAGTAAAACATTCAGTCAGTTATGTGCCATGCATGATAGATGCTTAGGCTATCATGTATCTTTTGATACATGACTGATGAGGCAGATTTTTTTCCGCAGTAGGTTGCCATTTCTTTCTGCAGTAGACCAGATGCCATCCAAGGCTATAGAACCCAGTCTGTCCTGCTGTTTACCCATAGCTGGAGGGAGAAGAAGAGGATTCACACCTTTTCCAAGTGTATTAGCACGTAAGTGAATATAATGGATTTGACTGAAATTTGAACTTGGTTCTACGATTCCTCAATCTGAGCCACTATCCATTACTCCACCGTGCCTCCAGTTGAATCCATTAAATTTACTTACCTGCTTATACTCTTGGGAAATGTATGAATCCTCTCCTTCTGACTGATTAAAACATTACATATCTATCTTTTTCTATAGAATGGAAATTTATGTCCACTTAAATTGAAAATAACTTTCCATTCAGTATCTGTCTATATTTCTGAGATGAGGTATTATGTACATTATTTATATTATTTGGACTATTGTCCTCATCTTTGTCGCCATATTTATTACAAGGACACATGGCACAGTAGATAAAGGCGTTAGTTAGATCTAGTGTGAGTTCAATACCCAGTTAAGGCAGTGGAGAACTTTCAGAAGGAAATTTACAGGAGATAACTGATAACTGACATCCATTAATATGACACGTGGAACTAGAACAGTCTACCCCAGTGAGCGAAATAAAGGGTTAAGTTCAACATTCCAACCACCTGAAGAAGGCCGGAGAGTACAACAGCCAAAACATTGTAATAAATATTGCGACAAAGATGAGGACAATAGTTCGAATAATGTAAATAATGAACTTTCCATTCTATAGAAAAATATAGATATGTAATGTTTTCTATAAAAAAAAAATAGGGTCTAGACATCAGACTTCTTTACTCTTCTTCCAGAAAGCAGCACAGGTTGGTCCATTTCAATTTTTCATGTATTTATATTGAGGTTGGAAAGTGGTCAGGGAGTGTGTTTAGTGTGTGTGGGATTGTCTTTTGCTTTATTACAAAGTCAAAATACCAATAATCTACTTTTTGTTTCTTTTTCTTTTTTCAGAAATGGAGTTGATACTTGACATAATTTTGAACATGGAAAATGGTATTTCCTCAAGAAGTTAAAAAAAAGGCATCAATGATAAAAACCATGTCCTTATTACAATAAAATGTTCAAGAGAGTTGCAACTCATCTTCACAGCTGCCCAGAGAAACCAGAAGAAAGGGTTAAAATAGTCAAAGAGAAAACAATGAAAAATGATTTGTCATTGAAAGAAAAGGACAACAATGATATAGAAAATTTAAAGATGCAACCATGTCCCCATTGCAATAAAATGTTCAAATGAGTTGCTACTTATCTTCACAGTTGTCCAGAGACACCAGAAGGAAAGGATAAAATAGCCAGATGGAAAACAATGACAAATGATTTGTCATAAAAAAAATAGGGCAACAAGAGTAAAGAAACTTTACCATTTTATCAATGTCCTTCTTGTAAGAACTGGTTCAAATGAGAACCTATCCCAAATCACAGATGCCCAGAGACACCAGAAGAGGGGAAAAAGCCAGTGAGATGACAACTAAAATATAATGTACAGTGCAGTTGCAAGTCACCTTTCCTACTGTTATATAGGAATAAAGTATTGCTGCTGACACTGGAGTTTGAACACAGATCACCAGAGAGCAAACACAGGTGATCCCATTTTGAATAAGTAGATCACATGATAGTAAAGGAAATGTATATATGGGAATTAGCATGGTGTCTAAGTGATCACTATACAGATTACTATTTGGATCACTATTTGATGGTTACTTTTTGAGTGAGTGTCATCAAGCAAGTACTATTAGTGCGAGTGTTATTCGAATGTGTCTAACACCAGCATTGTTCAACGGTGTTGTTATAATTGTATCTGCGATTACAATGTCTCCACTACAATGCGCATTACAAAAGTGGCAACAAGTGTTTGTTGACATCACAAAAGTGGCAACGAGGATTCCTTGAACTTACACAAGGATTCGTTCAATTTACATGAAGAAAAAATGAATCTGCAAAATATTCAGCATTGTACAGTGGAATGGAAGAATTAAAAGCTGCCGTGGTTCAAATGTTGCACCAACAAAAACTACAACAAGAACAATTGCAGCAAGAAAAGCAACAACATGAACAGCAATTACAATTATAACTACAACAACAGAAGTTTTTTTGAGTTGTTTACCAAAATGATGGAAGGAAAAATTTCAGATTCATTCACTCCTGATGCTGTTGCTAATGCAATCAGGGAATTTGTGTACTTCCCAGATGAAGGGATAACTTTTCCAGTTTATTATAGAAGATACAAAGGGATCTTCAAAAGGGATTGTTAACATTGAAATGATGAAAAGAAAGTTTGGTTATTATTAAGAAAATTGTCCCCTGTTGAACACAAAAACATGTAAATTATATTTTCCCAAAAAAACCAGGAGAGATAAATTTTGATGAGATTGTTCTAAAACTATCAAAAATCTTTGGTAATAGGAGTTCATTATTTAATACTTGATGGCAATGTCTTAGTAAAGTCGGACAATGAAGATTTTGTCACTTATGCAGGAGTTGTGAATCAAGAATGTGAAAAGTTCAAGTTAAATGAATTAACTCCTGATTTATTTAAATGCCTGATATTCATACAGAGTTTAAATTCTAATAAGGATATGGAGATAATATCCAGAATACTTGCTAAATTAGAAATGGATCCCAAATTAACTCTCAAGAAAATAGCGGATAAGTGTCAAAGTACTGTGAATTTGAAACTCGATCCTGCAAGGATTGAGGAAAAAGACAATTCACAGGTCCATAGTGTCCGATCATCTAAGAGAAAAAAGCTACAAACATTTTTCAACTCCTAACAGGACAGTAAAAAAATACTATAAACCCTCCTTAATACTTAATACTTGCCATGGTTGTGGAGGTCATTTGTTCTTCAAGAACAAAAAATGCTATGAATGTGGGAGATTAGGACACAAAAGTATGTGTTGCAGATACAAAAAATGGAGGAAAAAATAAAACGTATGTGAATATGATAAATAAATTGAGTAACAATAAGAAGCCTAAAAGGGAAATTAACAACACATCTCAAAAAAGGAAATTTATTTTTGTGCAAATTAATGATGTAAAAATAAAATTGCAACTAGATACAGGATCTGATATCACTATCATAAATGAACAGACATGGAGAAAAATGGGTAAACTCAGTTTATTGAATTCTGATGAAGTTGCACATGGAGTCTCAGGAAAGAGATTGAACTTTTTGGGTGAATTCAGCTGTAATGTTTCTTTTGTGGGAAAAAACAAAAAGGCGGTGGTGTTTGTATTAAAGAATACTGCTAATTTGTTTGGAGCAGACTGGATTGCATTGTTTGATCTTTGGGACCTTCCAAATAACTCTTTTTGCAACTAGATAAATATTGTTACCCCCGGTACTAATACGTCAACAGAAAAATTTAAAAATGAACACTGAAAAAGATTTTTCCAGAAGTTTTCTCAGGAGGTCTAGACACATGCATGAAAGCAAAAGCTAAGTTTGAGTTAAAAGACAATGTAACACTGACATTTAAACCAAAAAGGAGTGTACCTTTTGCAGCATTTGGCCCAATTAATAATGAATTGGACACACTAGAAAAATTAGGTGTAATATCAAAAACAGACTATTCTGAATGGGCATCACCAACAGTCTATGTTAAAAAAAAAAGAATAATAAAATCTGTGTATATGATTATTTTTCAATGGGGTTAAATGAAAGTTTAAAAAAACTTAACTACCCATTACCAAGTCCAAAGGAAATTTTTGCCAAATTGAATAGAGGTAAATTTTTTTCTAAACTGGACTTATCAGACACTTACCTACAAGTACTAGTGGACAAAGACTGCTCAAAATTATTAACAACTAACACTCATTATACAAATTCAACCAACTTCCTTTTGGTATTAAGGTAGCACCAAGCCTATTCCAATAGATAATGGATACCATGTTTGCCAGTTTGGATTGTGCTCAAGCATATTTGGATGATGTACTTATTAAAAGTAAGACTTGAATACAACATGCAGAAGATGTAGAGAAAGTCTTTGAGAGAATCAAAGAATATGGTTTTAAAATTAGTGAAGGAAAATGTGAATTGTTTTTGTCCATATTTAAATATTTAGGACAAATTATTGATGAAAACTGTAGATGACCAGATCCTTCAAGGGCGAGCATGATAGAGGACATGCCCACTCTAACAAGTGTAACAAAGTTACAAGCATTTTTAGGGTTTGCTAACTACTATAATATATATATATGCCTAATATGCATGAATTAAGAGCACTCTTGAATAACCTGCTGAAAAAAGATGTGAAATAGAATTGGACAGATAAATGTCAAAGTGCTTTTGAAGAGATCAAGAAAGTCTTAACATCAGATTTGTCACTAGCTCATTTTGACCCTAAAGTAAAGATTGTGGTTGCATCAGATGCAAGTGATTCGGGTATTAGAACAATGATACTACACAAATATGAGGATGGAACAACTAAAACAATAGCTCATGCTTCTAGATCATTAATTGCAGCTGAAGGAAGCTACAACCAGATAGAAAAGGAAGCATCATATTTACCATAAAAAGTTTCACAAATTCATACATGGTAGAGAATTCATACTACAAACAGACTATTGTCCATTATTGTCCATATATGGATCAAAAAATGGTGTTCTCACACATACAGCAAATAGACTGTAGCACTGGAGAACTATCCAATTGAATTATAATTATAAAATGGAATTTCTACCATTCAAAAAATTAAGTCACACAGACGTATTGTCTAGATTAATACCAAGATTCTGTGAACCACTTGAAGACACAGTAGATGAGGCGATAAGGGCCGAAAATGAAATTAATAACCTATTATTCAATACTTTAAGATAACTGCCCATAACATTGGAGGAAATAAAAAATTAAGGCAGAAAAAAGATGACTTTATAATGAAAATTAAGGAGAAATTAAGATCTAAAGGAAAAAGTATTATTGGAAATAATGCATTTTCATTATGTAATGATGTACTTATGTATGCAGAGAGGCTGATGATACCAACATCGTTGCAAAGAAGTTTGTTAAAATGATGGAAGGCCAAAAGGTTTTTTTAGATGATCAATAGAGAGTGTAATTTCATTTTGTGGATGTTAAAATTAACAAACCATTTTTTGGCCCAATTAATTCTTCAGGACATTGACATTTTTTCTGCTATCACAGATGAAGAGAACCACTACCCTTAATTCTAGGAATCCTGCTATATATATGAAATATATTTTTCTTGAAAAAGAAATGTGTCTTTCCCACTTAAATTTCTTTAACTGTTTTATTCTTATAGTTTTTGCAAACGGTACAAAGACATTTTCTCTGTAACCAAGATCCTGTATAGTAAGGTTACAACATCTGAAAAGCTCAACTCAATCCAATTCAGCTGGGTTAGTAAAACAAAATAATTTTTTCTTTTTCTTTTCAGGCTTCCATTCTTTAAAGTAATATATGTATTTGACATAAAAATAAAAAGTCACAAAATGAGGGTTCACTTTAGCAATATATTTACACTGTAAATTGATCAGCTGATGATTTAATGTTGGACACAAAGTCAGGGTCCATTTTGACATTATTAAAACCAGGCACTCATGCTTTGTAATGTAAATTTTTTTTTTCTCAAAAATGAATACACTTCACATAAAAGGTGACAAGAAAATCTGCATTAGAAAAAACTTTCATAGAAAAAATTATCTTTGTCTAACCAAATCTTGACTTAATTTGATAATTTCAGTTCTTTGGCAAAAATAGCATTGTAGAATTTTAAATTCTCTGCAGGAGAAATTAAGATAAACAGATATCTTACGCTATTTAGGTGAGCGAACTAGTTTCTAAATAGGCAAATGCTGCGTGTTGCAACCTCACTTAAATTATCAATCATCAAGTATAATAATATACATCAATGCTCGTGCAAGCCAGGGTTGACAGATTGACTTTTTTGATGCCAAATTTCTGAAATCTGGCTTTTTTGTTGATTTTGGTTAAAAAAGAATTAATTTGGTGTCTTTGGCTATTTTTTATATGATAAAATATATAATAAACAGTATATTACAGCTGCTATGCTACAATTTTTTTTTATCCTCAATGATGCAGCTGAATTATAGAAGATTTCGGTCCTTTTTATCCTTACCTTAATTCAGAAGGGGAAGGGCTTGTAGAGGACCATGGGTGTTTGTGTATTGTTGTATTAGTAACATGCGTGTAACTCCTGGTAGAATATTAAAAGGTCCAACTACAAGAAAATGGCTGGACTTGAATTAAGTCCAACTGAAGATAAAGAAGACAAACAAAACCGATATATATATAAACAAATATATGTATTAAACAAAACAATTTTACAATGGACAGTAACATTTGTGTGTGTGTAAAAATTGGTGTCTGTTCTTTGGTGAATGTTCGTACGTATGTGTATGTGTGTATAATGTTCATGGTGTCTTCCACAAATGGGAAGACGCAGATCTTCTAAGAGAGCTTACATTGTGGTTGCTGAAATAAAGAAATGAAAAAGAGAATGAGGCGGGAAGTCACCCTGTATTTATAATATAGGGAGAGTAACCCCTAGTGACAATTTGGGAAGTAAGGAGGAGCTAACTATGACAGGCTCCCGGAAATTTACTGTTTTAAAAAAAAACAAAAGCAATAATGATCTTTTGTAAACCTACAGCAAATTTCTCATTCATAATTCTCTATCATATAAAATTTATATTATAAATAAATAAACTAATGATCATTTTTTTATCTGGTCTTTCACATGTTCATTCTTCTCTGATGTTTCTTTCACAAGTTTTTTAAATGAAAAAAATGTTTTTTTTTTACAGATACACATGCTGAAATAAAGAAATAATTATTAAAAAAACGGTTTAATTATGTTAATTAAAAAAACAAACTTTTCAATTAAAAACTTTAAATTTCAAGAAACTTATTTAAAAACATCTTTAATCATAAAGTCAAGTAAAATTAAAAAAGAAACACACACACACACACACACACACACACACACACACACACACCAAAATAAACAAACAAGATTTATCAGTGAATCAGATTAGTGTTACCAGAGCTGGCACTAGGGCCTTGGGGTCTCACCTCTCTATTAAATGTTGTCTTTAAAGTTTCCCAACCTGGGGTTCACGAAACCTCAAAGGAAATTTGGGGAGGGCAGTGTTTTTTAAATTACCAAAAATCAGAGAATTATTCAATTTAAATGAAAATTTTAGTACATATTCATAAATTATTTATTTTTATAATGAATAGTTTTTTTTTAATTTGTTAAACTACACACTGAATAAAAAATAGCAGCATTATTGCTTAAAAATGCTGTTCAGATATAGGGGAGATACTAATTATTGTAGAAAAGAAAGTATATTTTTATTTAATTCATAATCTTTTTACATTCTTAATTGAATTTTTTCATACTATTTTCATAAATTTAAACATTGAAAGAGCATGGAAATATTTCTACAAAGGTAAAAAAAACTTTAAAAATTTCATAAGGGGACTTTTTATCTTGCGGCTTTGCCTCCAAAAAACTCATTTTAGTGCCTGGAATTGTCAAAAATTTATTTTCTGTGTTTAGTATCAGGATTTAGTCTTTCTGGGAAGGTAATTTGGGATTTAAATTTTATTTTTTTCTGGTAAAATTTAGACTAAATTATTTAGTCATACAAATTTATAGGGTTGGTATTGGAAATTTACAAAAAGAAAAAATAATTCTTATTGTTTTTCAATTTAGGGGAAAGCATTAAAACTAAAAGTTTTTGGTTAATTTGATCATGAAGAGAGATTTTAGAGATTTTATTTTTTTAAAAATAAATTGATACTTTTTTGAATTTTTACGGATAGTAGTTTGTAGTTTGTTTATGACCATAACCTTGTTTAAATAAAAATAATAAAAATCACTAGTGTCAAGAGGCTCAGATTTAAAATATATATATATATATATATATACCAGCAGACAAACAATATGTTTTGTATCAGATTTTTTTTTTTTTTTTTACTGTCAATCTGTTTTAATTTGACTAGAAAAACTAATCATTTTTAAAGTAGTACTAAAAACACAAACAATTCGGTTGAGTGACACTCAAATTGCCGCAGTAGGCAAGTATCGGCTGATTTTTTTTTTTTTTTTTTTTTTCCTGATCAGCAAAGCTGAAAAGAAATACGAAAAAGACAAGATGGAGGGTTATACAAGGGAAGGTATGTTTACAATTTTAAATCATGTTTTAGTTACGATTCTTGTCTTAGTTTCTCAAGAGAAATGCATATTTTTATCTTGTAGTTAATAAGGATTCTGAAAAAAGTATGAATTAAATGAATAAACGTTTTGTTTTATATATTTCGCCATAAATTCCAAATCTTAAGATTAATCTCTTTGTGCTAACAAAATGGCGTCACACAGTTTTGGAGGTTTTCTCTTTCTTTGTATATATTTTTTTTGGTAGAAACAAAATGTTGCTGGTCCTTTCTTTTGTTTACTCTGAAATACTTAATGTAACCAACTCTGTACTGTTTTGTTTCAAATACGTTAAATCTTATGTAGTCCATTGTTTAAAACAATTTCCCTTGTTTATTTTAAAGAAAAAAGGTGATCTGAAAATGAACGTTGTTCGTTCAATCCATATTTTTTTTTATTATTATTATTCATCAGCTTTGTATTTTTTTTTAATTTTCAACGTTTATATCTCATAAAATACAAACATTTCGTGGTTAAAGAAAGGAATAAAAGCAACGTAAACTTATTTTTATTTTTAGAAGCTAATTTTATATTTCGCCTCAATATTTTGATGTAAAAATAAAATTTTGTCCAACCTTATAAAATTCTTATCAAATCAAAGAAATTGAATAAATAAAAAACTGAATGAAACTCTGGTAATATATTTTATATTTTAATTTAATGTCTACATTTACAGTGTCTTTTTAAAAAAATAATGATTTTAAAATTATCTTTTTTTTTTTTTTTTTTTTTTTTCCGTGATTTTTTTTTTTTTTTACTTGGTATTTCTATAATTTTTTTTTGTCTATAAATCTCTCCATGTCATTGACTAGAAATAATGTTAGTTGAAATTTATTATTAAAATATTTACAAAATTGCATTTAAAATCCTAAGTAAGAAAGAAGCTGTTTTTCTTTACTTTTCTTTCTTTCTTTTTTTTTTGCAAAAAAAAAAAAAAAAAATCTTTTTATTACTTAAATTTTTAGTAATTCTACCCAAAATCAAAATATTTTAAGAAATATTACCAATATTCATTGTTATTTCAAGCATGATAATTCCCTTAAATTTAAATTCACTTCTGCAGTTTTTTTTTTTTTTTTTAAAATCTCTATATAGTTATTTCGAGAGAAATTTTACAACTTAGAATTTTTTTCCCTTCTAGTCTGTGTTTACTGTTTAAAGACCTTTTTTTTTTTTTTAATGGTGTGAATTGATTTTTCTCTAATTTAGCTTAAGATTTGAATACAAAAAAAAAAGAAAAAAGCCTATTTAAGATCAAGAAACAAAATGACGGGGGCGGATGTATTTTTGATGTTTGATGGAAATTCAAGATTGTGATTATCGGGTAAAAAAAAAAAGCGATACTGCTGAAATTTTTTTTTTTTTTTTTTTTTTCGACATCAAATAGTTTCTTTAATTTTTAAAATTATTTAAAATTAAAGACTTTATTTTTAAATGTTGCAATGTCTGATGATATCACCGCAACCACATGTATGTTGTTTTTTTATTTTTCATTCCTCGTGTGATTTTCCTTCATGTAGGTCAAAAATTCGATAAAAAAGGATATATATGCCCGAAACAATAAAATCAAAATTTTATCGTTAAAAATAAAATCTTCGTGTCATTTAAGGAAAGATCAAAGGACGTTGTAAAAAACTTTGAAAATTTAATGAATTTTTTTTTCTCGTCAAAAAAGCAGGACCTTAAATTTGTACGAGAATTTTTAGAAAATGCTTGTTTAAAAAAAAAAAAAAAAAAAATCTGTTATCTCCCCCCCCCAGTCATTTAATTTTTATGAAATTTTGAGAATTTTTTTTTTTTTTTGTATTGCATAATGTTTATATTTGTTGTTATAAGAACAAGTCCTTGGATAATTTTTAAATAGGAATATTTTGGTCAGGCAAGCAGGAACCCCTGCTTTAGTTTCTATTTCCAGCTATAAATATGTTTGCAATAAGCTAAATATTTCAAATCGAATTGAAATTGATTCAAGTTTTTTATCGCTAAAATTGTCCATATTGTCATTTGTCAACACAGCATAATTCTCTTTATTAAAAATCTTTCAAAAATGAAATATACTTTTCTGAAACTTTATTTGAGGAAGATTAACTGATTTAAAGTTTAATTAATCTGAATTAAAACAAATATTTTTAGTCCAAAATATCACAGAAAAAATTTAACATGAAAGTGGTTTGTTTTTTATGAGGTGTGTTGTAGGTACCTTCGTGAGATCGCTAAAAAAGAGCATAGCATGACAAAAAAGACGCCAAACTTGACGAAAACAAAACTTTATCGTCTAAATGTTTATGTTGTTATTAAGAGGAAAGATCAAAGTATTTTAGAGGTATTTTTTTAGTTTCTGAAAGTTTCATTAAAATCCTACAGTTATTTTTATTTTTGAAAGATTTTCAAAATTAATGTCTCATTTCAGAAACTATTCACAAATGATGGAACTTATGAATATGTTTTCCTTTTTTAAAGTCATGGCAATTTTTTTTTTTTTTTTCGTATTTATTCCCCCCCCCCCCCAATAATTGTACGAAAACTCTATAATTTCAATTTGGGGCAGTTATATTAATGATTGGGGAAACCAAATCATGTTTTTTTTTTTTTTTTTTTTAGTTAGACTACCTCTACCTGAAAATCATCTGAATTGTAACATACAAAACTCAATAAAACAAAAATATTATTTAATTTCAAAAGCTTTTAATTGCTTTTATTTATTTTAATGACCATTGACAATATAGTCTGAAAGCAAAAAGATATTTTGATGAAAAATGAATTTTTAAAACAATTATTTGTTATTTCTGAAATATTTTATTATTTTTACATTAAATGTTGTTAATTCTTCTAAAATTAGGGAAAAGTTTGTATAATTTAATGAATGTTGTTATTGAGTAGATATGTATTTACAGATTATAATTTCCAAAGCTTCTTACAAACTAACGAACACCAGTATATAAAAAATATAATTTGCGTCAATAATATGACTGGACTGCAAATTAAATCTACGGAAGACCAGAAGTATCGTGCGTGCAATTAAAAAACGTCACATAGATTGAGTTTCTGTCTAGTATTTAATTTAATTATTGCATTTTTAATTGATTGCTTGTTAATTCTTTAATTATAATAGGTTTTTGCATTTAAGTTGTTAAAATATAAAATTAGTTAAAAGCCGCATTCAGTTTCGTAAATGTCCTTTTGAGATAGATATATTTTTGTGAAAGACATGAGAAGTTAATTTGATTTTTCAATTTCGACTGAGAAAGGTACCTACAAGTATCAGTATCATCTTATGAAATTTAAATTTATATTTTATGTACACTTCTGATAAAATTTAATAAGGTACCTATAAATTAATTAGATACCTTATGAAATTTAATCTCACTCTCAACAGTCTTATTTTAATTTCTTTATAATATATTTTCCATAAAGCATTGTAAACGTAAAGGTGAAAGCTAAGTACAAAAAAAAATTAGAGTGCTGAAAGTTTTCCTTAAAAATAACGAGGTAAATAATTTGTTCACTTAAATCTAAATAATTTCACTTCTCTCTTTCCGTAGAATAAATTATCCTCATGTAAGCTGTCAATACGTCATGAAAATATCTTTTGTGACCTGCTTTGTTTTATTTTCAAACTACATCTTTTCAGTGCAGAAACTAAGTAATGCTTGTTTCAAAATATTTTAAATAAACATTATAATTTCTGATTTTCTTAAAATAAGTTTTGAAAAAATTATAGTTCATTTTTAAAAGAATTTCAAACTGAGATATTCATTTTTTTTTTTTTTTTTTTTTTAATAAAATGGAAAAAAATGGTTGACATGATTATCTGTCAATTTTGCTGACTTAAAAAAAAACAAGATTTTTACCGAAAATTTTGGATGTGCTAGGAACGATTAAAAAATGTAAAAAAAAAAAAATACCTCCAAAATACTGTGCTCTTAATAATAATATAAACATTTAGGCGATAAAATTTTGTTTTCATCAAGTTTGACGGCTTTTTTGTCATGCTATGCTCTTTTTTAGCAATCTCATGAAGGTACCTAGATACTTGTAGTGAAATTACATGATGAATACAACGTAAATGTCTTTTAGGTTAATTTTTTAACTACCCTGTAATCTTAAAAATTTAAAATATTTTATTGTATTTTAGATACTTTGGCTTTAAGGTCATACTTGCAAAGACGCTTGTTGAAGAAATGTTAGAAAATTACCAATAAATTTTAAACATGCTATAATTACTGCTCTTTGTTTCAAATAATTTCAAGTATAGATATCTGTATTTTCAAAAATTGGTATGTTTATATACACACCAAAAAAATTCATAATTCTTTTTAAAATACTGGGGCTCACTGAATTGTAGTAAACCTTTTATTTAATAATAGTATCATTGACTGCAACGAATTAATACAGTATTTTAAAAGTTTATAAATCTTTACTTATTATAAAACGCAGATTGTGTGTGTGTCTGTTCATTTTATATATGTATTTCCTACATTTTTCAACCGATTTCAACAAAACTCCACAGGACTACATTAAAATTATATAGGCGGTGGTTCTGACAGCGCCAAAAATTGAAAAACACAATTGTTTTTTGCACGAAATCAATTTGAAAGCATGAGTAAAAATTATCACACCCAGCCGGAAGTTACTGCCGGCTACTCAAATGACTGAAAACGGAATGAATGCCGTTAACTTCCAGTGACTCAGTTTTTTTTTTTTGTTTTTTTTCAGAGAATGATACACAAAAAGTAAAACAAATGAAACCTAAACATACACAAGTCCTCCTAACTAAAAATAATAACCAGAAATTACTTTAAATACACATGGTGTCCAAATGAAACCCATGTGTACAGTCAAAATACGGAAGTTAATTTTTAGTCATCAACCAAAAGATATTGCCAACCGACTACGATGCTAACTGGAGCCGACATAAACAGAGCCGATTTCTTCCATCAAGCAACTTGGCAAAAATATTTTAAGTCAAGTGATAGTGATTGCTGTATGAGTCGTACGATTTTTGAATCAAGCATGGGCAACACCTGGCCATGCTGCTAGTTCTAATTAAAATAATAAAAAAAAAAAAATGAAAATTCTTGTAAAAAAAATTCATTATTCATTGAAAAAAAATATTTTTTTCCTTAAGACAATAATGTCCAGAATATATCTTATTCATAAAAGCAACCAAAAGCTTTTATAATTAATATTTTAGTTTTATTACATTTTTTTATTTTATAATTCAGAGCAGATTTTCTGTAACTGGGGGGTTCATTTGACCCCTTCCGCCTCTCCAATAATGATTTAAATTCTAGAACTTCTTATAACTAATATAAACATTAAAATCTGCAAAAAAATGAATTTCTCGATTTCATAAAATTAAATGTGGGGTAACAAATGTTGAAAAAAAAAAAAAGAAAAAAGATTTTTGACAAGATTTCCTAAAAAAAAAATAAATAAATATTTCAAAAAATAATTTAATTCATTTGTGAATAAGTCCTGACAATTGTTTGATGTTTGCAAGAATTTCCAAATCTTTGTGTTTATCACCACAAAAAGATGCTCAAATTTTGCATACTACTACCCCCCCCTGAAAACAGCAAAACTAAAATTTTTAACTAAAATTTTGAGTTACTAAAAAAGCGTTAACAATAAATCTAGGTACCTCCATGTGATCGCTAAAAAAGAGCAACTACTTTTAGAGTATTAAGGTAAAAAGTTCCTATTTTGTAATGAAAATTTGTAATTATGAAACGAATTTTACAAAGACAAATGTTTTGAGTAAAAAAAAAAAAAAAAAAAGGGTTCTAGTAGCGATGATGAATATATAATGTTAATCTCTAATGTTCTGCCTTTGTTCTAAAGCTGAATTGTACAAGTTATTTATCCATTTATTTTGTGAGCTGTTGTATATAAATACATATGGTACAGAATGCACAAGGCCTCTGATCGGAAGGTTTTGAGAAGCATTGAACCACCTCTTAATTGCTGGTGTTCTCAGGTCCACCCTGACCTGGGGTGGTAGCACCTGTTAGGGTCCCAGCTATGGGCAAATAGTGAACTCCCAGTCTAGCCCACGTCCATGGGTATGATGGTAAATTGCATCCGCGTCCTGGGTACGGCGATAAACTACGTCCAGCACAAAGGCCGTTTTTGAAAAAATAATATTGCCAGCCAAATGTTCTTTAACAAAACCTTATTCAATGGAATTGTAACTGGGGTCAAAACACTGTGAAAGTGTAAAAATGGGTTTTAATACCAGAACCTCTTTGAAAAAATTATTGCAATCAATACATTTTTGAAAACCAAATGTTGCCAGCAATGCATTTTTGAAAGGAAAAACCTAAACAAACCTTAAAAGACAAAGTAATCCACTGAACCAAAACAGGAAAACAATGATCACAAATACACATAAGATACTTCAATGGAACTGTAGAGGAATAAATAAATAAAATTATTACCAGAAATAAATTTTTGAAAGAAAAAATATTACCAGCTATATGTTTTTGAAAAATACTATAACCAGCTATACGTTTTTGGAAAAATACTATTACCAGCTATATATTTTTGAGGAAAGAGATGTTGATAGAAATGGATTTCTAACAAAACAAAAATATTATTGGAAAGAAAAAAAAATTGTTGGCATTAAATGACTCATTGAGGTTGATATGCCGTAAAACAAAACAAAACAAACGGAATGCATAGCATCCTAAAGTTCATTTTTGTTGGTAAATTGTTGTCTGCTAATGTAAACCTTTACCCGAATGCTCAACAAATTTTCAATCTATTAAGATCAGGTGAAAAAGTTTAGTCATTTCAGCAAATGTGTCCTTGAAATTTATTTTCTTCACACCACCTCAGATATTCTGTATTAAATCTGGGAAAATGTAAAGGTGGGCTTTGAATGCAGACATGTTTATAGGTACCATTTTAAAAAAAAAAAAAAAAAAAAAGCTATACCTAATTTCTGTCTGAATTTCTTGGATGAGGAGCTATCATTACTTAAATTATTTATATTTGGACTATTGTAATAACAACAACAATAAAGATGAAGATAATAGTCTGAATATAGTGTAAATGAGCTATAACAAAGTTTAAAATGGATTTTAAAAAATAAAAAAATCTTTCTTCAAGCTTTAATTCAATATTCTCAATAAGTAAAATACTTTTGTGCATTTCAGACCAAATTTAAATTGTTTGGAATCTTTTGTTTTAAATCTTTGAAAAATTAAAAATATTTTTCTGAAATTTTATTTGAGGAAAATTACCTGATTTAAAGTTTAATTAATCTGAATTGAGACATATTATTTTAAAGTATAGCAGAAAAGTATTTTTTTAATAGGGACGGGTTTTTATGTGTTCAGTGGTTTATTGACATCCTGATGTTTGGGAAAATTAAATATGAGGGACTGAACTGATAGAAATCACTTGACTATCCTAACTAATCAGTAATCTAGGTACTTTGACTAATTCATAATACCTAAGGTTAAAAATTAATTTAAAAAAATGAAAAATCATTATTGAAGCTTTTATTTTGATTTTAATTTCAAGTTAATAGATTAAATTTAATATTTCCAATAAACAAAATAAACTTGGCTTTATTTTTAAACAGACTAAAAGGAATTTGTTTTTGCTAAAAATTTGAATTTAGTGTTTTTTTTTTTTTTTTTTTTTAATCCCATGTTTATTGTAATTCTCTTTATTAAAAAAAAATCTTCCAAAAATAGCATACTTCTCTGAAAGTTTATTTGAGGAATATTAGCTGACTTGAAGTATAATTTATCTGATTTGAAACAACAGTTTTTTGTACTTCATTTAAAATATTACAGAAATGCATTTTTTTAACCTGACAATAGTTGTTTAATTAAGGTCTTGGCAGGTTCGACAACTCTATATTTATCTAATGTTGTTCTATAGGGGCTTTAGGCATTAAAAGTGTAATTTAATTAACGTGAGTGCCTTTTATGTTTAATTTTTAAGTACACAATAATCTTTAAAATTTATAAAAATATTTTTCATAATCGAATGTTTTATTGAATTTTAAATATTTTTGGCTGTAAATTTACTGTAGTTATCACTATTATTTTCTGATAATGTTTTGTATGGTTGTCTATATAAAAAATCAGCAAAAAAAAAAAATTCCTTTAAAATATTGGTTTTTGATGATTTGTACTAAGCTTTAATATCATCTAATTTAATACAAAATTTTAAAATATTTAAAACTTTTAATTAAAATTTTATTAAAGAAACAGCAGATATCTTCAACAAAATTCTTTGAAATTTTTAAATCCAAATCCAGAAACAAATTATATGTAAAAATTAAAAAAGTAACATGACTAGACAATAAAACAATGGAATTTGGCAGTGCTAATCATTTTTGAGGTAGAACTTTTAATCAGAAATTCCTTCTTTAAGAACAAATATTCAGATTGTTAATCATCTGAAAAATAGCATTTGTTTTTAAGTAAAAGGATTCAATTGATTTATAATTATTCAATATTAAAATCAATGCAAAAATTGCAAATTTAAAGAATCAACACCAAATAATTTCCAGCTCAACAATAAATGTCTAAGTAAAAAGATTTTGACTAAAATTTTACAAAACAGGAATCAAACTATAATAATTACATAATTAACAAAAAAAAAAACAAATATATTAATTCAAATCCTGTTAAATAAACCAACTTATTTCAAGTTGAATTAGCAATCGTCAAATCTCTTCTCTGAATCTCCATTTGGAATATAATATTTTAAGCTGCATGGTTTTCTCTGGGGGGTAAGACTTTCATATTGATTATTGAGTAGATGTTTATACTGAGAAAATGAATGTTCAGCTTCTTCATTGGTAACAGGCATTGATATGACCTTCTGGGCAATCTGTTCCAGAAGAGGAAATCTGCTCTTATTTGCATTCCAAAATGCTGAGATGTTAAAAAGATTTGGTAAGTCATCTTTGGAATTTACATGAATTTATAATTCTTCAAGAAGATTAGTAGAAGGATCTTCCAAGATCCTTAATGGCAGCAAAACTATCAATATTATACAGAGTGGCTGTCTAGGGTCAATCTGACAAGTGCTTTTGAAAATTTATACACAGGATAGATATTCAGGTGTTTATTCAGTTTCAAAAAAGATGTACTGAAAAGGTTTTGAAAATTTGGGATGACCTCCCTCTGTGTTTTCCAGTTTGGACAGAAGATGGTCAGTATATAGGCTAAATGTTGATTATGATGCACCAATATGCAAATACTCTTTTACATCCTACATCACAACACATGCAAGTGGAAACTTATTCTCCGTAACTGTCATTGCTGTTATTAAATGGTTGCAGTTCTCATTTATAAAATGCTGATTTATGCGCAAATTATAGTAGGATGCATGATGTAGTTGACCATCATCTACTAATTCTAGAATCTTGTCTACTGCAAGGCCATGACTCTTTTCTTGCTTAAAGAATCCTAAACTGTACATAGGATGAGTAATATTTGGTCATATTAAACCAGGAATTCAATCTGGTTGCCATTGGCACAGTGGGGGTGGGCAGTTTCACTTATTCCTTTGGCAAGCATCTTCCAAGTCAGTTTAAGTATTGCTGTTTATGGCTAGGTTTTTAAAAAGAAAAAAAAAGGATGACTTGATGAAAGTATTGAGCTGGCTAACATTATCAAATTCTGGTCAGTGTGAAACACATGGTAACTGTTAACAAGCACGTTTGATAAAACTTTCTATGAGCTTTTTTTTTTTTTTTTTACAATAAACTGCAGACCCTGTTACAAATGCAGTAATATCCTCAAAATGCTATATCAACATGAATTATGGCTCAGATGCATGCCCAACTTAGTTTTGATGATTGCATTCTGTCAGGGTTACAATATCGATAAGAAATGATTTCCCACATGCTTGCAATAACATTTAAAAAGCTGTGGTCACAACAATCAGTTATTTTGTCTACTGTGATACTGACAGATTGATTAGCAAGCTTGGCTTTCAGGGCTGGAAAATGACAAGCAAACAATTTGGGTAGATGAAGTTACCTAACACAATTGATAGTTAAAATATCACTACCTGGCCTCATTTTGTCAATTTTGTGAAGGCAAGGTGCACATTTTCAAAAAATCAAGGACAAAATCATCCATTACCATTTTTAGACTTCAACAAAATTGTGATTGTCTTGTTTCAGTTGAAATGAAATTTTGATTTGATGTTATCTTTGATTGTATCAACGCTATGGAAACAGAATTTGGATTTTTATTTATTTTATTTTTTTTGCTTAATTACAATGTTCAAAATTGTGGATCCCTTTCTGGTGGAATCTAACAAGAAAGACATAGACATTTTAATAAAATGCTGTTTGAAAAAAAAAAAAATTTTTTTTTTTTCTTTATTTCTAAATTGTGTGGTTGATGTGTTTCTTTTATGCACTGTGATAGCATTTTACTTTCATCATAAAACATTACAAAATAATTTCTTTAAAAGTACTGTTCATGAGTTTTAACTTATTAGGTACCACCACAAACTTGCTAAAAATTTAGTGTACCATGATGAAAATAATTATTTCATGATTCAGAGCAGATTTTCAATAAATGGCGTTTCTGTTTAGGGAAAAAAAAATGACTAAAATTCTCTAGGGAATCCTGCTTTTAACTAATGAAGGGGGTGAAATTTAATTTCTTAATTTCATAAAAGAAAGTGGTGAAATTTAATTTCTCAATTTCATAAAAGAAAGTGGGGCTAATACATGCAAAAAAAAAAAATATTTTTACCAAGATTTTCTTAAAATAATAATAATTTCATAGGGAATAAGTCCTGAAAGTTTCATTAAAATCCAATAATTATTTGATTTTTGCAAGAATTTCTAAATCAATTTTTTTTTCATCACAAAAAAGAATCCAAAATTTCCTATACTAATCATTAACTAATTTTTCTTTAGAAAAGATTAAAAAATTTGATAGTAATAAACATTTTGATAAAACTTTGAGGTTTTTTTTCATCATGCTTTTTTTTTTTCCCCCATTAATTAATGGAGGTACCTATATGTATTTAAAAAAAAATAACTTCTGTACTTTCAAATAATTTAAAGAAGTACAACAGTAAAATAAATTTAGTTTGTATCAGTTTTTAACATAGTTGCTTTTGTGGGGGTTAATTTTGTCTAAAAACAAAAAAATTATTGACTTGTTCTTATCAAATTCTCAGGTTATTTGATAACATGATATTTTGATTGAGTTGTTGTTACAAAAATACTGTCATCTTCTTATCAAGTTGTTTTTGTTTATTGTCGATAAATGAAACTTACAAAGTTATTAGTAATTTTGTCATTTTCTATTGAACACCTGCACTTATTAGTTGGAGGATCAGCTTACTTCTTTTTTTTTTTTCTTTTCTCTTTCAGTTGTGCATTTGTGTTTACAGACACTTTGTAAACATCAAAATGATACACCATTTCTCTTTACTTTTATGTTTATTTTGTAAAACTATATCCAGGGATGAACAAATATTGATTGAAACTAAAAAAAAAAAAATGAAAGAAAGATTTTTATTTGGTAACATTAAGTATTTTATGTACACTTTTTAGTGATATTGAAATTTTGTAAAATTACTTTTGTGATTTTAATTTTAGGAACATCCTTTATGCTTATCTCACAAGCCATTGTTGGTGAATTTGTTGC
The DNA here is from genome assembly GCA_903632075.3 of Acanthosepion pharaonis. NCBI lineage: Eukaryota > Metazoa > Mollusca > Cephalopoda > Sepiida > Sepiidae > Acanthosepion > Acanthosepion pharaonis. Next base: position 509,663 of record CAHIKZ030001550.1, read on the forward strand.
TTCCTAGATGTTTCATAAGCTAGTTTTATCACAGTTTATTTGATCCATATTTAAGAATATAAAAAAGAAACTTGTAAATAATTTTAAAATTAGAAAAAAATGATCAGTTATTTTGAGTGTGTTATTTATCACTCTTTTCATCTAATGTATCACTTACACACGTACTCTACATATATAATAGTAAAACTGTAAGCTTGTGTGTATGTTCCCAAGATACAGCTTAAATGGTGCATAATACACCAAACAATTTGTATCTTGAATCTCTGTTGCATGCAGTACCAAATTTCATTAAAATTAGACAAGTTGTTGAGCCATGGCCATTTTTCTGTTTTTGCATTTTTGATAGGAAATTCAGTATTTGTTTTTAATACACATTCTTATGTTGATCCACATATAAACAAACACTTGCTATTTATATTCCAAGTCCAAATATTATGTGTGAAAAATAATAAACATTCTATTATACATTATAACATCATTAAATCAATTTAAATAAGCATAAAACAATATATATTTATACAATTCACTACATTACATTAGAACTTGTTTTTTTTATAAACAAAATCTGATGTTTGCCAAATATTTGGCAAGAGGTGAAGAGGCTATATGTGTCACATGACTTGATGTTAATAAATAAATTAGGTACCGCAGTGGACTTTTTTAAAAAAAGAAAATGAAAAACATTTTAAATGCCTTCTTCAAACTTAAATTTTGGTACTATTAGAAAGATAATGGTTTAAAGCTTAACTGAATTAAAATAAAAAGTTAATTTCCATCTGTAAACTTTTTAAGCATTAGAACTTTTTCATTACCTCCTCAACTTATCATACTACCATTGTATACCAAAAAAAATGTAAACAACAAATTTAAAATTCGCTTTAAAATCTAATATTTGTAATTTTGTACAGTTCATGATGCAAGATGTTGAGGTAATAATATCAGTTTTGTTAGACATTTTAAGTTGTATTTGCAATACAAGTTATTACTACATTATTCACAAATTCTGAAAACCTTTCCATTAATTATTGTGTTTGATCTCAGTAATATTGTATAATGTGAATAGTAATAATTATTACAATAATTTGCATTGAAAATACAAATGTGTATTATTGTTACCTCATCATTTTGTATCATGAATTACATTTAAAAGGAACCCAACACTTTCATGGGTGGTGTCTAATTCAACTTTAAAACCTCACAAGCTCAATGTTTCATTTGGTTTGAAATGGCATACCATGGTTAAATGATTTCTGATGCAAACTTCTCATGGCCTATGTTCCATTTGGATGTCTTGTGTCTTCATAAGCCTAAATTGGATCAATGGACTTTGAATGTGATCATAGCAGGGACAAACAAACAGTTGAATATTGATCTTTTTAACACTGAATTTGCTTCTGCCAGCTGTTACACCTGGTATAATTAGTTGGTAATCAATAATACTGTCCCAACTTGGATAGAAGATAAGATGATTCTTATATTTTCATTGATAGTTGCTCATATTTTGCAGTATTCAGCCTAATCTCCACATTGCTTACTTTCTAGTACTGAGTGAATGTTATTTCAGTGTTGCCTTAAAACATCTATAATATTCCTGTTGTTGTTCCTGATTTTCTTTTTGCATAGGTATATTATGGTTTTATCTTTACTAAGTGGTAAGCAGGACACAATAACATGCAGAATATTGTTTGATATTCAAACTGTAATAAGTGCATCATACAGAGTTACATATTTGAATTCTAGCAAATGTTTTTCTGTTAAATCCTTCAGAAGAAGGACAACGCTGAATTCAAAATCTGTGAGGTCTAAAATCAGCACAACTGACTGCTCACCCAGCCAACCAGTTAGTGGCATTTAATGGCTAAATCAGCAAAAATGCTATGACAAGTGGAACCTGATAGCCTTTTTGATTAAGGCAAATTAAATCATTAAAATATTTGTAAAGAAGAATTGAAGATATAATAATGATAAAATCCTTCCTTGGAAGACTGTAGATTCTTCATTTCATTTTTTTAAAATTCAAGTTTTAATATTTGTATTCATTCTTCTTTTATATGCCATGTCCCAGGAAGGGAGCAATCATGGCTCTCCACAATTTCCTATCCTTTGTTCTTTTATTACCTTCTCTTATTAAAATATGTTGCTGGGCCAGTAATATTTAAGTACTTGATACATGTGACTATATTCCATGGATTATAATCATAAATTTTTCAAGGGTCCAATGAATTGTATATATTTCTGATAGTAAAGATTGGTTTTCTTTGACTTGGCAACTGTGATTTCATCTAAATGCTAGGAATTTCTCATTACATGAACTTTTCTTCATCAGAAATTTGTAGGCTGTGATAGTCAACATTTTCTATATAATCTAACAGTCTTTTCATGTTGGTCTGATGTCATAAGCATCCAGAAAAGCCGTTATCAATCAGGTAGATGAAATAAGTTTTTAAATCAAATATGCATTTAAGATGATTGTAAAGGACCAGTATTTCATAAGTCATTATTTATTTTAGAAATAGGTTTTTATTGTTATATGTAAATGCCATGACAAACACATGGTATTTACATATAACATGACAAGTTTCTGATGTTTTCTCAATTTATATGATGTTTTCCCAATTACATTCAAATGATGAGAAACAGTCATTGAAGAAATTCTAAGGTTTGATGGAAGATCTTGAATTGTTTTTAGAGTTACCTGCTTTAATTTTTCCACAATTCTGATGAAGATATCCTATCTCTGTTAGAATTTCTCCTCTCACTGTATCAGTTTTGTGTTTCTTGTTTACTACTTTATATTTTACTATTTACAATAGACAATATGAAATGTTATGTATATTTGTTTTATTATTTTAGAAATATGTAATTGTTGCTAATTGGTCGTTTTTCCTTGCAGATATTGAAGAGCAAGTGCGGACGCTTCAGCAGAAGAAAAATGCTTTATTTCAAGATAATGGAGACCGTGTTGGCCTTGGATCTGAAGGCCACTTTGATACTGATATCTACGGTTCTTCATCGAGCAAATTTGAAGGTTATGTCACTTCTATTGCTCCTAATGAAGATCAAGACGTGAGTTCTTTTTGGGTCTTTTTTTTTTTTTTTTACTTTGTTTTTGTTTTATATCCCATTGTATTTTTAATATTTGTATAAGAAATTAAGATCAGGCAATCATTGATGTCCTATTTGTAGCCAATGATAAATTACACTTAATTGAACCTTAACATCTATATAAAATATAGTTCTATATGCCATTGAAAATAGCTCAAAATAAATGTTACATAATCACGTTAGTAATAGTTACTCCAATGCTGTTTCATGAGGCAGACAACAGATCTGGTTGGCAGTGACTGGCTGCATCATCGTCGCTCATATCTCCTCTACAATAGGTTTGCTCGTGAGAAAGGAGAGAGAGAAAGAGAACAGCTATTTCAGGGGATGCAACAACCCCTATAATATCATCTTGACCTTGGACAAAGATTTGCAAGGGAACTTCATATATGCTATAGATTTGTTTTTGACCTATAAAAAAAAAACGGAAAAAAAAGCAACTTATTCCATAGCAGCTGCAAAAGGTTTGCCAATGTTTTGTGGTGTTGCTTTTACTGGTTGGGAATGTGGGAAGAGCATTTATTTATCTTTTTTTTTTTTTTTTTTTTTTTAGTTGGCATGCACATTATTGCTCTTATCCATTAAACCAAGGAATTACTTGCACAGTCTGACAAGTCAGAGTAAGGGCTCTATGTTTTTAGGTTTCTGATGGAGTTTACTTCTATTATTATCTGGTCAAGCAAGGTTCAGAGTGCCTACCACAAGATAATGCTGGCAGGTGCAGATGGAAGTTCTTAGATTGTAAAGTTTTGAAGTCTAAAAGTCTATATATTCTACTTAGCTCTTGACTGGCTTGCTTCTTGATTGCAGTATAGGAGCCCAGTGATCTGAAGGAATTAATAATGGATCAGGACATAACTTTCCCTTTAGTCTACAGACCCACTCTTTTTTTTTCATTATTTTCCTCTCTTTTTTTAAGAATTACAGTTTTCAAAGTACCACTTAAAAATTCATTATGGTGTGTATGGGGATGCATTCCAGGTGTTAAGAACATATATATATATATATATATATATATATATATATATAATTTTGTTGTCTAATTCTATTGAACTCCATTGAATGTCTAGATGTGAGAAGACTACATTGCCCATAAAATTGTACATGTCTGGTGATTGCTCCCAATACTGGAATATTCCAAACCTCATCTGGAGTGTGACATGGAGGAAATCAGAGCCCTAGTCTGTTTAATCATTTATCAGACTATGCTCTTCACATATACAAGCACAGATTGTGAAGAGATGGGCACTGATTATTTAAGCATTCCATATCATATCCCAAACGAATCCACTGATATAAGATGGCAACCCTGCTTTGCCTCCTGAGACTAATGTACTGATGAGGAGGGGGCTATGCTGATGGCATAGCTATTCATAGTTGGGATAAGAATGGTCTTGAACAAAAACAAAAAAAAAAAAAATCAACATCCTCTACCAATATCTGTCTATATTTCCATGATGAGGTATTTGACTATTTATACTATTTAAATTGTTCGGACTGTTGTCCTCATCTTTCTTGCCATATTCACAATATTTCAGCCATTGTATGGTCCTGATTTCTTCAAGTGATTGGAATTTCAAACTGAAACCGACTGTAGAGAAGGACAAAATGGAATATACAGAAAAACTGGAAGGCCTCATTAGAAATGGTAGCTACAGTAAAGAAAGATTCAGCGATGAAAGCAGAGCAAAAGCTGCCACAGATTCTTATCAAGAACAAGAGCCACTTCCCACCTAAGACATACAGGCAGTTGTTGCAGCATTACACCAAGTTACCTTATCAAAATTTGCAAAGACTGTATTCTGCTCAGGCCAGCTGTGCTTCCTTATAAATATAATTGACCCATTAATAGGAAAGTCACCTTCATATGTCCGAAACACCGTCCACTTTGTGAAAATGATTAAAGATGCTCCTGTCCAATAGTGAGCCCGGATGTGGTGAGTTTGTTCACCAATGTACCCACACAGGAGGAACTATCTGTAGTCAGGGACAGGCTAGCCTTGGACTCCTCCATAGGAGAATGGACCAGATGGAGATGCTGAATTTTTATATACAAACAACAGAATGGGATCAGGTGTATATCGACAGGAATGGCAAACATATACATGGAATATTTTGAAGAAATGGCATTAGAATCAACATTACTAAAACCAACCCTATGGCTGAGATATTCATACTCTGGCTACACTAGGAAGAAATTCCAATCACCTGAAGAAGGTCAATGTGTACACTGACAGAAACATGGTAATGGCAACAAAGATGAGGATAACAGTCTGAAATGTAAAGAGTCTAAATAATCCTCTACCAAGTATTCCAAGAAATTATGTATACATCAAGGGTATATAGTTGTAGTCGGTGTTAATTTTGTTCAACAATGGTGCTGCAATTCTGCAATGCCTAAAAAACACTTGAAGAGTTGCGTTACTAAAGGGAATTCACTGAAAACTGAGATATTCAGAAAAGGCATGGCACGTGAAACTAGAATAATCTACCTCCATGGACTAAATAAAGGGTTTGGTCCGAAAGTCTAATGTATATCACCTAAAGAAGGCCAGAGTGTACAATGGCTTATATGTAGAATTGTTTCTTTTACTATTAAGAATTTCATAATCTGCTATGGCATCATTTAAGTGATTGCGCATTTCATGACACTCTTCACTCAGTTAGCATTAGCAAGGAACTGTTTTAGAGTCGGTTTTTGTTATTTTCAATGCACATCATCATTATGCTCTTCCTTTCCAGCCAAATTTGAAATAAAAAGGCCTTTTCCTTGCTTTCAAGAATCAATAACCAAATTCCAAGATGTCATCTTTTATAGCTGCTTCCAATTCAGTCTCTATTACCAATTTTAAAATTTTTTGTACAAGGTGTGATGCAGAAAGTTTTCTGGTCTTACAAAGAGCCCCTATTCCCCCCCCCAAAAAAAAAATTTTGATATTTGGTTAGATTTTGAGAATTGGTTCTGGCCAAGAGTGATTCAGTATTCTCTTGTGTGACTAATCCTCTCTCTCTCTCTTCCATATATATATATATATATATATATATATATATATATATAATGTGTGTTTTGTGTTCAACTTCAAGCATTTAAGCTAGCTTTTTGGGGCTCTTGATTGGGCCTTCATCACAATACGAAGGGAGGAGTAGATGCGATAAATAACAATAAACTATAGAACTCAAAATTGATCGCTGTATTTAAGCTTACCTTTTAAAAGTTCAACAATAATTCTTCTTCTACCACTTAATTTAAAGACACTTTGATGTACTTTCCATACAAAGGTGAAAGCTAAGTACAAAAAAACAAAACAAAATTAAAGCAGTGAAAGTTTTCCTTAAAAATAACTAGGTAAATAAGTTGGTTTCCTTAAAACTAAATAATTATGTTACTTCTGTCCTTCTGTATGATTACTTTCCCTCATGTAAACTGTCGATAGATGATGAAATCATCACTCATCAACCAATAACATTGTTAAGACATGCTTTGTTTTATTTTTAAACTACATTTATTTATTTATTTATTTATTTTTTTTTTTTTTTTTTTTTTTTTTGGCACAAAAAGTAATATTTGCTTAAAAATATATTAAATAAACTTTGATTTTTAAAAGAATTTTAAACTAGGTATCTTCACAGAAAAGAGTATGAATAAAAAGGGCCTTAAACTTGATGAAAATAAATTTTTATTGTCTACGTGTTATTATTTAGAGGAAAGATCAAAGTATTTTTTGACTATTTTATTACATTTTTTAATCATTCCTAACATGTCCGAAATTTTCGTTAAAAATCTTTTTTTTTTATTTATTTATGAGTTGGCAAACTTGACAGAAAATCAATTGTGTCACCCCCCCTTTTTTTTTTTTCCATTTTGTAAACAAAAGTGAAATTCTCGGATTGCTGGAAAATGCATATAGCATGATAAAAACAGCCTTAGGCTTGACGAAGACAAAATTTTATTGTTAAGATGTTTGTTACTATTAAGAGGAAAGAACAAAGTATTTTTTAATTATTTAAAAAAAGGTTATCCTTCATTTTAGAAATTCTAACTTTGATTTAAAAAAACAAAGAAAACCTTTTTCTCTTCGTCAGCGGAAATACTAAAAATAACATAGCAGATTCTAGTGCATTTTTTTTTTTTTTTATGATAGACGTTAATTTTGAAAATCTTGCAAAAATAAATATAATTGTCAGATTTTAATGAAACTTTCAGAAACTAATCACAAATGATGGTATCTTTTTGGGGTGGGGGAGTCATCAAAATTGTAAAATCAATCATGTCAGCCATCATTGACAGTTTTGTAAACAAAAGTGAATTTCTCTGTTTAAAAATATTGTAAAATTCAATTATACTGTTTCCAAAAGTTATTTTAGGAAAATTAGAAATTTCAAAGTATGCTTAATGTAATTTGAAAGAAATATTACTTACTCTTGTAGCAGAAAAAATTTTAAGAGAGCCATGTCCAACTGTGGTAGTTGGTTTTGGGAAGTGTGAATTGATGCACATCAATGTAGAGACAACTTCAAGTGAATTTGTTGGATGGTAGGATAGAATGACAAAATTTGTGCTAATTTTAAGGGAACCTGGTTAGTAGTTAAATAAAAAAAAAATACATTTTCAAAAATTTTTTTGTTTTACCTTACGTTTGAGAGAGAATTCTGGAATAAAAATATTTAAACTATGAAAAATATATTTAGAATACAAATTTTATAACAGACAAAAAAAAAGAGTAACATAATTGTTATATACACCTATTATAAAATTTGTGTTTTTTTAAATTAAGCTTTATATCGTCTCAACTATGAATTTTTTTTTTTTTCCTGAGAGAATATAAAAATTAAAATACCATTACATTTCATAAATGAAGCAGATAACTCCTTTATGAAATGAGATTTTATTACAAGAAAAATTTTGAAAATGTGATGTTTATGGTCACTCAGAGAATTTGACATGTGCTAACAGTATGAAAGTATAATGAATAATTCCTCACAATCAGGGGAAATAACTCTAGCACACGTGACATTTTTTTCAGAAATGTGCTTCCATGGTTTTCTCAGAGACAATTTTAATACATTTCTTTTTGGCATAAAAAATTATTTTAAAAATAGATGCATGTAACAGATTGTAGTAAACTTTCTATTTTATGAGTCACTCAGTTTCAAACTTAATTTAAAACATCAAGTTTTTCAGTTTTTCTTCATTTAAAATTGGGGGGGGGGAGAAGCAATTCTTGTAACATTCATTTTTCATGAAAAAAAATTTGGGCTTCAGACAAAAACGTCCTTAATATATATTATTCATAAAACCCATTAAAAGCTTTTTTAATTAATGTCTTAGTTTTATTGAGTTTTGTATTTTTCAATTCAGAGCTAAAGTTTGGGTATTTCCATATAATTCTTTACAAAAAAAAAATTGATGATTTATATTCTTCAAGGTCTTCTGCATTTAATTAAAAAAAATTACAGTGACACTCGGTTTCGAGTTTTCAACTTTTCATAAAATTAAAGTGGGGGTAACATGTAAAAAAAAAAAAAAAATTTACCATGACTTTCTAAAAATATTCATTTTTTTTTTAAAGTTTTGAAAGTTTCATTAAAATCCAACAATTATTTGATTTTTACAAGAATTTCCACGTGTTTTCAACTGAAAAATGCACTAAGAAAAAAAACCTAATGCTAAATATTATGTCGACCTCTGACCTGAAAAGAAAAAAAAATTTTTTCAAATAAAATTTCAAATGTGCTAAAAAGGAATAAAAAAAATTTTATAAAATAACTAAAAAATATTTTGGTCTCTCCACTTATTAATAACAAACTTTTTCATAATAAAACTTTGTTTTTATTAAGGTTGGGGCCTTTTTCTTCAGGGTATCCCACTTTTTTACCAAAAAAGTGGACATTGCTAGAACAGGTTAAGATTATAGTGAGGTTTGGTTCCATGCAGTAGTGGCAAGAAGCTGTTCAAGTGGAACTTAGATTTCATGAAAGGAATGTGAAGGGAATTAGGTTGATTTGCTACAGTGTACATGGCAATGGCAGGTCTGAGCTGTGAATGGTAGAATGAAGCAATGCAGCTCATCAGAACATTTTCTATGGAAATAGCAATAAAATGGCAAGAAACTTGCAACATTTCATCTGTGGGAAACAATTCACCACCTACACCCCCATGTAGATGCAAAGTGAAGACTGATCAGCACCAAGTCAAATATGGCAACAGTACTCCATTTTTGACTTGATCGGTTTTTTGTAAAAGTAGTAGGAAGAGTCTGATACTTACTAGAGCAATACAGGGAACCAACCATTTTTTTTCATCTTTAGCAATAAATTCCACTTGAGGTTCTAGGGTTGAGCTTAAGTCTAAATATGTGACCAAGGCAAGAAGCCTCCTTAGAAGAGCAAATGCTCAGTGTGATAGATGGAAATTGAATTTGACCTAATAACATCCAAATTTGTTTTTGAATCCATCTTTAATTGGGCTGAGAACCTTTCAGAACACCCTTATGGAAAATAAACACTTTATTAAGTAAACAATTATTGTGTCTGGTCACTAATACAAAATATCATTAGTAAATGAAAGTATATGAATTATGACAATATAATTGGGATCACTTCAAGATAAATAAAATGCAAATTTTCTTTATGTAGAATGACATGTATACAAAACCAAAAATCACATTTGTCAATATTCCCTTTTTATCTCTGTGCTGATTGGTTGAAATTACATTGACAATGCCACCAGCAGGGAAAATATGAACTATGGTTGCATTCACAAAAATTACTGTCAAACCAGGGCCACTTATACAGTTCCAATGTACTAAGATTCTATTCAACTTTTGATTGGCTGGCTTCTTTTCATTTTTCTTTTTTTTACTTCTTGATGAGTTTTGTATGTTTGTTTATTTTCAAGTACAACTGAAAAGAAATCTACTTTGTGACTTTTATTATTTCCCAGGTCAGTATTAATTATTTCCTTTTCTCTCTCTCAGGATGATGAAGAGGATCCACCATACTCAAAGAAATCCACATATACTGCACCATTAAATTTACTGAATGACACCATCAATGATAAGGTAAGAGAAGCCTTTGTCTTTCTTCTTTTAAATGATTATATATGACCCTTATTTAGTTTTTCTGGCAGGTTTTATTTATTGCTTTATTATATACAGGGAGATACAAAAGCAGGTATTCAGTAATGAAAGACAAAATATGTGCACAAAACATATTGTATTATACAAACATAGTAATAATGTCTTCCAGTACTGTTTCAAAATCCATTTGTGCTTCTCATCTGTTAAATTACCACTTTATCTGCAAAACATTTATTTATTAAGAAATAAAAATTATAGTAAATGTATTATAAAATATTAAAAATGATTTTAATGAATTCTAATATTAAGTAAATACTAGAACCACTAGTATAATACTGCTAATAATGGTATGGTATACTTACTGTGTACCTACTTTTGCAGCCTCCTGTAGAAAGTAGCAATTGGTAAGTTTTAAAGATACTGTTTATTAAAGTGTATAGTTTTTCTCTTTATCAATTTTAGAAATAAAATTCTCTCACAAAACTGCCCTTGATAAGGACAGCATTTTAACAACAAATATTGAATTTAATAAAGATGCTAAAAATAGAAAAAAGTTAACAGAAAGGAAATTGGGCTTCAAATAGTTTTGTATGTGAAATTCTTGCATTTATGTCAATTTAACAAGTCTTTTGTCAATGTATTTCAATTAAATTTTTCTGTGTATGCAGGTTGAAAATGTCAATTTTAAAATGATGTTATAGAAATGGTGGGGGGGTCAACTATGCTCCTCCTTGTAATGTGTAATGACTTTTTTTTTTTTCCTAGAACTATGACCCACTGGATAATCGACCAGCAAGGATTGCAGACAGAGAAGATGAATATCGAGCAATACGTCGACAGATGATCATCTCACCTGAACGATATGATCCATTTGCTGAAGGTTAGTGAAGTCTGCTTGCCATTTTCTTCAAAATTATTATTATAATAATTGTTGTTATTGGTATTATGAATTTATTTTCCTGAAATTAATAAATGAATGTTCTTGTGGAGGTTGTCATCATCAGAAAAAAAAGGGTGTTTGCATCCCCCACTTCAAAAAAATTTTTTTTTCTTTTCTTTTTGCCAAAACCTTTGTGAGAAGAAAAAACAAGCTTTGCTTACATCTATGTCCACGTTACTGTCCCACAACTTCATCCATTAATGTATAAGTTGTGTTTAGGCTTTGCCTACTAGTTTGAATCTCATCATCGCCTGATGATGATGTATTTGAGCTCATTCAGTTATTTAGTGGACTACCAATTAACAGTGGAATAATTAGTGTTATGCCCTCAATGCCAAAAGTGGTTGTCCTATTAAGTAGTTATTGTATTAAGAGTAAAGTTCTTTCAACAAAACCGCATTCTCTTTTTAGAAATTTGTAAATGGTTGCTATTTATACAAAGATGGCTTCCATAGCAATATGGCTGCTATTCGTGCAAAGATGGCAGTCGCCACAAGATGGCTTCTGAACTACAGTTATAATCAATGACTCTAAAGTCCCCCCGCCAATCCTTTTACATTAGCTGTTTGTAGTCTTTCTCCTAGTGGATTGTCTCATCAGTATACTCAACCTGCCAGACAATATACTTATATTATCTGGGATATTCCATGAGTTTCAGAAGAGAAAGTATTGCTTCTAGTAGCCGTAACATACTTTCATGAAAATTTTACACTTCCAGCAATGCACATGTCTGCACACAAATGAATTTAAAAATAAAGTGGGGGTTATTATTATAACTCTTTTATATCCCCATCTCTTCCTGCTTTGATTTCTTAAAAATTTTTTTTTTTTTTTTTTTTTTTCTTTGAATTTTCCTCTTATTAAAACAATCCTTCCTTCCAGACATTGTGTTCTTAGTATACATAGTATATTTTCATATTAGTTTTTGATCACTATACATAACATTTAGATATACATGTATTTATGAAGTTTAAATTTCATTATTACTGAAAGATTATTGAAGATTTAAAAGTGAAAACTCAATGTAAAATAAACTTAGTTGCCAAGTGTTTTTGACATTAAATAATCTTTGATAGATTGATATCACACTAAATCCATCAAATTGATGTAAAATGAAACTTGTACATACACATTAAGTAAATTCAGTGTTGCTGCATTATGAAAGATCTTTAGAAATGTTTGAAAGTATAGCATGCTTTTCAGAATTATAGCTAATTCTCAAATAAACAAGATTTAAAACAAACACAAAAACATCGGCAACATTGTTTTCACCTAATGTGTATGTTTTTGTCTTGTTTGCAACTTTAGAAATTATGGCCGTAGAAACTTATCATAATTTATCAATAAAAAAAACATCTTGTCTCAATTTCATATACTCTTATAATAATGAAATTGGAAGCCATTTTGTACAAATTTCTTTTTTTGTTTTTTTTTTTTTTTTTTTTTTTTTCCTCGGGGCTTTTATGTTGATGGTAAAATGTTGTTGCAGAAACTGATAGCTATTAGTTGATAAGAACAGTATTTACTTTGGTCGGGGTGAAAAGGCTTCTACTAGATGCCACTTGGTTTGGTGTTGTTTCATTTAGAGTACAGGCTATTCAACCAGTTCTGTTTGATATTGTTTCTTTAGAGCAGAATTTTTCTCTTATTAAATATAGAGCATTTTTGTTCTCAGTTACAGTATTTTTATTAATTTCCAGAATATCTTCCTTCCAAACTAAACTTACCTGTTGTAATTAAAATTTACTGTGTAACTTTTTTCTTTTTCTTTCCTCTTAAATTGAAAAAGAGGAAAGGTCATTGCAATTTTGTTGGCCTAAAGTGGGGGACAGTTCTTGTAGTTTTTACTGTGTCAGAAAATCCTGTTCATTTTCAGTAGATTCTTTTCAGCCAACAAAGGTTCACAGTTTGTATTTTGAAAGTACATATCTGATGCAACCTTGGATCTGCAAAATGATTTACTAAATCATGTCCAGCCACTTAAGTTTAATTTTGCTGTCAAAATGTTTTTATTTGATTTTTTGATCTTTTATTTCCAGATATAACCTTTTTAATATTAATCACTTTCTAGTAAGTTAGAAGGACCATAAGAATGAGTTTTTTTATTTCTCATTTATGCTTTAGATTAATACTTCATTAACAAAATTTATGGACCAAAAAACAACCTGTAATTTTATAATCTAAATAACTTCACACACAATGTCTGGAAGATTTCTTATTCATAAAGTTATTATTAATTTGCATTTTCCTATATTATGGAAAAGAAAAAATACAGAATTTTTTTTTCTTTCTTTTAATGAACAAATCAAAATCACTGATGCTAACATTTCTGAAAAATTGTCTTTTGCCATTCTTCAGCAGCAGAATAATTCTTCTTTATATTCTTTGTTGCAGTTCTTGATTTTATAATTGATAGGGAAATTGATTTATTTTTAATTAAAACTCTGTCAAATTTAAATAAACACTTAAATTTTCTCTCGCTCTCAAAAAAATTATATATATACATATATATACACACACATATATGAGGTGTTTCTTGTCCATCTAAATTTAATGTGTCACAGTTTTTAATGATTAAAGATAAAGACCCTTGTTTAGTACATGAGCAGTACAAAGTAAATCCTCCCCCTAAATTGTATCTAAGTGCTTAAGAGAGAATCTAGTAATCTACTTAAATTTTGATATCATTTACAACAATTAGTTAAGTATGTTTCAAATTATTATGTGTATTTTAAGATAATAGATTATTCTTAATTATTTCAATTTGTTTTTTATATGTTGACTTCTTGAATAGGTTAACTGATTGTGACATCTGAATTGTTTGAAGGTAAATTCTTTTCACACTGTCTGTTCTTATGCTGCCATCAGGATACTGAACTCAGAAGTAACTGGTTCAATTCTTGTTTGTACTAAGTTAGTCTTTGTTCCAAACTTGGTCCATTTCATGGCACTTGTTTATGAAGTCAAACTGATTTTCATGAAGACCTATTGATTAAACATTAACAAAATTGGCAACTTTTTCACCTCGTTTTTGATCATCCATTCTTTGATAATTGTCTGGTGATCAAAATGCCCGACCAGTACAGCCATCAACTCTACTTGGGGTCTGCATTTGAATAGTATTGTTTGTGGGTTTAAATACTTAGTTACAATATTCCGAACTTGAATTGTCATTTGCACTGAATTTAGATAGCTGTTCATCGGCATCATTTACTGTGTTGGCTGTAGCATATAATGTTGCTTATAATTTTTTTTTTTTTTTTTTCTTTTTTAGCAACTTCTTTACTTTTTAAACTTGCTCTAGTTTGGCACAAGGCTACAAATATGTGGTACATTACAGATCGTTATATTGATCTGTAAGATTCAATTGTTAACCATTGCCCTACAACAGAGTATTCACATTTATAAACTTACATGACTTCTGCAATAGTACAGGGGTTGAACCATTTTGTATTCTAATTTAATCTGTATACAAAATGCATACACTGCCTAAACCTTTAATAAATCACTATAAAATAATCTTAGGAACTGATTGCTGGAGTTAGATATCATTTTTTCTTTTTTTTTAATTTGTTTTTTTATTTCCTCACCAATGAACTAAGCTGAATTTCCAGTAGGGTGTTGAGGAACATAGTTTGTCTCACTGATGGGTCATTCCTCTTTACACTTGAGGATTTCTCTTGATGAATATAAAAATCAAATCAAATGTCTCTCATTGATTAACAGGATGGGTTTTATCAATGTTAGAATATTTTAAGAGAAAAATCAGATCAGAAACAATGTTGAATAAAATTATGAAACCGAAATAAAAGCCACAAAAAGCATTAAAAATAAATCCTGGAAGCATAGTTTTCCCTTTTTTTTCTTCTTTTTTTTTACCACATATCTATCTTTTTATTTTTTATATATATATATATATATATATATATATATATATATATATATATATATATATATATGATTGTGTTTTTGTAGATCATAAAAATGAGGCATCAAAGGATAGAAAATTTGTTCATGATCTGGATTTCTTCTATTTTTCTTCTCAGAAAATGTTCTTGTTGGTGAAAATGTCGACTCTTGAGCTGCAGCAAAGATTATTAAAGCAGTTAAAAATAGAAGCACTTTTGTCTCCATGTAACATTCTCTTAAAATTTAAAGATCCTTTATATTTCTTCCATCTGACAAAAAAAGATTTAGTGGATTTACAGGAAAATTATTTTACATTCCTCTTTCTCTCTCTCTTTCTCTCTCTTTCTTTGAAAAAAGAAACCCAATCTTAATCTTTTGAGGTTTTATGTTGAATGCTTCAACCCCATTTTAGGTTAATGTGGGGGAAAAAGGAATCAGGTCTTTTAAAGGGGCATCAGTAGGTCAGTCATGGTTGCAGTAAATTCAATGTATCCTATATCCATCCTTGTCTTCACAAGGGTGGCCATTACCTCACAAAAAGAATTGATGCCTGGCATACCTGACCCATGCATATGTCAGAAGCACACACATTCATGTTCATATTGTTACACCTTCTCTGTTCACTGTGTTTCATGCTATTAGTTGCCCTTACAGACTGCATGATTTCACTACTATCATTACCACTCCTCCTCCTCCTCCTTCAGTGTTGTGGCACTGATGTGTCGATAGCTTATACCAAAAGAAAAAAAAATATATATCTATATTTAAAAAATACAACATTAAAAAAAAAACCCACTTTGAAAAGCCAGGTACTAATTGAATGTATCTTTCCTTTCTAGCTTCTGGAATGCCTTGGTGACGTTGGCGACAGATCGACATCTCTCGTGAGGTGCTTACACCTCGGTGCCCTTGTTTCCACCTTGTTATTGCTGTTAATGATATGACTTCAAAACAAGTTTAGATTCATGAAAGGCGAAGAAAAATAGTTGCATAAACTTGTTTACGTTTAGATGTAAATTTTGATATCTTTTAATCTGGAGCCACATAAAACATTTTGGCCATAGTTTGCATAACTTCATAACATCAGTCATATTGGTAATCTGATAAATTCATCTGCTACATGATAAAGAGGTTTTCAAAGCTATTTTATTCATGGGGCTGGAGAATCGGTTTATAGCATAAATTAAATTTACTCAATTTAGATTAAAATTTCTCTATCTATTCTTCAATTATTGCAGATTGAATCGGAGACTTAATTTTTTGTCCTTAGAATTTGAGATCTTTTCATTGTTCAACTACTCTGACAGTTATTTGTATTGTACTCAACAAATGGCAATTACTATTGTTAAATTTTTCTGAAAAAGTAGGTTAATGTTTTTACAGTAAAATTGGTTATTAAACAACCATGGTAAAATGTTCAGGATATGTTTGTATATATGCTTACATGATAAATATATCCTGTGAATTTCAGCTTATAATCCTTTTATTAAAATATTTGCAATAACTTGTTTGAGGATGGAAAATTTTCTTATGCATTGTTAGGGTTTTTCACTTATATTGTAAATAAATAACTAAATATAGTTATTGATATTATGAATTTCAATACATAAAAATGACCATGATTTGTAAGAAAGAGACATTGAAAATTACAAGAATGTTGATCAAAGAATGATAAAAACAGTAAAAATGGTTTTAAGGAGGTCAGAAAGATTTTTACAAAAATTAAATGGGTAGTAAAAAGCAAGAAAAGTGTATTGACTAGCAAGAAAATATTTGGAGAACCTGTTGTGAAGGTAAACAAAGAAAAGATGCAGAATAATTAAGTTCATCAAAGACATGAAAGCAAATAAACTACCATCTTTAAAGAGAAGCATTTAAGTTGGGTGATGTAGTACATGAAAATTGATTTCTCAACTTTCATTTTTCATGATAAATGTAGAGCTATGTAAGATGTGCCTGATGTTTTGGCTACAGGTTGAATCTTTCATGAAAATAATCAACATACATAGCAGGTGTAATGTTTTTTGGCCAGTAGAAAAGTTTGATAATCACTGGTGACAGTCTGATAAGTATTATGTAATATCAAGGAGTAAATATTATGTAAAACAATAAAATAAAAAAAATATACTGCTATATGGGATAATGTGTTAATTTAAATAATTTTTTAAGCTATATCTTTTGAATTTATTTACAAAAATTTATGTTGCACTTTGTATAAAAAATACAAAACTCTCAAAACAAGTTTTTTTTTTTCAATATTTTAAAAAATGGATAAATATTCTTGGGTGTTACTCAGAAGATTTATTGCTGATATTAATATAAAACTATATTCTGAAAATTTAATCAATATTGTTTGATTAATAGCAGTTTTATTGTGAAAATGTTGGCTTGCATAATAAAATCTGACAGGATATGGATGTAACTGTTTAATGAATTTACTGTAATAAATCTTGGGCAAGGAGTTTACATTTTATTTCTCTATTTACTATTAAAAAAGTTAACTCTTGCCAGGATCTTTTTGCAGATCCTAATTCTGAATTTTGTGTAGACACTGTTTTATTATTTGTCAAAGCAGAAGATTCTAAAAAGAGTTGGCTTTTTAAATACAATGCAATTTTCATAGAGAACAACTCCTTTGTATTTATGTTTAGTACAGACACTTGAATTAGAAATGGAGATTGAAAATGAAGAGAACTTAGAATTATGGGTAAATTAGTTTTACTGTTATTATTGCTTATGATTAATACTGATTTTAAAATAAGTCTGATAAGACTACTCTCAATTTGACTCTCTTTCTATTATGTAGTATGATGAATTAATGTGAATGCCAACTGTACTATTTGTGAGTTTGTGTACTAGAATCAAAAAATTAAGATCTTAATTCAAAATATGTTTGGAAACTAAGTGGAAAGAAAGATATTTTTAAAAAAAAATTTTTTTTTTTTTTTTTTTTTAAATTTCTTTGGGAAAAAACAAATTTCTAAACCAGTCAAACTAAAAAGTGGAATCTTTTTTTTTTTTTTTTTTTTTTTTTCCCATGGCTGTGTTCCTAATTTCTATTACCTACAATTTTGTTTTATCATATTTTTTTTTTCTCAATGTTTGCCAAAAGTGTTTCTGCGACCATTTTTTTTTTTTTTTTTTTATTTTTATTTTTTTTCTTGCTTGTATTTTTTCTTCCTCTTGTTTTAGCACTACACTAATCTGAGACTAATTTTAGGGCTGGTGTTTATGAGAGCAGAGAAGGACAGAAGATGGCTATAGTCACCCCAGGCTACACCGTACGTATGATAGCAAAGGATGATATCGTACCTTACTTTACCATGCTGTGACCAAATGAGCAAGCATTTTGTTCTCTGTAACCTTTTACTGTAATTGCCTGACGAGATTACGTTCTATTGAATAGTAAAGAGAATACAACAAGGCTTTGATTTTAAAAAGATGCAAAAGAAAGAAAGAAAGAGAAATGCTTGCTTATCATCTTTCCTATACTTCCAGGTTGGGTAGTCATCATTTCGTTTTTTTGATCACAAAACATTCATTTCAGTTGTGAAATAGCAAAAAGTTATTTTCTGTTTGTATTGGAAAAGATCTTGATTTACTATAAATATTGGCATATGTGGAGCAAGAGTATTAGGTTTAGATTCTACTTTAGGCTTGACTTTGATCTCAATGTGAGGTGGGGTGCAGTGGGTATTAAGAAGTCAATTCACACAGATATCAACAGCATATTTGAGCCAGGATTTTTTTTTTAAACAAATTGGTTTGTCACTTGTCATTTATAGTCCCCTGCCCCTTCATTTTTCTTATTAAAAATTGGCATCATCTTTACAAGACTTACAACATCAACAACAGAAGACTTAATATGAGAGTATTTCCACTGTCATTTCATTTGGGGTGATAGGGGGGGGGGAAAATTGTTTATATTTAGTGTTGAATTATGCAATTTGCCTTGTCATAATTGCTTTGATTACTTTGATAAAGCAATCTGACCTACCATCCTGTTGGTTATTTTCAAATTCTATCAGGACTTTGGTGTGTTTGTGACAGAAAACTCTTAGGAATACATAATGATTGTATAGATCTCTTCTTTGTTTTTTTTTAGATCTCTGATTTACTCATTTCTCTCCTCTTTGGGAATATCTTTCCATTATTATAGTTATGATTATTATTTGTACCAAACTCATCACCTTTAATTTTCTTGTGGATCATCACTCTCATCTGTAATGGTTAAACTTATCTTAATCAGACTTGCTCAGGTGTATACAGAATGCTGTCCCAGATCACAAGAACACATGAAACATTTATAGTTTTCAAAAGAAATAAAAAAAAAAAATAAATAAATTCCTCTTTTAAAATGGAAACTCTCTGCTTTAACTTATTTTCACACAAACGTGCAGAGAGAAGGTCAGTATTTTTTATCCCTTCTTGGTCAGGTCAAAGACTTTTCAGCACTTCTCCCTCTCTTGCTTGTGTGCACATTTCTTCCAGGAAAATTTAAAATTCAGATGTAACGTCTTTTAAATCAGGAATTTCAGAAAAATATTTTTTTTCCATTACACTTTTTAAACCAATACTGATTTTAAAAAGCATTATTTTCTCAAAGTGTCATAATAATATTCATTTGAAACTTCATTGCTTTATTCTCATCTCTTAACATTTGATGAATAAAAAAAGTAATTGCCAAATGATGCCTTTGGTTTGCTGAATCTCGTTTAAATAAGTTTGTAGTTTGTTTTATATATATATATATATATATATATATAGAAACTGCCCCACAAAAAAGAACTTTAACTCTTTGGTTTTATTGATGCCAGCCATAAATGTTGATTAGCAGCAATAGAACAATTTTAGGATAAAAACCTTGATTTATTTAGGATTCCTTTCAGTTTTAGAAAATTTCCAGTTTAAAATTAGCTGATGTTCTTTATTTATTTGTCAAATTTTGTTCTCTCCACTTTACCCCACCACTGCTTGTACTCCCAACACTTTTTTTTTTCTGTACAAAATACTTGAAGGGTGGGGTGGGATGGTTTTTCCACTACAAACAGCATTTTGTCCAATTGGAATGAATGGAAATGTGATTGTTGCTTGATGGTGTATTGCCTCTGGAGGTGCGGCCCTTTCTGATAATAATAATAATAACTGCGATGCAGGTCTTTGTATATTTCCTTACATAGGAATTTATTTGTCACGGCATCTTGTCGTGACCTTGTTTGCTTTCTTTTACAGGTGGCAAAACTCCAGATCCAAAATTAAAGAAACGGACCTTCTCGGATGTTATGGTGGAACAACGTCTCACCCACCAACAGGTAAAATGTCAAATTTGATTTTTTTTTTCTTTTCTGACTTACATTAATATTAACATATTTAATTTTTAATTTTGGCTGTTTTCTGAAGAACAGCCAGAAAGTCTCTAGTATACAAATGCTGACTATATAAAGAGAAAAGGTTAAAATGCATCATGAAGTAACTTTCTTCTAAACAGGAAAGAGTTAAAATGAAAAATAATATAAAATAAATTTATCTAATAAATAAGGAAAGTTTTCTTGTTTTGAAGTTAAAAATTTCATTACATTGATCCCATCAGTGTGTACAAAAGAGTGTATGTTTAAAATTGAAATGTGTGCATTGACTATTGTCCTATTTGATTTCCCTGGTCTTCTGTACATGAGACTACTAATTCAAGCTTTGAATACTAGGGATGTTCCAATGTGCAACACTAATAATCCTTTTCAGGCTGTTTTCAATTGTGAAATAATAAATAAACTTGTAATTAGAAGCTTTCATTTGTTTGGAGGTTAGAGTTGAAGTATAATATTTCTGTCAGTCAAATATACATAGTTGAAAAGGAATTATCATTATTTACAGTATTTATATGCAAACTATTGTCCTCATCTTTGTTGTGATCAAAATGTTTCAGACGTTGTCCACTCTGGCCTTCATTAGGTATATGACTATTTGGGTAACCTACAAGTAATTTAGAACTGAATCCTTTATTTGATGTATGGGGCTAGGCTGTTCTCATTCTACTGCCCATATCTAGGGATATCTAGTTTTAGTTCTGCTCAGTTATTGCTCACCCTGTTTCCACTGTGTCCAAATACACATTGCCTGGGCCAGAGATTGAACTCACAATTGTTACCAAATTTCCTGTAGGTTATTCAGATTGACATACACCTGATGAAGTCTGGTCAGAACAAGGGTTGAAATTTTGTCACAACAAAGACCAGGATAATAGTGCAAATAGAATAGTTTTTGCATTGAATGCATGCTCACAAATGTCAGCAAAAAACTTTCATACCACAAATCTATTTGGAAAATCAAGGCACATGTTTGCTAACATTTTGTCTTCCTGAAATTTAAATTTGTTTTTAATGATTCTTCAAGACACTGTTTGTATTTTTAACTGTTTTTACCCCTTGTGTTTTGTGTAGGCAGCCCTACGACAGCAGTTGGCTGAGAAAGCAAAATCTGGAGACTTGTATGCCTTGAATGGATCTGCCAATGATTCTATGTCATCTGCTGCATCTGCTTCTTCTGTTGCCGCAGCCGTTGCAGCCCAGAAACAGCCCGTGAAGAGACGCAGATGGGACCAAGCCGCAGAAGATACCACACCTGCAAAGAAAGTTGCCAGTTCCAGCTGGGATGCAGCCGAAGCGACAGCCACCACCCCATCAAACACCCGCTGGGATGAGACCCCAGGACGGTCGAAAGGTGGAGAAACTCCTGGTGCTACGCCAGGTGCAAGTACTCGTGCTTGGGAGGCTACTCCTGGTCATGCAACACCTGGAGCTGCTACTCCAGGTAGGGATACCCCAGGACACCAAGCCACCTCCAGTGCACGAAGGAATAGATGGGATGAGACCCCCAAAACAGAAAGAGGTAATATATTTCTTTTTGGTTAGCAACAGTCAGTAGTAATGATTTGTAACCACCTGCCATGAAAAATGCAATTAACTTCTAGAAGTAGAAATTGCATAATATACGATTTCTGAGTTTCCTTAAAAATTAGTACAAGATTGGTGCTTTGTTAGACTGCAATGCAAAAACTCAAAGGTGATTTTCAATGGTAAAAATATTAAGAGTTTATTCAGTGAAGGTTTTATAGAGTTTTATTTGATGATAATCTTTTAATCTTTTGTGTCCCTCACTTGAAGATGACAAGACGTTTTTGTCAATATGCTTCTAGCTTCTTCTCACAAACACCCAAAGCAATGGAAAGAGCACAATTATCCCCCAAAACATAATCCAAATTTTTGCCAAATCAATAATTATTAGAATTACAAAGTTAACAGCATCATTGAAAAATTTTATAAAGGAGGGAAAAAAAAAAAATTATTTAATATCAATTGCCTTCATTTAGTATTTGTATTGTATTATACAGTCAAATAGGATCAATTTAGGAAAAAATGCTCCATGAATAGCAGTTTGGAATGATAAATGGGAGAGCAGAGTTCGTTACATTCACTTGTATATAAATACACTTGGGAAAAGGTGTGAATCCATCTCTTCTCCCCCATTTATGGGTTAATTAGTATTTGTATTTAGAAAAATCATTGTCTCCCAAAAATTGTTAATGAAATCTTTGCTCAGGGGAGGGGGTTTTCTTTTTACAATCAAAAATGTTTTGGCTTTAAATAACCGACAAAGGGTTGTTAAGCTGTCAAAAAAAACGATCAATCCATGAATCCCAAATCGGAATAAGTTTTAATTTTGAATCTTATGACTAATTGTCAAAATGTTTTTGCTTATTTTGTGTATTTATAACATTTTGTTGTTTTTTTTCTTGCAGAAACTCCTGGCCATGGAAGTGGTTGGGCTGAAACCCCCAGAACTGATAGAGGGGGTGATCTTATTCAGGATACTCCAACCCCTGGTGCCAGTAAACGTCGGTCAAGATGGGATGAAACCCCTGCTGCAGCCACACCTGGAGGAATGACACCCAGTAGCATGACCCCCAACATGACCCCAGGAGGAACCACTCCCGGTGGAATGACACCTACTGGTATGACCCCAACAGGTATGACCCCAAGTGGCATGACTCCAAACATGACTCCAGGTGGTATGACACCTGGTGGCACAACACCGACTGGTCAAAAAGCTATGGCAATGGCTACCCCAACACCAGGACATCTCATGTCAATGACCCCAGAACAGTTACAGGCCTACACCTGGCAGCGAGAGCTTGATGAACGTAACAGACCACTCTCTGATGAGGAATTAGATGCCATGTTTCCCGTGGGCTACAAGGTATGCATTTCTCTTCACATTGTTCTTATTATTTAGATTAGGAATAAAAAAAAAAAAAATTATATAAAAGACACTAATCTGCTTATAAGTCTGCTTTTGTATGTTTGTAAATAACCAGGAGGGAGGGAACATTGCAGCTTGTGATATTGAATTAAGTTGCTATAGAAATTGTTTTTTAAATTCAAAACGTATTTGCTTCAAGTAAGGACAAGTTTCGTTATGCTTTCAACAGATTTCCAAGTGCAGACACTAAGATGATTCTCCACAAATTTTGATGTTATTTGGCCAAATTTTCCCAATTATGTTAGGTAAAGAACTCCTCTGCAATCTCTTGTACGTGGCATTTCTTATGGCGTGATGAATTGTACAATTAATTGTAGCTATGGCTAAAAAGGAACAGAAAAGTTAAAATATCTTATTTTGTTAAAGGCTAATAATAATAGTTTTTAAAAACGTTAGGTTTGTTGAATATATACTATTATACTAAAATATACTATTAAAAATAATTTTAAAATTGCTTACTTCCCTTTACTCCTATATAAATGCTAAGGTTATTGCCACCTTCAGGAGGACAGAAAAGTGTCTTTATTTGAATAACTACCATAGCCAACTAATATTATTGTCAATTAACAATCTGAATTCTAACAGGCCAATGTAATGTAAACAGAAAAAATGTGAATGGCTGCTTAGAAAATTGCTAATCTAAAAGGGAGGTAACTGTAAAAATTGAATTCTTAGAATGTAAATTAACAACATACACTTACATAGAATTTATCAGACATTATTTCAATTCCCTAGACATGTTTTCAATGCTAAAATGCATATTTACACCTCTTTTTTTTCTCACTAATCCACAAAATATAAAGGGCTGTGAGTTATCCCCCTTTTATGATTTTCAATTGCATATACGGCCAGTTTTGCAAATGAATACTATTAATTTTCTAGTCCATTGCATTTAGAGATTAAATTATAAAGTTTGAGATATTTTGTTTAAAAATATGGTTAACAAATGTGTTTCATTATCTTGTGGATATGTTACTCACAGTGAAAAGTATTGACATTTTCTTTTCCTCTTGGAAAATCTGAACTCATAGAAAAATGGATAGAATTCGTTAATTCTATTGGTTGCGATTCCTACGAAAAATTCAGTTCCTTGTGTGAAACATTTTGAAGAGAAATTTATTTTGAAAGGAAAATTAAACAAACTTAATTGGGATTTACATCCAGTACCTACAATGCATTCATAAAAAAAAAAGAAAACTGTCTTTTGCCAAATACAAGAGAATTCAGAAAGCTTCCAAAACAAAGACTGGTCCAAACTGATGAATTACATGATTTTATTTCAGTTGATACGATAAAGGATTTTACACAATTGGAAGAAGCAAAGTGTTATCTTAACAGTTTTGAATTTTTAAAAAAAAGATTATTATATTTTAATTTATAGAATAGTCTTTGAGCTTGAAACACATTTTTCATCGATAAAAGAATGTATTCGCAAAAACCTTTGTGTCCAGCTCCAGTGCAATGGGAACCCCCTATGCTGTTACCACGGTGGCTTATACATGGACATAATAGTAAACTCACAAGATTTAGCATGTCAGAAAATTTTCCAAGCTACATACAAAATATGGTGGAAGAACAGCCATAGTCAATTCTAAAAAAAATTACAGAAAGACACTACCAACCAAGAATGTTTTCTTTTTCTGCAGAACTAATACGTTATGCCTTAGTACTGTGCTATTTGTCTCAATAAGCATACAAATTGCTTCTGGAGAAATTTCCATTACCATCTTCTTTATTAGAGAAAATTTTTAAAAAATTAAATGTTTTCAATGTGAAATGTGTTCCCTGGTCATGGTAGGCAGTGATAGTGATGATGCTATAGAGAAGCAGTACTTTGACTGACTTTCTCAAGAAGGTCTTACGGTTCCATCTAGCCAAATGGCAGAGTTCGTTTTTGCTTGTTATGCTATACTTGACTCTGCAGATAAAAATTTATTGTAAAAGATAATGAATCCACTACAAGAGAGTCTATTAAAAGAATTTGGGAAACTTATTCTCCAAAATATATTTTTACTTGTGAAAACACACTGAAAAAGAATTCACTTTGCATCAAAGTTTGTGAATATATTTTACAACAAACAAAGTTTAAAAAAAAATATTGTAGAATTTTTTTTTTTTTTAAAAAAAATGGCAAAGGTCAAAAGAAAATTGATTTATAGAGAAACTGTTGGTAAGTATTTTTTTTTCCTTGTATTTGTTTTGTATTACTGTTTCATTTTTTAATAACTTTTTGTTTTATAAACTTTTATTATTACTTTTCTGTTTGAAAAGAGAAAAAAAACAACTTGTGTATTTTTTGATGGTTTTTACATGTTTTATATAAAACAGACATAAATTGAATATAAACCAAATGGGCCTGTTAGAAATTAGCCTAACATGAGACATGTGGGGCTGTATATATTAGTGGGCCGTGTAACTATTCAATCATCACTTTCCTCAAAGACCAGATTGGAAAAGAATAAATTTAATTTTTTTTTTTAGATTTAATTTTAAAGCAGAATAAACAAATTAGCTATCCCTTCTGAAGCAAGAACCACTCAGGTGGCTGGATATATGTCATAATGCTTGTAGATATAAATAATAAAATACTATTTATTTCATGTCCTAATTAATTTTTGTTTTTACAATTACACTTACATTTAGTTCAAGACAAGGTACCAACACAAACTGTAAAATGTAACTAGTTTAATCTTTGTGTATTTTCAAGATATTAATGCCCATCATGTTCTTTGTTCCTTTCAAAGAAGTTAAAAGGCTTGTCAATATGTAAAGATTACCAAGACAGCAGAAATTCTTACAAGAGGCGCAACTCTCTTGAGACAAATGCTTGTTTTCATTTTCATGTAAAGATGATTAATTGTGACCAAAAAGGTGAACATCTGAATTGTTACTGAGCTTAGCCATCAAGGCCAGAAATCTTTCAATTACAAATAGTAATGTTATTTTCTATTGATAGATATTGAGAAAATTTGTGATGCTTGAACAAAGTATTATTTAAAAAAAAAAAAAAAAGAAAAAAAGACAATCACTATAGCAACAAGACATGAGGGATAAATTTACAAGAATTCATTTATGATGGCAGATGGATTTAATATTAAGAAATGTTGGGTTGAGTTCAGATTTTGTGCTTTGTATTCATTTGGGTTATCTTTTTTATCATTTTCTTCCATTTATTCCTGAACGACAATTTCCTCTATTATGCTGCTTGTTTCTCTCATGTTGTTTTTTGAGTATTTTCATGTCGCACTTTGAGTTACCTTAGGAAAAAAAAAACCTAAACCATTTACTCCAAATCAAGTTTTTGCAAAAGACTAGAACTAAATGTCTAAAAATAGATTGGAGTTAAAACTTGAAAACCAGGGGTTGGGGTCTATAGTGCCAAATAATTTTTTATTGTTGGATAAGGTGAAAGTTAAAAAGAAAATAAACTGGAAGCTTATCTGATGTGTCTTAAATGTGAGCAGTTTTGGAGAATTCATTGGCTGAAATGTACTAATGAAAACATCAAAGGGAATATATCTGTTTAAAGCAGAGGTCACAAAACTTTTTAACCATTGACCTGTAGATAGATGTTCCCTCATCAACCCCTAAGCATTTAGAAAAAAAAAAAATAGCAATTATTATTTTTTTTACTTTTCTCTTCCTCTACTAGACATGTTTGAATTTCATAACTAATATATAGAATAAATGTATTAAAAATAAATTAATATAACCTTTTATTAAATTGGTTGACATCATTTATAGGGAAGGATATGTTTGATGAGCTAGGACATTGATATTTGGTTGGAAATTTGGGGAGTTTTAGTCTTAAGTCACCATTATTTGCTTAGTGTCCCCTCCACCTGCATTTATTGACCTCCTCGATAGTCCCTTTGATTCCCAGAGATCAATATCAAGGGACTGTTCATCTAAATTGTTTATCAAATCTGACAAGAAGGCAAGAGAACACGATTGGAAGTTGTCTTTTAAAAAATGATGCTAAAGAAATATATTCAAATGATGATTGTTGATTGTTTTCCAAATTTATCTTCAATAAAGAATGAAAGAAATGTTGCATAAATATTGAAGCCATGTCTGATGGAATTTGGATCATAAGAAATGTCGGAACAAATTGCCATTAAAGTGACATTAATTTTTTTTCTTGATTTTCATTTTCATTTTTTCTTCTCAGATCCTTCAACCTCCAGCTGGTTATGTGCCTATCCGTACACCAGCACGTAAATTGACAGCAACTCCCACCCCAATGGCTGGCACCCCCATGGGATTCCGAATGCAGACTCCAGACAACAAAGTACAGATTGTTGACATGCAGCCTAAGGGCAATCTACCGATGATGAAACCAGATGATATGCAGTACTTTGATAAACTTTTGGTAAGGAATGAGAAATACTTGACATTTGCAAGATGATTTGTAGCAATAATAGATGCACAGTTTAACAAGACAGTGGAAAATAATTATAATAATTTCGACAATACTTTCAATGCTGTAATTTATTAAGTTACAAAAAGACTTATTGATTTTAATGTTGTGCTTCATTAACATTTCTTACACTGCTTGATATGCCTTGATGTTTGATTTTAAAATTTTTCTGTATAAACTGAACTAATTCTGACCAAGTGTTTTATCATTACAGATTGTAGTTTTTTTTATTAGTTCAACTTTGCATTGAATCTAAGTTCGTGTTTATACTTAGCCACAGCACTTAGTCAGAAGTCATTGCTCAGGTGAACTGAAAGTAAAATAGTCAAAGATTTTTTCTAAAATAAAGGATGCCCAATAACACTTGCGATCTAAATTACTCTGGTAGTTGCAAAAATTTCAAGTACCTCTTGTAATTGCGTCCAGAGTAAAAAAAAAAGAAAAGTTACCAAACTAATGGATGGTAATATGGACATGTGATAGAAGAAAATTAATCATTAGAATAATTATTGAAAGAACTATTTAGTATAAATGACAGAAGAATGATAGAGGTAAGGTTGAGAAGAATGAGTGATTAAAACGTGTGATACGTATTTGAGTTTTTAAGGTAGGCTATATTTATAGGAGAATAACATTCAATACCAGGACAATGTAAATATAATGAACGCGGTATCAACATTGGATATTTAAAGTCAATTTCATGCTTAAATGCAATTGTTCAAACTTGACAAATGTGTCTAAGCATGAAATGGACTGTCATCATTCAGTATTGATACCTAAGTCCACATAACTTATATATAAGCAACGTGGACAAATATTTATTGTGTTCAGAAAGAAATTTAAAAAAAAAAGAAAGACTGAAGATTGTAGAGAGTTTCTCTCTGTGTTGTTCAGAATTTCCTCATGGCTTCTTATGATGTTATTTATAGGTTGATGTGGATGAAGAATCTCTGACTCCCAAAGAACAAAAGGAACGAAAAATAATGAAATTGCTATTGAAGATTAAAAATGGCACTCCACCAATGAGAAAGGTAAGTTTACCGCCACATCTCCATTTTATTTTACTGGTATTATTTAAATTTTTATTTTTTATTTACTGAATATCAGACATTTTCAACACAAATCCGGGAATAAAAAAAAGAATTTAAAGAATTTTGATCAAAAGGCAGTTCTAAAATGTTTTAAAAAAATTTTTAATGTTTTAAATTTTGAAATCTTTTCCATTTGTAATGCACATTGTGATATAGATATGGGCGAATTTCTGCTTTGTTTTATTAAAAAATACAAATCAATATTTATTTATGTTCTGATGTTGGTGAAAGCAGTAAGCAATAAATTAACATAACAAATTTACATACATTAAATCATGTCTGTTTTTTGTGATTTATTAAACAAATGCCCCCAAACTTTCACACTAAAAATTACACATATATAGTGACACAAAATACTAAATGCATATAGATAGGAAATGAACAGGTATATGAATTTGAAAAGTTAATATTTGTTTCAGAAAGTTTAGATAAAACTTGGAGAGTTGTTCTCAGAGAGTATAAATGGTCATTTGTTCTCAGAGAGTATAAATGGTCATTTGTTCTCAGAGAGTATAAATGGTCATTTGTTCTCAGAGAGTATAAATGGTCATTTGTTCTCAGAGAGTATAAATGGTCATTTGTTTGTATTCATTTGTTCTCAGAGAGTATAAATGGTCATTTGTTCTCATATTTTGTTCTCAGAGAGTATAAATGGTCATTTGTTCTCAGAGAGTATAAATGGTCATTTTTGATAGAATCCCATTGTTAGCAAATCTTGTTTGTGTTGAAAATTAACAACCTCAAGTTGCTTAAAGTAGATATCACAGATGAAAATTTCAAACAGGTACTAGGTGTTATCTGATTGCATCATTTTAATCTACATGATTAAAGAAACTTAGCAGTTTTTATTTCATCAAAATATCTCAAACCGTTTAATTTTGGCAGATTTATTTTTATTTTTACACATGTGCTTGACTTTTTTTTTTTTTTTTGGTCTATTATGAATTAGGACAAAATACCATATTTGGACTCCTATATTTTAAAAAGCAATTAAGAACAACAGTTAAAATTATACTAGCTTGTTAGGTACATAACAAAGAAATTAATAATAAAATTATAGATAGTATCACTGCATATTTCTTAAATATAAATTCAGTCTGAATATGCAAATTTTATAAATCAAAACTTCTGCAACAATGTGCAAACAACTCATAACCTGAGGTTTGACATTTCATAAAACTGAAAATAAGACCCACATTCATCCCAAATTTCAAATATCACATTATGACTATACCAGTAACATGCCTAATTTTGGGGGTAGTGATAGAATGGATATATTCTGGATTATTCCACTTCAAAATTCAAAAAAAAATTGCTTTTTAACCCTTTGTCAATGTATTTGAAAGGTCGATTTTAGACTGAAGAGGAGACTGGCTTGAATTGTCATAAAATGAATACTTCTTACACTAGAAATGCTAAATTTCATATCTAGCCATTTCTGGGGGTGCTCTTTTTTCCATTTATGAGCAAAAAACATTTTTCATTCTCTTCTTCATCTCCATTAAATCATTTCATTTATACAACCAAAGTAAATTTCTCTTTTGCTATTGTGTTTGTTTTATTTTTTCAGGCTGCTCTCAGACAAATTACAGACAAAGCCCGAGATTTTGGAGCTGGCCCACTCTTTAACCAAATTCTGCCATTACTCATGTCTCCGACGCTTGAAGACCAAGAACGGCACTTACTTGTCAAGGTCATAGATCGTATCTTGTACAAACTTGATGATTTAGTTCGTCCCTATGTGCACAAAATTTTGGTCGTCATTGAACCACTCCTGATTGATGAAGACTATTATGCCAGAGTGGAAGGCAGAGAGATTATTTCTAATTTAGCCAAGGTTTGTTTTGTTTTTTAAAATTTGTTTTTGCTCCCCACCTCTCACCTCCCTTTCAGCCTTTCTCTTCCCTCTACTTTTTATTTTGTTTTGATTGATGGCAGAATCTGTTTTTTTTTTTTTTTTTTTTTTCCTCATCTCCTGTTTTGTGGACACTAGACATTGCTGTGTTGACCATTAGCAAATGTCTTTTTTTTTTTTTTTTTGTGCTAATATCAATATTCTTATCTAATGTGGAATTATTTCTATAGACATCAGAAAATGACATGGCACTCTTTCAGGTGTACATGTCCTATAAAGGTAATAGCCACTGTGCTACAAGCAGGTGATTAGCATCATAACACTTTTCTCTTTCTCTTACCCATTCTCCCTCATGTTTATATCAAATTTTTCTATGATTAAGACATCAAAACTTTTCAAGCAGAAATTTATATTTTAAGTTGCGGATCTGATGATAGCATCCTTCATGGGCTCTCTGTGAGTTGAACATAACTAGTTTATTCTTCTGGGTGGGTCATTTTCAGGAATTACTTACTGCACTGGTCAGACGAACCTTTTTGGTACTCACTACTTTGATTCTGCATATCAACCTCTGTTATTAACTCTGATTAAAATACATACATTTTATATACACACACATTACATTAACAAAAATTCTAATCACCCCATCCCCGAACATATTCAAACAAATACCCATATCTATAAATAAAAGAATTTCAACAAATTCTATTAGCCTAAAAATATTCAATGAAGATATAAAAAGAAAATGTGAATCAGCACTAAGAAACTTAATATTCAAACACAACACAGAAGCAGAAAAATAATTTGGTATACACCCCCATACAACCAAATGGTAAAGAATAAATTAGGACAAGATTCCTTGCATTAATTGTTAAGCATTTTCCTAAAGATAGTAAACTCAGTACTATTTTTAATAAAAATACACTAAAATTAAGTTACAGCTGTATTGAAAACTTAGAGAAAATTATTAAGAAACATAATGCTAATATCTTCAATAAAAACTTAGACCAAAACCAAAGAAATTTGTACAGTATAAAAATAAAGAGATGAAGATAAACAAAAATTATATAACTGCAGAAATCCTCATAACTGTCCTCTACAAAATAAATGTTGCACGGAATCATTAGTATACCAATGCAATATTTCATCTATTGAAGATCCCAACAACATAAAAGTCTATATAGGTTGCACAAGCCATGAGTTCAA
The DNA here is from genome assembly GCA_903632075.3 of Acanthosepion pharaonis. NCBI lineage: Eukaryota > Metazoa > Mollusca > Cephalopoda > Sepiida > Sepiidae > Acanthosepion > Acanthosepion pharaonis. The sequence goes on from CAHIKZ030001550.1 coordinate 541,584, forward strand.
GAAAAGATTCTATCAACATCAAAGTTCATTTAGGATAAATAGATACCAAAATCAGACGTCCCTATCAAAATATTTCTGGCACTTAAAAGAAACCAATAAAACACCTACAGTAAAATGGAAATTAATAAGTGCTAAAATATGTAGGTCATTAAATGACCCATGTCCTTTGTGCATACATGCATAAATTTACTGAATCAGATATTTTTTGCTGACATTGTCAAAAAATTTTCATTAAATAATATTTAAAAAAAAAAAAAAAAAATGCAGCTGGTAATATACATACTTATATGTAATAATAATTTTTAAATAATTTAAGTAATTCTATTATATTTATTTGTTTTAAAAAAAATATAATCTATTAGTAATTAAAAGTAAAAATATTATTTTAAAATTGTAGATTAATACAATGGATTCTAATCCAAACACCCCCTTTAGGACGAATCTGTATACAAGTAGAAATTTAACGAATAAAATGCCAAAAAACTTTTTGCTGCTGATAAAAAAAAAAAATAACAAACGTGTTGAGCGGACATCATAATTCGTTGAAAAAAAAGGCACCCCTACCCTACCTAGACGTAACCCATTTTCGAACGTAACTCATAATTGATACAATAATAGTTAATAAAAAAGAACATGCTACCACCCCTGTCTAAATGATTGAATTTCTCTGTATTCTTGGAAACAAAAATTATGAATGTATGTGTTTTTAAAACTCAGTAAATTTTAAGATAAGTTATTCCAAAATTCGCTTGATGATGAAACAGAACTAAATGCTTTTAATTTAATATAATTGAATTTGTAGTTTTTGTTTCCTGTTTTTGAAATGTGGTAATTGCTGTGTAGCGATGAAACCATATTTTTAAATCAGTTAATTTATAATATTTATGCTCTGTAAATTTACATTGAGCACTGTTTTGTAAAAATAAAAATATCATTAAGAACACTGGATTACATATCTTACTATTCTTTCTTTTTTTACTATATATAATTTTTCACTTAGCTGGTTGATGTTACTTTCAGCATCCTGACTCCGGAGTTTCATAGGCCCTCTTGAAATCACTTGTTTCTTATTTGTACTTTTCATTCGTGCAAAATGAGATATATATATATATATATATATATATATATATATATATATATATATATATATATATATATGAGTGCGCTCTGAGGTCAACACCGGACAGTGACAGTCTTTCATGCTTGAACACAATCTTCAGGCTTATTGACATCAGTGTCCACTTTTATAGTTACGTAATGTTTTATTCCTGATATTAAGCACTTTTATCCATGAATATAGCATACCTTAAAACTATATTTTATCATGTGTGTATGTATGTATATATTGGGGCAGGAGATCATTATTTAAACATATTAAATATAACAGACAATGAATGCCTATTATGTCTGATCATGAGCCGTTCTAATGTTCAAATATTTGCTTTAATTTCTGGTGAAAATAAAGACAAAAATTGTCCAACATTTGAATATTTTTTTTATTAAGTTGGTCCTAATCTTTCGGCTCACATGAGCCATCCTCAGGGTGGTTATACAGACATGAAACAAAGATATCCACACATTAAAGATGATATTTTATTATTTTGACAGAAAATTGCTATGCGGTGATAACATTATTGTCACATAGAACTGCTCCAAATGTATTATGCACACACACATGGGATTCAGCTGTCACAAATAATATATTAGTAGAATCTATTAATCTGCACTCTCTAAAGGTTTTTGAAAAGCACATGGCCAAGTTCAGAAAAGGTTCCCACTTGACCAAGTTCAGAAAACTTATTTTTCATATGTCCTTATGTAAATGAAGAAATGTTTGTCTGGCCAAATTACTGTGGTGCCAGTTCTCCAAAATTCTATTTACAAACTCTGTAGAAATCCAATTGATGGGTTTTATGCACATGTTTTAATTTTGAGATTTTTTAGAGATAAATTTGACTTTGGCTGAGGAAGTAATTCATCATTTGTCATCATTTTCATCCACCTTTACAAATGTAGCAGTTGTATACAAGGTTGTACTGAGTTAAATTATAAAAATTATCTTTAAATTAATATTCAGATTTGATTCCTTCAGAATCCCTCCACTCATCTGATGTTTTAAAATTAATTAGATCCTCACCCGCCCCCTATTTTATTCTAATGCTCTCTTAAATGCAACCAACTCTTTTTTTTTTTTTTTTCCATTTTCTTTCCTAGTGCTATACTATAAAACAACCTTTCTACATTTAAGTTTGCTCATTGTCTGCTTGTGGCTTGACTCACTTTTGATACCAGTTTCCACTTGTATAGAATATCAATAAATTTATTTCTCTTCAAAATGACATGTTTATTTTTCAACATAGTTACTACTAAGTGCTGCATTTTTTTTTCAAGAGTTCCTTCCCCCCTTTTTAAAAATTCTGTTATGAAGAAAGTTTCTTGTTTACTTTTGATACAATTATATCCAGCAATTTCAACCATTGGGGTGAAAAATTGCTGTCCTTTCAGTGTCTCTTTTGGTCTTGGAAATAGCGACTGTACAATGTGTAGGCAATGTGCAAATTTCAAGTTTCTCAACCTTTTTCCTGTTTCTCAGTTATAATTTCTCATGATGCAGATTAAAAGTTCCTCTTTCAGGCCTTTTTTGTAGATGTATTTAAGTGTTTGCAAGTTTTTATTTTGTGTCCGAATTTTGATTGGCATGCAATCCTCTAATGCTAAATATTCTATCAATGGTTGCCGTTTTATTTATAACTCAAATGTATTACTTATGATCGATGCTATTTACTCATTGCCATCATGTAACCAACTTGCACTGACCACATTTGAACTGGACTTTTTATCTACTAAAAATGTGTTTGATGTCCACAACTAGTCACATCAGATGGTAGGAAACTAGTTATCAATAAGCTTTCTTAATTCCCAACTTTTAAAGTTAAGGCACTACAGTATGTTATTAGTCATTTTTGCATCATGTGTAATCAAAGATTTTAAAAATTATTTGACCATTGTATAGCAGTTAATGTGCCATAAAGCTATATTTGCAATTCATTGCCTCTTGTTAAAAAGAATGGAAAAAAAAGTTAATGTACTTGATAATCTTTTCTCTTCCAGGCTGCTGGTTTGGCCACTATGATTTCCACAATGAGACCTGATATTGACAACATGGACGAATACGTCCGTAACACAACTGCCCGAGCATTTGCAGTTGTTGCTTCAGCTCTTGGCATTCCTTCACTATTGCCTTTCTTGAAAGCTGTGTGCAAAAGCAAGAAATCCTGGCAAGCTAGACATACTGGCATCAAAATTGTTCAACAGATTGCCATTCTCATGGGATGTGCAATTTTACCCCACCTCAAAAGCTTGGTGGAAATTATTGAACATGGTAAGTACACCACTTGTTTATTTTGGACAAAACTTTTCACTGACCAAGTTACCCTCACTTTTATCTCTCTCTCTCACACACACACACACATATATATATATATATATATATATATATATATAGTGTATGTGTGTCAGTGATAACTTTCCTGTATACATTGATTAATTTTTTTAGGACAGTAAGCTATAGTTAGGATGTCTTAATTTTCACTGGGTAAATCATTATTGTGGAAGATTCACAGCCAACCGGGGAATCTAGCAATTGAAAAAATTGCCACTTTAAGAGAAATTAGGGAATTATTAAGAAATTTTGGTTTAATGTCAGAGAAATGATGTAATTTTCTAATGCAACTTAACAGGCATTGAAAGATATGTTTCTTTTTGCTTGTTTTACATTGAAAACTATTTGGAAATCTTGTATGTTATGTGATAAATACGTTTTCTAGAATGAGTAAAATTTGACTAAAAATGTCTGCTGCTTTCAATGAATGGGCCAAAGACTTAATCTTGAATATGCTTCATAGATGATCATATGCCAGTGATAATCCTAGTAAAACTATATGGTGCTATATGGTGCTTTTCACAAAAGATACACCTATTTACTTACTACTGCCTGTCTGTCCATTACAGGATGTCTCCAAGACAGAGAATTAATTCAATGATTAGGTTTGGAACTCTGCTGTGGCCTTGTACTAGATTCAGATAAGCAAATCTTGTCAGCAATAAAAGGGATTATTTATTTTGATTCCTATGAATGAAAATAACTGATTCACTTTTCTTTGTCTTTTTTTTTTTTTTTTTTTTTTTTTTTTTGACATCATCAATTAATGTGTCATCTGTCTCTTCTTTCTCTAGGGTTGGTTGATGAGCAGCAGAAAGTACGTACCATTACTGCCTTGGCTCTGGCTGCACTTGCTGAAGCAGCTACCCCATATGGTATTGAGTCCTTTGACAGTGTCCTCAAACCCTTATGGAAGGGTATCAGACAACACAGGGGAAAAGTAAGTCTGTAATATTCCACTTTTCAGATTTCAATTGATTTACTTTGACCATCTTTTTTTCTATTTTCTCTACATGATAACTGTCTCTCTGAATTTGAAAGTTGTCAAAACATTTTAGTCCCCAAGATTATTATGCTTTTGTAAAAGACCAATTGTATACATTTGGATTTATTTTGTCATTGACTCTTGAGAAATAGATTTCTAATTCCTATTGCTTTTATGAGTTTTATACTGGATTAGTCTGATAACCAAACACAAAGTGTGTGTTTCTTCTCCTTTAATTCTGATTCCAATAAGATTAAAATTTACAAACAAGTCAGTTTTGTCATGCATATAAAAAAAAAAAAATGTTGCAACTACTTAGTTTCTACTTGAAGAAGCACTTATTTCTATTGGATATATATGTGTATATATTTTTTTTTTTTTTCTAGGGTTTAGCTGCCTTCCTGAAAGCTATTGGTTATCTTATTCCCCTTATGGATGCTGAGTACGCCAACTACTATACCAGAGAAGTGATGTTGATCCTGATTCGAGAATTTCAGTCTCCAGATGAAGAAATGAAAAAAATTGTATTAAAGGTGAGTTTTCTTGTTACCAATGTCAACTGTCTTGGATTCTATCTTTTGTGTTACAAGACTCAAAGAGGTAAAAATACAAATCCCAGGTAAACATATGTTGTTCAATATTTGTCATTTCTATGAAGAATATTTTTCAACCATTGTATTCAACTCCAGTTAGGTGAGGCCATTTGAGGAACTTGTGCAAGGAACTTTTATTTATTTATTTTTCTATTCTTGAACTTAACCTTGATCACTGTATGTGAATTCATTTGCTGTACAAAAAGGTTATCCTGTCACTGAAGCTGACTCTGATCCCTGAATAATAATGTGTTTGAATTTCATAAAAAATTGTATTAAAGGTGAGTTTTCTTGTTACCAATGTCAACTGTCTTGGATTCTATCTTTTGAATTTCATAATTGTATTGGCATATCCTGCTATGGCAACTGAAAGCAACTTAGAGTGAAAATAATAAGGATACTGCAACTGAGAAGCATTGAAAAAGAAAGCACTGGAAAGGGATAATGCAGCATGCTAAAGTTTAACAAGGTCAGGAGTAACAATTTGAATCCCATGTACATTAGAATAAATAATGACAAGTGTTTAAGATCTGTGGATTGTCTTTATTGCAAACTCTTATCATTTGTGGTACTATTAATGTGCAAAAGTGTCTTGTTTTGTGTGGCTTGGTTAGGCTGAGAATTTTTCAGCACACATACTAAACACTTGTGTGTCCATTGTCCACAATAATCAGTGTTGCATACATTATTATTGATATTTTCTTTGAGGGTGAATTATTATAATTTTGTTTCATTTTTGGTCATTTTAGGTCGTCAAACAGTGCTGTGCCACAGATGGTGTTGAGCCTCAGTATATCAAGGAAGAAATTTTACCCCCTTTCTTCAAACACTTCTGGAATCAGCGAATGGCTCTGGATAGAAGAAATTACCGCCAGGTTGGTTGATAGCCAAAATTATCAGTTAATAAATTAAAGTCTTGATGTTTGATTTCAATAGAGTTGTAAATGGAGATTATTTTGCTTTTGATCTCATGTGTTTTAGATGGACATGATACATCTGGAATGCTTTATTTTTGTGCTAACATAATTTTAAAAAGTTTACAGATAGTTACCTTGGAAAGCTTTAAAACAGAATTCTTACTGATGTAACTTTTAAGGGGTTTTGAACTAAATTCTTTATTTGGTTTTGCTGCGTTTTTAAAACTTTTCAGACAGACTTTGTTAAATTCTGTAATTTCAATAAAAAGAAATGTTACAATGCTCCAATCAAAATGAGTCCACAAGGATGGGTGGCTGCTGCTAAGGACTGACTTAACCATTATTGCTAGGTTAAGTTTTATGTCTCAAGATATAAACACACATAGTCTTCTCTATGGCTGGAAGCGAGACTTACAAGGTCAATATTTTGCTTCAACTTAACCACATTTCTTATAAGAATCATCTAAGTTCCACTCTACCCAAGCTCAAATTGCATTATGAGCAGCATTGTGTTGGACAAAGAACAGATCTTTGCCCATTGCCAAAATATAGTTGATACAGATATATTTTTCTTCTCCAGCTGGTGGATACTACTGTGGAAATCGCTAATAAGGTCGGAGCAGCCGAGATCATTGGCCGAATTGTGGATGACCTGAAAGACGAGGCTGAGCAGTACAGGAAAATGGTGATGGAAACAATTGAGAAGGTGATGGGCAACCTTGGTGCTGCTGATATTGATTCACGTCTTGAAGAACAACTGATTGACGGTATTCTTTATGCCTTCCAAGAACAGACGACGGAGGTAAGCAGAAAATGTTTAGTTCACATCTTGTATAAATCAAGTCCAGTATAAAAGATGAGAAAATGGTTTGTCGTTTTCGTAAAGATCTCATTAGTAAAACTGAGACATGAATAGTCTAATGCAAGATGTTAACTGATTTTGTTTTCGTGCCTGAACAGGTGAGGGTCCAGTGGCTAACCCTGCTCATCCAATCTGTGAAAAAAAAAAACCTGTTCGAGAACTGACAGAAGAGACCTGAAAATTGAAATGTTAACAAGTGATGGGTGAAATAATGGCATTTTCTTTTTTTCAGGAAGTCGATCTTTGCCGCTTTGAAAGTGGAATGAAGCAATTAGAATTCTGAAAATAGAGATTGTTAGGATTGTCTGTGTTTGAATTGGGGAGGAAACACTAACAGCAACAAATGTAACCAATTTGAAATCTAAAGAGTTAGTAATAAGCCTAAATTATCAGTAGAACTGGTTTCAGTTTGGCCAGATTAGAAATTATTTCCCTTTTTGTAATTGTTGAACTTTTTTTCTCTCTCTCTCTCTCTTTCTGTATCACGTCATTTTGTGGTGGGTGCCATAAATTGCAGATCAACAGATATCATCAATTAATGTTTTGAAACTTTTTTTCAACAATGAAAGCATCATGCTTTGAGTATAAATGAATAATTGGCAATTCTAGGATTGATGAGGTTATGTCATCTGGAAGAACAAATCAATGATGTTACATTACATGCATATTTCTCGAGACGAGTATCATACTGTTAAATATTTAGAAACCAAATATTTGTTTTATTTCACTTTTTTCTTTATTTTTTATCGTCTAGAACTTTTAAAATATTATTTTTTATACTTTTGTGTCTAATTAAAACAAAAATAAGCATAAAAAACACCCTTAAGAAAATGAATTTTCTCATTCTTAGATATTTCTGTTTGTCATGCGTATTTGTGTGACCTCACCCCCCCCTTAAGGCTTAATCAAGTTCGGATGCTTTGAAAATAATTTTTGATTCTTTGCTTGCATAAAACTCTAAAATTGGATTCAGTTGTGACTAGATCCCTGAAATTTTAAACCCTTTCTTTTTTGCTGAAAACACAGTTGACTTGGGGGGGGGGGTCATCTTTTATATCCTTTCTGAGACTTTATCTTTACAACTTTCATATTATAATTACTGCTATTATTATTATTATTATTATATTATTCAAGGTGTGTTACCCAATTTATCTTAGATTACAAAAGAACTTATTTTGCTTTTGAAATAATGTTGTCAATTGCAAAATTCATTTCAATGTCATTAAAAAGCCACTTGAGGTCAGCATATCAAAAATCAGTAAATAGATGTTAATTATTCTGGCCAGAAATTCAATTTGGAACCATTTTATAATTTTCCACCATGATGTTCAAAATATTGTGAAATGACATTTAAAGCTATGAAAAATGAAATCTGAATAAAGGAGTTGCTTTAAAAAAATGAATTTGTTCCAATGTAACTTTATTTATTTGATAGGAAAATGTTTGTTAAATATATTAATTGAGGGAAAGTTGACGTTTACAAAATTCCTGTCTTATTTTTCTCTCCAATAATTATTTAGACAATCTTTGTTTTTCTTGATTGTGTTGCTTTTATTTTTTTTTAAAAAAAAATGTTTGCCTTTTTGACAGGATGTCGTTATGTTGAACGGATTTGGCACTGTAGTGAATGCCCTTGGCAAACGTGTGAAGCCTTACCTGCCACAGATCTGTGGTACCATCTTGTGGCGTTTAAACAACAAGTCGGCCAAAGTACGACAACAAGCAGCTGATTTGATATCAAGAATCGCAGTTGTTATGAAGACTTGCCAGGAAGTAAGTTGCCAGAATTTGACAATATCTTTCAAATTTGTAATCTCGTTAATTTCCCTGGCTTACACCAGCTTTTTTGTTTGATTGCCTTCGATCATAAAATAGTAACCATGATTTTTTTTTTTTTATTCAATGAATTCAATATTTTGAAATATTGGGACCCTTGACCAGATGAGCGGAGACCTTCAGTCTCATTTGCCTGCTGCTTGCTGCATGGCATTTGTAACATGAGGAATTGGTAATTTAAGAAAGCGTTTAGTGCATTCTCCAAATGTGCCAGTTGCTCACTGTAGGTTATACAATAAGAGCACTATCCAAAGATAGGGAGGAAAGAACTCTCCTCCTCCTCCTCGTAGTTTCAGTTGAGGTATTGAAACTTCTGTACATGGCCACAATGATGCCAAAAACAATGACAAAAAAATCTGAAAAATTTGATTGCTTACATTTTTTTTATGATTTCTTATTCTAACCTAGATTTATTTTTTTTTTTTTTTTTTCTTTTTAGGAAAAACTGATGGGCCATCTGGGTGTTGTGTTGTATGAGTATTTGGGAGAGGAATACCCTGAAGTACTTGGGAGTATATTAGGTGCCTTGAAGGGCATTGTCAATGTGATAGGAATGACAAAAATGACGCCACCTATCAAAGATCTCCTACCTCGGTTAACACCGATCCTCAAAAATAGGTAAGTATTATTTACTGGGGAAAAAATGTAATGTATTTGTTTTCAAACAAAAGAATTATTTTGGGAGGAATTTGTTGTTGCCAACTGAGAAAGAGACTCCTAGGGCAGACCCCACATACCTACTAAGAATATTACCTAAATTAGAGTTTTCTAAACATTTTTATTGGGGAAAAATAATGGTTGCAACACATTACCTAAGACATTACATTATTTACACTTGGACTAATGTCCTCATCTCTGTTGTTGTTGTTATTATTATTATTATTATTATTATTATCAGACAATTTCAACATTTGTGCCTTCTGGCATTCTTCAAGTGACAAGGGATACAACAGCTAAAAACATTGTGATAATATCAACAAAGAGGAGGACAATAGTCCAAGTGGGAATAACAGTTTCTCCCTAAAATTCAGACAGAAATGACTTTTGTTAACGAAGCTAATAATTCAAAGTGTATGTAAAAAAAAACAAGAAATACTTCTACGAAGAAGCAGTTTGGAAGTCTTTGCTTGAAACAATGATTTTTAAAATTATTCAGTGGGTCACAGAAATATTGGAGATGTGCTTTAGTGATTTTTCATGCTTGCATTAAAAGCATATTCATTACACACAAACACACAGATATTTTCCTGCATAGGGGCTGGTGTGGGGGAGTAAAGCTTAATCTGCTATGAGGGTGGATAATATTGCACCAAAAAAGAGACAATGTTGTTTGTTTTTTGCAAACACTTGTAGTCGTAATGACGATGTTTGCATGTGAGTTGTTTGGTCGGTTGTGTCAATGAGATGCGATGATATAAATTACATGATTAGAAAAGAGGTATATTTTCTTTTTCTTTTCTTGCAGACAAGAAAAAGTGCAAGAAAATTGCATTGATTTGGTGGGTCGGATTGCTGATCGAGGAGCAGAGTTTGTTTCAGCTCGAGAATGGATGAGAATTTGCTTTGAGCTTTTGGAATTGTTGAAAGCTCACAAGAAAGCAATTCGACGAGCAACTGTCAACACATTTGGTTATATTGCCAAGGCCATTGGGTAAGTATTTTCGCATTCTTTAGAAAATAAGGAAAAATTTAACATTTAAAATATGAAAATGTTATTTTGCTTCGGAAATTGTGTTGTAAACGATTTTCAAATAAGTTTTTGAAATTTAGGTTTTTGTCTTTTAGCTGATCCCCTTTTTGACTATTTTGTCATCGTATTGCATCTTTGTGGTCTTTTAGTTTAATGTTTTCTGTAGAGTTGAGGAAATAAAAACGCACATGCATGCACTGAAGGTGCAACACACATCTAAGAAGAACTGTAAAGACAGCATAGTTCAAATGTCACTACACCATTTCAATATTTAATAAAAGAGCAAAAATAATTGGCCATATTTCAAGGAGTGGGTGGCTTGAGAACTTTTCAGCACCCTCTGTGTGTGTGTGTGTGTGTATTTATATACATATATGTATTCCTAAATTTTTGCTTGAGGATGAAACCAGGCTTGATGCTTTAACTCTATTTAATTTTAATAATTATATTGAGGTTTTTGGCTATCATTTTTGAAACGTGAGAACTCTTATGTAACTGAAGGTATCCTATTTTTAAAAAAATATTTATAATTTAAGCTCTACTTCTGTATGGAGCACTGTTTATTTTTTTTTTTTTTTTTTTAAATAAAACCAAAAATACTAAAGAACTCTGGATATTATTTACCTAACGTGTTCTTTCCTATTTTTCTACTTATCTGCGCATATATATATATATATATATACACACACACACACTTCTCCACTATTTCCCTGTGAGTTAATTGTCTGTGTCCTGCTGTAAATATTTTCTATTTAATGTTTTTGTTGTTTGATTCTCAGGCCTCATGATGTATTGGCAACATTGTTAAACAACTTGAAAGTCCAAGAACGCCAGAATCGTGTATGTACGACAGTCGCCATTGCCATCGTGGCTGAAACCTGTTCACCTTTCACAGTTTTGCCAGCCCTGATGAATGAATACAGAGTTCCCGAACTTAATGTTCAGATTGGAGTGTTAAAATCACTTTCCTTCATGTTCCAGTACATTGGAGAAATGGCCAAAGATTATATTTATGCAGTTACATCTTTGCTTGAAGACGCTTTAATGGACAGGTAAACTTTGGAATGCTCTTTCTTTCTTCCTCTTCGCCGAAAGTTCTGTTGTTGAATGAATGGTCAAAATTGAAAGGGAGTAATGTGAGATGAGGTGGGGAGTGAATAATTGTAATATATTCCCCCTCCCCACACCTATTTTAATTAAACTCTTTAGAGATGCTCATTGGACATAAAGGTTTTCACTGGCAATGGTAAGTTTTGGGAATGACAGAAAAAGGTGTTTGTCTTTTATTGTGTTCATTAAAAGAAGGAATTGATAATTGTTTTGCACAATCTATACTTTGTTGTTTTAATAGTGTTTGTAGTTGTTGAGAGTGTGATGCTTACTTTTAAAATGGTCTCCTCATCTTTCAGGGATCTTGTCCATCGTCAGACGGCCATGGCAGCCATCCAACATTTGTCATTAGGCGTTTACGGTTTTGGCTGCGAAGACGCCCTCAATCACCTCATGAATTACGTCTGGCCAAATATATTTGAAACCTCGCCTCATGTTGTACAAGCTTTCATGGGAGCCATTGAAGGTTTACGGGTTGGCCTGGGATCGGCAAGAATTTTACAGTATGCCTTACAGGTAAATATCTGTTTTCCTTTTATTCTTGACTTGATGTAATATTGTAAATTGATGAATAAGACAAGAGTTTCAATATTTAAAATTGGGGGTGGGGAGAGATGATCAGCAGAAATAGGAAAAGTTGAAAGATTGGATCTTTTTTTTTTATAAAAGGAATTCTTCTGTCTATCAAAAATATTTGTGAATATTTTCCACTTTTTTTGACATTTGATTTCTTTCTTTATTTTATTCTTATAAAAGTTGACTTTTACAGCTGCACACTTTTAAATATCAAAACAGGTAAAAACTTATTCTTACATCAAATTGTTATTTAAATTTAATTAATGGCATATATATATATTTTTAGCGTCTACTTTGATAATGCTTGTAAAATTTGAAAAACATTTGATGGCATGTAAGGACCACCCCCGCATCCCTCCAAGAAATTCTTGAGTGATGCAAATAATTTAAAAGAACTTTCATTTTGGGGCAGTTATTAAATTCTGATATTTAGAAGGAAAGAAATTTTAAAAAAAAAATATTCTAACTTTTCTTTTAAAATTTGGCTTTAAGCTTTTGTTCTCATGAAATAAAATAATATCCTCTCCACCCACCCCTCTCCTTGTGTTAACCAAACAATTTTGTTTGTTTGGCGAGACTAGTTGAAGAAGTGTTATCAAGTATGTTAGCTTTGTGCTATGGCTATTGAGTTAAAATGTTTACTATTAATAACGATAACCTAATTGTTGCCAAAAAAAGATGAAGGTCATCTCTTTATGTTAATGTTGATGGGCCATTTAACTTTTGCATAACAATTTTAGACAAGAACAAAATTTTGTACTTCTTCTCTTACCAATTTTTTTTTCTCTCTCTCTTCCAAATTCTAGGGTCTTTTCCATCCTGCCCGCAAAGTACGAGATGTTTATTGGAAGGTGTACAACACTGTGTATATTGGTGCCCAGGACGGCATGATTCCTGCCTACCCCCGTATACCAAATGATGTCAAAAATCAATACATCCGCTATGAACTTGACTATATGTTATGATTGATAACCAACAGTGTACGTGTATGTGTGGAGGGGAGGGTTACATTTCAAACTCTGTCTCGGCAAATGAAGACATTAACAATGACTGCCACTCTAACCATCAGCAGATCCTTTCAATTTTACTGCTGTCTTTGGAAATGCTTGACGAGAAGAAACACCTCAGTTTCTTTCTCCATTGACAAGTTGGTTTCCTCTCTCCATATTTGCTATCAAGTTGGGTAGGGAAAGCACAACAAAAGACATTAAAAACTTAGCATTTCTTCAAATGCATGAAAGGAGTTATTTTCCTCCTCCTTTTGAAAGTCATGATCACTTATTCCCCCAAAAAAAAAAAAAAGGTAATAAAACACACTCAGACTAAGGTAACAATAAAGATATATAATGGCAGTTGCACATCTATCCAACTGTGATAGTAAATTAGGGAAAGCTAGTAGAACGAGATAAGCAAGGTTAAACCTGGTCAGTATTAAATGGGTAACATTGTTTTGCCTTGGTGAAGAGCAGAGAAGAGGATAATGGGAACTTTGTGGAAAAATAAATTGGTTGGGAGGTCAGTTTTAAAAGAATGGAAAATATTTTTAAAAATATCAAGTGTTTGGGTTATAAGTGGATTAGCAGTGGGAGTGTTGTGTGGTTTTTGCGGGTGAATAAATGGTGGGCTTTGTACATAGCTATTTCCTCCTCTTCGTCCCTGCTGTTCATTTAGCTAGATCATGTCCTCTCTCTCTCCTCCTCCTCCTTCCTTGAAAACTCCAAGCATCTCACACACAGACTTTGTGCAAATCTTTTCTAATTCTCTCCCCTCTGCAGGTTGAGTGCTATTTTGGGGTAGTGTTTCATGTATTAACACATTTTGCAAAGATCTGGTGTAGTTTTGCAGGAAAATAAAAATGATTGACTTTCTGGTCTGTTTGTATATTACCCACTTTCCCCTCATTTCTATGTTAAAATCATTTAACTTCCAGGCTTCTTGAAGTTCCTTTCATTAGTTTAACTATGAAAAGCAATCCCCACCCCAGTCATGTGAACATTGACTTTTTTAAACCACTGCTCTGACTAATCATCTTCAAAATTCAAGTAGATTTTGCTGAGTCCATTAAATGTAGCATTAAATTTGTGAGGAATGAAACCCACTTTTTTTTTTTTGTTTTCTTTTGAAGAAGGGAAAAAATGTATTTTTAGAAAGAAAGAAAAGATGAATGTTTAAATGTTGCATTTTAAATAAAGCAATGGAATTTCTTCAGATTTTATCTTGTCATGGATCATTTTTCCATAAGCAAAGTTTCCCATAAACTAAGTCAGTCCCAATTACTACTCCAAATCCTTGGACTATCTTAAATGTTGTCAAAGACTTTACCTCTCCTAAACACAACACCTTTGCTGAAATTTGATACATTTTTGTTTTATATTCTCCTTCTTCCAGAAAAAGAAAGAATTTGTATAATTTAAAAAATATTAATCCATTAATATCAGATTTCAGTTGAGCTGGTTTGTGTGTGTGTGTGTGTGTAAAAAGACTTGAGAAAAAGGAGCACAGTGACTTGGTTGGCTTTAAATATTTTGGTTGTAGGAATTCATTGTCTTTGTTCTTTTCCTCTTCCAACATTATCTCTCTATCCTACAATTTGCACACAATTTCACATTTTTGGGGGAAGACTTGCTTTAATTCATGTAAACAGTTGGGAAATTTCTTGAATCAAATTGTCACTTTAAAAATTTATAAATAAAGAGTACGTTTATGTCTTAACAGTTGTCTGTTTTATTTCTCTACATTCTTATGCTTGCCAGATGTCTACCCGAGGGCAAGAGTTACCAGCATTTGTATTTAGGTTTTATTGTGATATTATAGACACCCATGTAGAAAAGGGAGATGTGGTTTTATCTCCAGCAGATGGTTATGTTTAATTTTCTAAAGTGAAAAGGAGTGGAGGGTCATTTCTGGTTTGCCTTTAGCAGGAAACAGATTTGTCTGTTGCGTGGTTCCAATGCTACCTGTTCATATTGCCAGCTACACATTGGATTGTGTAGAGGAGCAAGGAGTTGATCTATGAGATTCCCCATAGCAGAAGTTGTCTCGAGTATCATCACCTACCTACCTACCCACCCACCCAAGCGCAGGTAAAACCCTGAATAAAACATCAAAATATTATATAGGAAATGAGTTTGCATTATTTCCCATGTGGTATTCAATTAAAAAACAGATGCACCAATGATTTGGCGGACAACTTGTAATCCAAAATACTAAAAATTATCAGCAAGCATTTGAATTTCATGCAATTGCCAGACTCTTTCACCAGTACACAATCACTTGTGGTTATTGCAGTTTTAATTTTGCTTATATTTAAGCCTGGCTTGCAAGTGTCAGTTATGTCAAAGTAAACACAAGTCTATATCAATGCAGGTGGAAGTGTTTCTATCTTTAAGCTATGATATATGAATAGCTCTACCTAAAGTCTTTTATCCAGTCATTGATACAAGAAATGCAGTTGTCAGAAGTGTGTTATTGTATTCTATTGATCTGGAAAAATGGATAATTTTGTGATGTACCTGTGCTCAAAATTATTGTAGTTACCTACTAAGCAAAATATTGACTTGATGAAAACGCAATAATTAACCAACCAAAACAGTCCAAAATAACATTGCTATGACAGTGTTATTTTTATTTTAAAAAAAAAAAACATTTAAAAGTGAAAATATTTGTGGTCAATGAATGTCTCTGGAAGTGGAAATAATAAGGTTGTTGGGGGAATGATCAAGGAGTTTGCAAGAATTACCTCTGACAATATACAAACATGGAACTAAATAGAGCTGGTCAGGGGACTAACTAAGGCTTGAGTTTTGGTTATGTTTATAGAAAACCTAAAGGAGTTTAAGTATATGTAGTGTATCTATTACCAAATTATTGTTGCAGCATTTCAAGTCAACATCTAACAAGATAGTATTAGACTCAGCAAAAGAATAATGTAACCTAACAAAGGAAAAGTAAAGAGGGCATGAAATTCCATAAGTGTTTTATTTTTAATAAGCAACTGTACTCAAATGTGACTAAATCTTAAACGAACACACCACTAATGTCCAGCATGGCTTAAGTAGTTAGAAAAACAAATTAAATTAATGTGTACATTACTTTCTACTATTGGCTTCATGAATGTTACTTCATTTGCTTTAGAATTAGTTCTAGTATAAAATCCTATTCTTTTATACACAGAGCACATTTTCTTTTAAGTGCACAAACTGATAAATGTAAGATACACTTTTTTTCTTTTTTTTATATATATATATATATAATTTTTTTTTTTTTTTTTTTTTTTTTAAAATGGAGCATCTATTTCAAACATCACTATCCACTAAAATAATTATATTATATTATATATATGCCACACAAAAGTTTTCAACACATTACAGAATAACTTTTTTTTAGGTATTTCTAATAGTTACATTAATTAAGCTTTTACTACTTATAGAACATATATTTAGGTATTCAGTGACACAATCAGATTTTAAGAAAAAAAGTAGTATCCCATGAAGAAAATCCAAGATTTAGTAACTTAAAAATTTACAACAGCTTTTTTTAAATAAAACTGTTCATACATATTTTACTAGGATGTTCCAGATTAATTTTATGATTAAAAGTATTGCCATTCTTTTTCTGTCAACCATACTTTAAACATTGACAAAATGGGGGAAAAGCAAAATAATTGATCAAGATCTCTGTAAACATACTGTTGACCTTCATACAAATGGACTTGGTTATAGGAAGATATCTAGTCAATTAAATGTGCCATTGAGTTCAGTTGGTATGATAGCTTGTTAATGGAAGACGTGTCATTTTCATTCATTCCCCCAAAAAGCTCTGGTTGTCCTAGAAAGGTAACAGAAAATACAGCAAAATTATTGATGAGAAAAGTTGGCAATGACCCCCCCGAGTTACTTCTAGTCCTCTCTGAAATTCTTTAAGCGTAAGTGGAGTAAAAGTGAGTACGGCTACAATTAGTTGTTCACTTTGTCAATATGACATCTTTTTGAGGACTCCAAGTAAAAAAAAAAAAAAAAAATCACTTAAGCGAAAACACATTCTTGCTAGACTGGATTTTGCAAACAAGCATTGTATCAAATCTGCAGCATTTTGGGAAAATGTACTTTGGTCAGATGAAACAAAATTGAACATTTTGGCAGAAATGCCGTAGCAAAAGTCTGAAGAAAAAAGGTATTGAATATTTGCCAAAGAATACTATCCCAACAGTAAAATTTGAAGGGGGATCAATTATGATTTTGTGTAGCTTTAGTGCCCAAGGTGTAGAGAACAATAAAATAATAGAATAATGAATGGAGCATATTATAGGGATATTTTGGACAGAAATTTATGTCAGATTGCACATTCTCTGGGCTCAAAACCAGGTTGGGTTTTTCAACAAGATAACGATCCTAAACACATTGCAAAGCTTATAAAATCATGGTTAAGTTCAAATAGAATAGACATTCTAAAATGGCCATGTCAATCTCTGGCTCTCAATCTGATTGAAAATTTATGGAGAGAGCTGAAACTGAGAATTCAAAGAAAACCTACAAAACCTGTATAAACGAAAGGAAATTTATTGTGAAGAATGAAAAAATATTAGCCAAGAAACATGCAAGAAATTGGAAGGGGACTACTCTAAATGCCTATATACTGCAATTAGCAATAAAGGTTACACTACAAAATATTAATAGGTGATTTAATAAGTGTATTGTAAATTTTTGTGTTATTAAATATTGGTTTTTCTTTGTGGGATATTTTTCTTGATTATTTTCTTTTATAATTCTTAATTGTTTGACTAAAGGCTTAAACATATATTAGCAGTAAAAGATTCATTAATCTGTGTTAGAAATACGTAAAGCAGCATTTTTTGTAATGTGTTGTAAGCTTTTGCATGGCATTGTATATGCTTCAATTTCTAACAAGCGAAAACCTGATTATCTCATCAAAACCAGTGATATGCATTCAATCAAGGCTGTAATTTGAAAAATAAAATAATTGGTACAGGTTGAGATTTCATCAAATTAAAAATTTACCAATGGCAGGCATCATTATGAGGTTCGGCCATTGGACATGAATTTCATTTTTTTTTTTTCTTCTTCTTTTCTATATGACACTGTCAATACTTAGGAAAGGTTATTAAATAAAGACAGAACAACCATAAAGAAATTCAAAATGTTATTTCTGAATATGCATTTTGTTTTCACTGTCACAGCTGAAAAAAGAATGATTAGTAAAAAGGACCTAAACATCATTAGATAATGTCTAGGTCCCCATTTTTTTTTTTTTTTTTTCTTAAGGAGAAAAATGGAAAAAACCAGTTGTGGGTTAGTGATTACTGATATCTGATCTCAATATATTCAAATTAGTCACTGGATAGGACTACCCTATCCTTCCTATGTTAAACCAAACATATTGTAGCCTATTACCATAGCTAGTTTGACCCCCTATTTAGAACTCAATCATTTTTTGTGACCAAACTATATAAAACCTTGTAAGCAATGGCCTGCTGAGTATTTTAACTCTGGTGGAAAATTTATAAGTGTTTGAACCAAGTTAAAAGATGGTATCATAAATGCTGATTTCCATGGTAGATTGATAGATTTCTCTTTATCCACCTTCAACAGCTTGGCCTTGTGTCAAATTAATCCAAGTTTCTTAAAAATCACTATAAATACATTCTATTTTGCTCACAGTGAAACGTGTAAAATTGAACTGATTCACATACCAATATTGTATCTAATAGCAATAAACTTTTCATTTGAATGAAAAGCACAAATTGTTTCTTTCCACTTTATTTTGTAATCATTATTAACAGACAATTAAGTCAACAACTAAACCATTACCCAACAATAAAATGGCATGCAGTACCTTTCGAAAAGTGCTTGAACAACTCAAGGAATTTGTAATTTCAAAACAGCATATCTTACTTCCCTCATTAATTGGCTTCAGAAGAGGCCCTCCCACCACATATACTGGAGTTGTTTCAACAAATGGGAATGAAAGGCCAACAAGCAATTATCTGACAATGAAGATATTACATGAGCAATTGAAGGCCAATACACACCAGACAACAGGAGGATAGATGGACGGACAATAGTATATTTTGATCATTTTTTTTCTCCCCCCCACCTTGTTTTCAAGTAAAAATGGAAATAAATTGTTTTAAATACTTACCAGAACTTTGGAAGAAAGGCAGTATATTCCAGAAGTAAATTACTTTTATACAAAGTTACTATCACTGTTCCTTACCTGTTGACTGTGACTAATATTTCAAATGGCATTTATAAGATATTTTGTTATCACTCCTGTGTTTGTCAGGGAAGAAGATATATGTACTGTTTGAAACAGCCTTTAATAAATGATCCTAATAATTATTTTGTTGTAGGGTAATAGTAAGTAAACTAATCTTACAGCCAAGTGATTCCAGGCATGGGACAAGTGGAGTGAGGTGTTCAGTTTGGTGGAAAGCATTGCAGGACGGAGAATCAAGTTTTGCTAAAACTTAACTAATTCTAAAAATCTTCAGATAGTTAATTTTTTAGCTATTGATGTGGAGCTTGGGAACCACCATCATAGACTATTACCATAGCTAGTTTGACCCCCTACTTAGAACTGCTAGTGTTAACACATAGGAAATCCACTAAAAAGATGGCATCTTAAATGCTGATTTTTCATGGTAGACTAACATTTCTTTTTATAAAAATGTTTGAACACAAGAAAAATTAAAAAGTTTAATCGCAGTACCTTGTTTGTCATCTTTAATGAAACATGTATAAATGAAGGATTGCTGCCTAAATACACACACATATATATATGCGTGTGTGTGTGCTTGCGTATCATGTGACCTAATTTTGAAGCTAATTTGACTACAGTAAATGGATATAGTTTGGTCAATGGCGTAGCCAGAGCCAACAGTACATATTTTACATTTTGTGTATGTATGATGCAACCCCACTACAATTAACTTTAAAAGTCGCTTGATATGCGAGTATATATATTACACACATGCATTAACGATGACTGACAAAATTATATACCGTACCTATAAACATTAATGGGTATGTCCCAATCTTCACAAATATGTTGAACACTATTGTAAGAGGGGGTAATATGCTGTCTAAGTAGTCCACCACTAGCAGTGGTTTACCTACTTCATGCTGCTGGCGAGTATTGTATTTTGTTGATGTTATAAAGATTACCATTTCATTTCCAACCTCCGTTTTCATTATTCCTCACTCAGTAACCTTTCCTAAGTTACAATAAGAACTAATAGGAAACATTTATAAATCTAACAGGTTTCACTTTTATTAAGCTTCATCAGAAAATGAGATGTGGGCAGGAATTTCTGCTATTTTTATTTTGTTTGATTTTCATTGGTGAAGCAGACTTCACATGCATCTGACATGGATGCTGCTTGACAAGTCAAATGCCTGTGAAGTCTGCTTAACCAACGAAAATCAAACAACACAAAAATAAAAATATCCCCCAAAATATTTTTTTTCCATATCACATTTTTTGATGAAGCTTTAATAAAAGCAATACGTTAGGATAAACTACAAATAGGAAATGTTTATAAATTGACCTTTGTGTGTATAGAGGGAATGCATTTTCTTTAAGATTTTCCAAATGTGCAGACCAGTAGATTTAATATATACTGTTTAATAAGTAAAAATGTATCATCTATTTCAAATACGAAGTATCCACTGTAATAACATTTGAAGTAATGGGAATGTTGGATTAAAAATAAATTCATTAATTCTTTAGAAATTGTTTTGTTTAGATTTCAGATATGAAACTGAAGCTTTTGAGAAAATAATTCGAGTGAAGAGGATGTGTTTTTCTTAAAAAGGGAAAATAGAAACTTGCTTGCAGTAGCATTCTTTGTGGCCGAGCAGTAAAGCACACTAAATCAAACAGTGGTTTCCCTATAAATGGAAACGCAGATTCAATCCCTGCTAAGGAATGCATTTTATTTCGTTTAAGATTTCATGAATGTGCAGACTGATAGATGTAATACACTTTGTTTAATAAATAAAAATGGGGTGTCTATTTCAAATACAAAGTGTCCACTATAATAATGTTTGGATATATATTATATAAACATACATTTAATATGTGTGGATAGCAAGCAGATAGAAGTGCAACTCAGTAACTTGGTAAAATCTAAAAGCATTATGTAAAACTTATCTGCATGGCTAATTGAGAACAAATAAAGAAACTGGAATACACATTACTTAGTCCTAGAAAAGGAATATTCTGTGGAAAGCCTAGACAAGTGCATTCCATCGCAGAATCATAGACGGAAGATAAAAAGAAGAAGAAAAAAAATAATCTCCATTCTCCTGGGTGACTTAGCTTGAATGAAATACCCACCCCACTTCTCCACCAAAATCAAAAGTTTTTTTTAAACACTTTTCTTGATCCACTTATTTTCAGGTCTCAGTAAAGTCTTAGGAGTTTTTAATTTTCAAAGAAGACATTTTCCTAACTCCATTGTTTCCTGCACCCCAATTTGATTTTGGCATCAAGTTTAGGGCTTTATACATCCTTCTTCCAATGGATGCTTTTCACAATGACAAATCATTTTTTTTTTTTTTGTTTTCTGGCATTAAAGGACATTTTTTCCTTCTCCTGAAATAGAGAGAATGTTTGTGGTGTGTGCATTTGTTTCTATTAAACAAAAGAGAGAACAAGTATAAAGTAGAGGGCTACTAAAAACAACAACAAGGATGCAGTTAGATTTTGTTAACAACAAAAGTTTACTCCACAATGGATGACTGGCGTTTTGTACAATGAAAACAGTACTGCGAGAATAGGCTGAACATTGACTGTTCCATCTACCACCCTACATCAGCAGCAAACAACACAGGACTCTCTGTTACTGGGGGGGTGGGTGGGAAGGGACAGTGAGAGAAATCACATGACAATTCAAGGGGAAGGAAGCGAAGGGGGTTCATTCATAGGCAGTAGTAGTAGTATTGTAGTAGTAGTAGTAGTAGTAAGGTGGTGGATATGTGAAATTCAAAGTGGAACTGTACACTGGACTCTTTACAAATAAAAGATATAGCAGTTTTTTTTTTGTTTTTTGTTTTTGTTTGATGAAGCAACAATACATATTTTCCGAAGTCTACAAACTTCAATGTAGTTGAAGGATGTAGTGGTAGTAGAAGTAGTAATAGAATTTATATTATTAATAATAGAATTTTGAGTAGTAGTAGTCATAGAAGTAATAGAATTTATAGTAGAATGTGGAATATGAAATGATGAACAAAAATAAATCTGCCCGCAGAGAGTGGAAGTTTACAACTAAAATGGTTATTTTTTTTGATGATAAAGTTAGTGCAGCAAAGACTTGCAACAAATGTTTCTTCTTTTTTTTTTTTTTTTTGCAATGGTCATCATACAGTGTATAAGACTTGCAACGATTTTTTTTTTCATTTTTTATTTTTGTGACAGTTGTCACATGGCACAGTGCTGGCGTGGCCAGTGGCAATCGACTTCTTTCTTTTCTTTATTATTGAAAAAATTTTGTTTTTAAAATGGTAGGAGAAGGTTTCAGCTAAAAAGAAAAAGAATGAGAAAAAGTGGAGAAAAAATTTTTTTTTATAAAGAGTTTTGAGAATTTTTTTTTAAAAATAAACCATGTTATCATTAAAGAGTTAAAATTTGGTAGGGGGTAATTATTTTTTTTTTAAAATTATTACTTTTCTTAGTAAACTTTTAAATTTTGTTATGCTTCAATGCAGGGGCAGAGGAGGAAGAACTGGCAAAAAGGAAAGGACTTTTTTTTTTTCAATGTCAGGTGTGCCATTTATATCTACTTACCTTTTAACTAACATTCTAAACAGATTTTTATTTATTTTTTTTTTTAAGGTAGCACCCTTAAAATGAAAAATAAATAATTAAAAATAAAGTACCAATATTTTTAATAGTCACAGGGTGAGAGCTGAAAGTGTGTATATATATATTTGCAGATGTCAGCAAAAAAAAAAATCTCTCTTCTATATATATATATATATATATATATATATATATATATATATATATATATATATAAAATCTTAAATAAAAAAGAAGATTTAAAAGGAAAATTCTGTTTTTATAACAAGAATCAATTTTTAAAAACTCAGCATTTTGTGACTTTTGTGCGTAATTGTTCTCAGGTCTTCAGAATTTGATCTGTGATAAAGGATCAGGGTGAAAACATACAATGGAAAGGGGTAGAGAGACAAAGATAATCAGAGCTTTCAGCTTATACATGATTCAACCTAAATTTTTACTAAACTCACCTTTGTCTGGCTCAAGGATAAGAGGAACAGGAAGTTAAGAAGATTGTGTTGCATTAATCTTCCAAGTCAAGAGGACCTTAATGTTGCCTTGAAAGTTTTTTTTTTTATATGGGTTCAAGCATTCACACCTGGCACTTGTAGAAAATGTACACCTAACTCAGCCACTCATTTGATAAATTAATGGTTCCGATACATGAATGGTACGTATATGGTAAATTTAGAAAACTTATTTTGAAATTTTTCACTGATCAAATAGTGTTTCTTCTGATGCTGCTGTTTCATTGTCAAAACAGTTATATATATATATATATATATATATATATATATATATATACACACACACACACACTTTTAAAAATATATTTTTGTAAACAATATTGCAAATGTTAATGTTTTGGCTGGCTGATTCTTTGGCTGCATCCCACACCTAACAAAGTTTGAAGAATGGATCTAGTAAAATGTTGACAACAGGAAATATATGAAGATTTGGTAGTTTAATGATTCTTTTTAAAGTTAGAGATAATACAATTTTATAATTACCATTTTACAACGATGTTTGCAGTGATGAAATAAATAAAAAGTTTTAGTATTATTTATAAATGGTATCTACAACAGACATATAAGAGTGTCTCTGTTTTTCTTTGTTTTAAAACATTTGTGAAGGATGTTAGTATAAAGGTTTCTAGTCATTAAGAACAGAGACAAAAGAAAGAGAAATTTTTCTTTTACAAATAGATGAATAAACAGATCACTGTAAAGAAAGCTATTTTATAGTAAATCAAATTTTCCCCAGAAATTATTCACATATCTCAATGTGTAAAAGAAAAGCAAAAATGGAGATTTGAATCTGGATGTTCAGAGAACTGAATTGCTATAACCAGCTTCTATCCAAATAGTTTTGATTAAAAGGCAGAATGTGCCTGCAACATGAGATAACAAAGCAAAAAGGAGAAAATTCTCTATGACTAAGATTGAACAATCTACATTTTATTTTATTTTATTTTTTTTTCAAAGTATAAGAAAAAGAAAATAAGAGGAAAATAAGTTAATAAGTAAGTTCTTTTATAAATAAAAATCTAACCGTGTGTATTTTTTTCCTACACTTCAGGAACCAAACAACTGTTATTGTCAGAGAAAATTGTTTAAAAATTAAAACAAACCTTGTCTGTGGTGTTTAACTACATTCACACATGGTTTTAAAAATGATGGAGCATTTTTTTTTTTTTTAAAAAGAAACTTATTTTGCCCAACATTTTTTCAGAAAGATTTGTTGAAAAAAAAAAAAAAAAAAAAAAAACAAACAAAAAACACACACACACACAAAAAAAAAATATAATCACAAACAATGAAACTGAAAAGTGCATGGGGGTTAAATAAAGATCCATAACTAAAATAAATTTATTACTAAAACAATAAATTGATGTAAATAAGTTCCTAGTGAGTATAAAGCAGAAGAAATTTTATACTCACAATCCACCCATGAGACAGAGAGAATAAAAAAAAGTATCTGTGTGCACAAACCTGGTTGATGAAGCTTTGATATGAACAGCTTCTATAAAAAAAATTGTTTAGCCAACTAAGCTTTGTACAGTACCCTAAACACTTTGTCAGAATATTTCAAAGTGGAACCCAGGTTGTTCACCAAATGTAGTCCAATTGCTGACTCACAAACTGAGTCAAGCGAATACTATCACTGCCTCCACCCTGTCTTATATGAGTATGTGCTGTGCAATCTGGGTCTCCAACTGAAAGTTGGTTTGCCCACTTTGTGCAATTTCTCTAAATTGATTGACATACCAATCTAAATAAATATTAGTTATATCAATATTATAATTTGATTGCAAAGATCACAAAGATAACAAGCTAGTCGTGCAAGCCATTATTAGTAGCTGCATATTGAACTTGGTTTAGCCTAGCAACTATTAGCTACAATAGTCAGCATTTACAAGCTGTTAGTAGTAAGTTTGTTCATAAATGGAGCCCTCTTTTAATGGTCTTATGCCAAAGATCTTTAAGAAACAGCATTGAAATAATATTCACCGTAAATCAGTATTAAATGACTTCACAGGTTGTTGTTGCTGTTGCTTATTAATAGTAACATGAAATTATTTAATGTTTCTTATTTATTGTAATATTTTTATAATTTTGGCTATTGCCAAGATTGGCAATGGATACAGTAACTATTTTTTTTAAGTGTTACTCCTGTCTTGGTCGTTAGAAGAGAGTGGTTTGCCTAAATGTTCACTCATGCACATTACAAGAAGCTAGTAATGAGACCTTGGCAAAGAGACAAAGTATAAAGAAAAGTCAATTCATGCCTTTTGTATTGACTTTAATTTGAAATGAACATTAATTCTGTTTGCTATAGCAAGTGTTGTAGCAACTTGAATCTCCATAATGATAATATTAAGAACTGGTCAGGAAAGGTGATCCATTGGTAATTGTGCAAATGGCTGAGATTTTATTATGTGAATTAAAGTTAGAGTAAAACTGAGAGGCTAGAAAATTTTACAAAAAAATTATAGAAAAACGAGAGCGGCAATTGTAGCCAAAATTATTGGCATACATGAAACTGTCTTAAAGAGTCTTACAAAGAAATTAAAAGAATTTGAAATCTGACAAAAATATGAAATCATCCAGATATTAAAATAACCAGAATACTAAGGAAATTGCTAGAGTATTGTGGGGATTTGTTGCCACTTAATCTCTAGTGAAAACCACCAGATACTATTGATATGAAAAGTGAATGAGTATAAATAATATTCCCTTTAATATTAGACATGAAGATTAAGAAAAGAATAATGTCTGATTTCTGAAGAAAATACAGGTGAGTTGCACTTAGTCGAAATGATAGAGATGCCTAAAAAAAGAGGACCTTATTATCAAAAAAAATAATAGCAACAATTTCAAAGAGAAGCTGAACAAGGAAAAAACGAAGGCTGAAAAGGAAAGTTCAAAATTTTGCCATGGGTTAGTGAAAACAAAATATCTAAAGAGAAAAAGGCTGGGTACAATATTCTGCAAGTTGTTCTGACTAATATTCTCTTTAGTTTTCTATCAATACTTTCTTTTGGCCTTCCTCATTCTTAAAATTCTGAATTTGGAAAAGCTATTTCTAATTTGAATTTTGTTTGGATTCATATTTTCATCTTTGTTGGTTTCAATGCATTTTTCAGTCTGGCTCACATGTAGAAAACACAGTACAGTACAGTACAGTAGAAGTGAAGGGGGGGCATAAAAGATTATTCAGGATCTGTGAGAGAGTATTTTGTAATTGGCCTAATGTTTGTTTGTTTGTTGGTTGGTTGGTACCAAAATAGCAATAATTTCAAAAAGTAGGTAAAGTCAAAAAGCTCAATGGCTGCTCAAAAGTTTGAAATAAAAAAAAAAAAAAAAAAAAATCTAAGAGGAAATATGTAAACAAATACTTACCGTATGAATTATACTAACTAATTTCAGTCTTTCAAAGGTATATAAGTTAATTCATTTGGATGCCTCCTCTAATATCATTTTAGATATGGATATGTCTGTAGATTATAGCAATATTCTTTCTACTCTCAAGAGAAACTGGAAAAGAAAATCCAGTTAAATACACTAAGTCAAATGACATGTATGCTAATTGCTTGCAAAACACTGATTAAAAGTTTTTTTTGCAAAAACCTTTTTCAGCCCTACATCCCCCCCCCAAAGGATACTACCTGTAAGAATCTTTGACACCTGGCTCCAGAATTAGCCACTGCAGGAAATACTCTAGTGGAAGGCTAAAGAATACATTAACCAACACAGTAATAAAACCAACAAGAAAGAGGATATTAGTTGAAACAACTCCTGGAATAACAATAACTCTTTTGAAAATTTTAGATTCAAGCAAATATTTTAAAGAATTGCAGCCTTGATTTGCAAATATGAAGACAGAGACATTTGCTTAGCATCTTTTACTTTCTCTTACCTGTCTACCATTCAATTGGAACCGGAACATAATCTGAATGAGTAGTGATAGGACAAAAGGGGTGGGAATTAATCACATGGAAGGGGTGGGGTTGCACAGTCAATCAAGTCAGAAGAGTGGAGTTGAGCCTCACCACTGCTGAACAACAGATTTAGACTCAAATGTTGAAGCCAATTTTTTTTTTTTCATTTTTTAAAAAGAAAATTTTGGTTCTCTTTTTACACAATGAAAAAGCCACTAGCTGAACTACTTGCCTCTGGCAGGGTCATATTTTTTTTAACATCCAATTAGAGAGAAAAAATGTTTTGAAGAAAATTGTAGACTATAATAAAAATATTTAGAGTAAGGAGAATTCAGACAATGAAGGAAAGAAGAAAGAACTGTTAAAAAAATACCTTATTTTACTTACATCATCTCTCTCCATTGGTTATTAAAAATTTCTAATGTCAACACATGAGTTAAGCGAAAAGGAAAAAAGGTTGCAAGCCAAAAATACTTTCTGAAACAGCTAGAAAACTTTCTTAAAAATAAAAAAAAATAAGGAAAAGTAGTGGGGAAACTAATGATTTTTTTTAATGTGGATAGAACTATTTTTAAAAGAAATATTTTGTTTGTAAATTGTGAAAAATCTTCAAAGCAGAAAAAACATAAGTTAAAAAAAAAACAAAAAAACTCCCCTAGCCACGAGAACACTGGCCATTCTGCAGGGCAAATATTCAAGAGTGAGAACATTTAATGCTATTGTTGTTGTTGTTGTTGTTCATACATCACAGGTAATTTGGGGTTTTTTTCTTCTCCAAATGCTCACTTTGAACGAGAAAAAAAAAGTGCTCATTGGAAAGTCACAAAACTGGAGGCCCCAAAGATAAAATAAGCTGAATAATAATAATAGTTATAATAATAATAATTATGATGATAATAATAAAAGAAAAATAGATCAATTTTAGTCTTTTTTTAGACTTTAATTTTTTTTTTTTAGATTTTTTTTTTTAAAGATTTTGTAACTCTATATACCATTTCAAAAATATTCCATATAAGGCAATATATTTTTCATATATCTTAAGTGGGTACACATGGAACAAAAATTCACATTGTCAAAAAAATCTTTTTTAAACATTTATCTTTTTTTTTTTTCCTTGAATTGGATTTTATTTCTTTTTTGTTTCTGAGGAAAAGGGGAGAAGAATTTATTTGAAAAAATTGTTTTAAACATTTAAATTTCTTTTTCCAAGTACCTCTCTGCCAATGAGAAAAGCTAGGGCAGTGAACTGGGTTAATGCATGAGATTTCAAATGAAAATACAAATAAGAGGAAGAAGAATCACTCAAGAATAAAGCAAAAAAAATGTGTTAACTGTTAATACACAATAATGATTAACTTGGTACACGGTCAGTTTCATTTTTTTTTTTTTGTCAACAATATTGTCACAGTGAGCCAATGATCCCCACCCCTGGCTTAGACATAAAAGAAATTGTCAATTTCCTTTTTTTTTTTTTTCTATTTTACACAATTTTGTATCTCAGTCAAACAGTCCGGAGTGTTAACATTTTCTATTGTGGTGTGTGTGTGTGTGTGTGTGTGTGTGTGTGTGTGTATCTCAAATGTTCTGCAAAGATTTGCTTTTGTAGAGATGGTGGCAATCTTTGGTAACAGGTGGTTTGAAAGAGACAGGCAAGATACAATCATGCAGAGATCTTAGTAGAGTAAGAAAAAGATGGCACCAAAAAGAAAAGTTCTGAAAGAAACAAAATAGTATACATGGTCCTCAGCTCAGGAATTTAGTCTTTTACTATTGGGAAAAGCCAGGGAGGAGTGGGATGTGTAAGGTGTGGTGGAAGGGCCATCTTGCCAAGACAAAAATTCAAAAAGAAGGTAGAAGATGCAATCAAACTGAAAGATAATGACTAAAAAAGATTTAAAAATTGATGCCAATCAAAAAGAGCTGGGATAATTTATGTGAACACATCCCATAAATACTGAAACAGGAGGGAGGAACAGGGACAAATATTTATTAAGAATGACAATCTAGCAAGTCATTGTTAACTTTGGCAGTACTGATGAAACATCTGCACTAAAAAGGTGCTTATTTAATCTAAGAAACAGAACCTTACAAATAAAAATAGTTCTTCTCTATTGAAGATAGAATTTTAGAGTTATTTTTTTGGTTGCATACTTCATTTATGGTTGATAATTTTAAAATATTACCATTCTTAGATGAACTGATACTTTGTTTAACTTCAGCTATATAAGGAGAGAGAGATGGGGGGAGCTCTTTTATTTATTTATTGTTTTTGATAGAAAACAGAAAAGGTTAGATAATATACCAACCAATTCAGTTCATTCTTAACAATCTCTCTCTTTGCTTACAGATCATACAACAGATTGGTCAAATTGTTGGAAAAGTCTTGGAATTTCACTTTTCTTTATTTTCCTGTTTGATAAGTTAAAAAAAAATAATCCCAGTTAAATATACATTTTTTTTATTCATCATTTTATTTTTGTTCCACCAAAAATTCTTTGGAAACAATTGCTACTTATTTTTTGTATAGTTCATGTTTTCCATACTACTTAGGCAAAACTAGTATCTGGAAAATTGTCCAAGTATGTGTGTAAACCGATTCCAGAATGGGTATAATGACCAGGGACCAAACTTGATATTTTCTGTTAATTTTTTTTTTTTAAACCAAGTTTAATTAATGTAGTTATTGATACTATTTTCTAAAAGAAAAGATCACAGCTAATGTTTGTGTGCATGATCTCACTAGAAAAAGGACTACTTTAAAAATCAGTGGTTTTCATCTCCTTTAACTGTGAACAATAGAAATTTCTCTGACTGAAGTTCTATGGTTCAACTGTGAATGACAAATTTCTGCTACAGTTAAAGAATTAATGTCATAACTGAAACTGGTATCAAAACAAGACAATAAAAGCTTCCTAGTGTTTAAGTGCATGATTGCATTCAAAAAAGAACAATATAAGAGAATTATTTTCAGAGATTCAATAGGTATGCATCAAATTTAAGAAAACAACTACTTATTTTCAGAAGGAAATAATTTAAAAAATATTTTGAATTTTGTTTGATACTATGTTTTAAATCACTCTCTGTAGCTTTCTCTGAACTAATTTCTAAATGTTTGTTTTTCAGACATCTGCCCTTCTTTTTTTCATAGGTGTCTTGTGTTCCTAAAGGTTGAATCATTTTATTTGGCAGAGCCATGCTAATAATCTCCACACTATCCACTGTCATGAAGACAGAGATGTAAAACTGGATATGATGTATGTGTGGGAGCATATACATGCATCCTTAAAAGAGAATTTGGTAACATACTGAAATATAAGATACGAGGAAGGTTGGATGGTACCAGGGTTGATGAAAAAAAAAAAACAAGCAAAGGTGAGGAAATTAGTCTAGAGAAAACGACTGATTTAAAAAAAAAAAAAACAAAAAAAAAACAAACACAAAAAAAACTCAAATATTTTGAGTCAGGTATTCTGCAATTCCAGTTGAAAAAAAATCACAAAATTTTCAACTGAAAAGGTTTGAACCCTCTTTAACCTGCTGTCTAATAGGAATGAACATGAAGCTGTTTGCAAAGATTTTTTGAAAGGTCTCTAAACAACTGTTGAATAAAGAAAAAAATAAAATTGCTGACAAATTTTATGCTGACCCTCAAAAGTAAATTGTCAATGAAAGTTTTTGACTTTTTTTTGGCTAATATTTGTACTGTTAAAAAGTGTCAAGAGTTATATTAAGCTTTTGATTTTATTTGATCAAAGTTAAGATACGTAAGTAGACTGCATATTTTCAAACACTTTTTCTTCTGATGAAATTTATCAAAGACTAGCATCTTTACCATTTTTGTTTTGATCACTTTCAGCCAGTGGATTCTCTGTCCTTTCCCAAGTGTAGGTTGCATCTTGATAATATTCAACTCTCCCACACTAATGGTGACAAAGATTACTTTGGCACTGAGAGCAGCACACAAATCTTTGATGCTTGACCATTGAATAGGTAATGATTAAAACACCTGACAATAAATGGAAAACCACTTGGCTCAAACACAAAAACAATAAAGATATGGATGATAGTCTAAATAATTGAGAACACTTCACTTTAAAACTTAGGATAATTTCTAGAATGTACTGACTAAAACAGTGAGAAGTCTAAATAAGTCACCAAACACAGAATTTAAGATATGTTTTTAAGAAGGGAGAACCCATTGATCAAAATGTAAAGATGAAAACAATAAAGATGAAGATATTTGCCTAAATAATTCAAGGAGTAAATCTGAACATTTTAATGAAGATAAAAAAAAATCTCAAAAATGAAAAAGTTATTTTTTTTGGATAAAAGAAAATTAAAACAAAAAATTTACAGATAATACCAACAAGTCCAATTGTCCCTTGGTAGCCATGGAGGACCCACGACAGATATGCAAAATGGTGTAGGATTTGCATATGATCTACATACATTATACTTTGGATCATATCTAGATTATTTAAAATATCTAATACAATGGAAATGCTAGGTAAATAATTGTTATACTTGAGGCATGAACAAAAGATTTTGGCAGGAAATCAACTCATGAAAATTTTTTTTAAAAACTTGTATAAAAATACATTTCATCAAAATCTTTGTGTTATTAGTAAAAAGAAAGATTGAAGAAAATTTTGATCTAAAAATTAGTTGTGTACAATCTACAGAACTGGAGGTATTTGTGAAAAACAATAAGAGAAAAAGTTTAACTACAAAAACAAAAAAATCTAATAATTTGAATTAAATTTTTTTTAAGAAAAGAACATATTTATTTTAAAAATGTAATAAAGATTGGCTAGTAGTTAGATTTCAATAAAAATTTTCAGTACTTATTTAACAAATGACAAGTTTTTCTACTTTTTAAAATTTACATTCCAAATTTTAAATAAAGTAAAACAAAATCTAGTATGCCCAACACAATTTGCAAATGAATGAGACAAGGCAAATAATACTCTAACAAGTGTTGAAGAGAAACTGAGGATTTATGAAATGAAACAGACAAGGTATGCCTTCACTTGATTATTAGTGTTGATTCAATGTCACACTTGGCATGTAGAAAATTCATGTTTTGCTTATTGAAGCATTTCAGAAATTTCTTTTTGTAATAGTTTTGATCTGCAGTGGTTGAATTCTCAGATATGAAAAACCAACAATATTACATGAGACCCTCTGTGTGATTGTGATTTGCTACCCGCCTCATGATTCAACATGTCAAGTGGCTGAAGCAGTTGCATACATCCTTTTGCTAGATATCTGTATTTGAGATAAAGTAAAAAAGGCAAAATTTCTAATGCTGATTTTCTAGGCAGATTTCCCATGCCATTTGGAAAACTGGTATAACACAATCTTCCTTCTTACACCTTTCCTAGAATTTGGCCTCATTCTGTAGTAAGGTAAACTTAGGTAATATTGAGAATAATATTGTTTGAGAAAGCTTTGTTTATAAATGAGAAATGTTTGATTTGGGATCAATAAAAACAAAAGAATAACATCACAGAGAGAATTAATCTTGAAACAAGAGATTCCTGATAATGATATTCAGGTAACAAAGAGTTAACCATTATTCAACAAGTTATCTAGACTAATATCCTTATCTTTGCTGTTTTAATCATAATTTTTTAATTAATAAATTTTTCAGTCTTCTTTGGGTGGATAGTTTAAGTTGAGCATTCTTCTTTATAGATGGTTCTAGATGTGGGCATCAAAGATTCTTGCAGACAAAAGTAATCCAGAAGACAGAAAAAAAAGAAGGTCTGGTTACATATACAAAGAATATGAACACTTTTTTTTAAGCATAAGCATGAGACATTAATGATACCAATTTGTAGGTACAGAAGGCCCTTGTGAATTTTTTGTTATTTTTACTGAGTAAAAGTATCTTCATGGCATTGATGCTGAGATCTAGAATCATCTGTAAAAAAAAAAAAAAAAAAAAAAAAAAAAACTATTGCAAGAATTATACACAGAAAGAAGACCAAAATACTTTCATTATGATAAAAGCAAAAAGGATGAAAATACTAGTCAAAATAATTTGTGGAATGACAATAATGCCTCCTAAAATTTCAAACAAAGGGATAATCAATGAGGCTAGGATTTCTCTTACAAAGAACAGACCAAGAAGCCATTTTGTGATGCACTTAAGAGGATGTTTGAAAACAGTCTAATGGCAGCAACTGTTAAATGATTTATATAATTTGGTGTAGGGGAATGGACAATTTTAGTGTGTGTGTGTGTGTGTGTGTGTTTGTACAAGCATAAATTGTCAGTCAAAATGTAATGTCAATTCTTAGAGAATGGTCATAAAAAAAACCCCAAAAATCGTAATAAACCATTTGGCTCTGAAAGAAAAAAAATTCTTCTGCAATTTGGAGGATGAATACTTTTTTCTTTTCCATTTTCTTTTTTTTTTTTTTTTGAAAGATTAAAATTACTTTTTAACAGTCAGAGAAATTACAGATTTGAAAATAAAAAAGGGTAAAGAAACATTGGAGGTCCATTATGGGGTAACATTTAAAAAAAAAAAAAAAAAAATCGGGGGTTAGGAACAAATGGACAGGAATTTGAAAAAAAAAAAAAAAAAAATTTTTTTTATTTTTTTTTCCTTAAATTAAAAAAGGAAAAAATCTTTTTTTTCACATGTATAACAGTTTAAACAAATATAGATTCATCATTATTAAAAGGCTGTGTGAAAATAAAATATTTGTAGGTGGAGAAAAAAATTTTTTTTTCAAATGTTTTTCCAAAAGTAAAAATGCATGATCAATTTGGAACTTTTACTATTTTCAATGGACCTTAAAAAAAAAAAAAATTATTTTTAACAATTTTCCAGCCCCTATATATATATATATATATATATATATATATATATATATATATATATATATATATATAATTTATAATAGCATAATTTTTTTTGTCTTAAATTTAAATTTTATTTTCTTTAAGCATTGTCATTTTATATATATATATATATATATATATATATATATATATATATATATAAATAAAAAAAATTTCATTCATTCATTCAAATATTATTGATTCATTTAGAGGCTTGCCTCCCAGAAATTGAATTTTAAAAAGAGAGGAATAAAAAAAAAAAATATGTGGAATTAGATTTGAAAGTTTATCAAATAGTTTTTGTTTGGAAAAAAATCTAGAAGAAAAATTGTCTTCTGACATCAATGAAAGAGGAAGAAAGTGAATTAACAAAATACAAGGCATAAAAATATATAACACACAGTAGGCCATGTCTACAAATAGGTATGTTCAAAAGATACATACATCTCCAACCATTATACATACTAAAATCAAATATATGAAAGTGTGCATGCCTTTGTTCACACACTATGAATGATAAAAAAAAAATAAAATAAAATATATATATGTAGATGTTTGAGAGACAAGAAGTAAATCATAAATATTCATTGATCTTTAGAATTCTGAAAACTGAATTCAATATTATAAATGCTTCCGAAATGGCTTTTTATGACTGGATGACTTAAAGTTTCTTTTGCTCTTTATTTTTATTTCCAGATTAACATTCTTATCTTTGTTATTCTTGCCATAACATTTTGGGCTTTACCAAACAAAATGGGATTAAAATAACAAAGATACTTGACATATGGGGAGGGCTTGAAAATAAGAAATTACTTTTTGTATGTTTTAGAACTTTTCCACCAGACATTTTCCTTTGAATCAATAAATATATCTTTTAAACATGGATTTATGAGCTAGCCATTTTTCACTAGTCTAAACTTTTAAGTGATCTCTGATCATTTAAGGAAAGGAAGAGGATAGAAAGTTTATTAGTAACTTCTATCAGTTGAAAAATGTTGATAAATTTATGCATAAAAGAACCTCTCCTAAGAATTAATAATTTCTTGAGAGTTCTAATATTTGGCTGAATTTTTGGGATGACTGGTTCTCATGACCGATCCATTTGAACAATTTTCTCATCATAAGGAAAAATAAGGAAAATATTAAGAAATTAAAATTGATATTGACTGAACTTAGTCTGAAAGATTGGATTAAGTTTTCACTTTTAGAGAGCTTGTCTGCCTGAAAAAGCAACATACAAAATTTTGGCTTTCACCTGGGATTGAACATTGATACCATTAGGAAACATTCAACTCAACACTAGGGGAGGTTCTTGGTATTTTCCAAGCTTAGCTAAGTTAAGCAAAAGACCACAAGTAAGGAACACATCAAAAGGACAACACTTATGACACTAGCAACTGTTTGTTAACTAATCATTGTCCTGCATTTGGGTCACACACACAAATTCAAATACAAAATCAACCCAAATATCTACTGTATTTTATAACATTATAAAGAAGCAAGAATTAAAAATATAATACCAAAAAATTGAGATTTATATTTCCTAGACCTAATATGTGTTAATCAAAAATAATTTCTGGAAATAAACAAACGATGTGACTTGAGAGTTTAGTAATAAAGGTTTAACTCAAAATCTAAATCTCCTTCATTTGATTTTTTTTTTTTTTTTTTTACAAAGTATTCTTTGGTAGAGTATGTTAATTTTGATCATAGATACGACTGTGTGATTATTTACTAAGCAGAGTCTGGCAAAAGGCCATCATAGTGGGGCATCAGTGAGAACTGAACTCACAACACTAGTGAATTAATTGAGATTATACTATAAAAGGTGCCCTCAGCATAATGAAATGTGCATCATATGAAAAAATTTCCCAACTTTGTCATTGATTTTCTTAACATTTTTCTGGTATATAAAAATTTATATGTGTGTGTGTGTGTGCATGTAAGGCAAATAAATTCTGTAAGAGAAAACTGATATCACTAAGTGTACAAGCCTAAATTAAATTTCCATCATTGGTTCAAACATAAAAATGATATTTCCTCAACAATAAATGGAATGAGTTTCTGTGACAAAGGGATTAAGTTGGAATATGGATGATGAGAAAATTCTCTTGGATTTCTCAGTAAATTTTAACTGAGACACTTAAGGTGATGTTACCTGAATGAGGGGGAAAATGTTTTTCCTCATGTCAGCCATGTTGATTTTGGTAATGTCTAAATTATGTCTAGAGTAATCTAATAATTTTTAAGGATCAAGGCAGAGGTCACCGGGGATATGTTCACCGACTCAAGAAGTTGGTGGTCCTAAAACTAAGGAATGACAAAAAAAAAAAAAAAAAAAAAATCATTTAGAGTGTGTGTATATATATATATATATATATATATATATATATATACACACACCTAAATTTAGGCTGCGTTGTTTCTATTAAGGGTGAAATATTTCTATTTAGTTTTTTATGCAGTCTGGTTCTGTTTGCATTTCTGGACTAAAAAATCTTAAACTCAAAAAAATTTTTTGAGTGAAAATAAAATTAATTCACTCACACAAGAATTTTGATTTTTGGCATTCAATAATATATATATATATATATATATATATATATATATATATAATCCTGGCAAATGTTGAAATTCATATCTAAAAATTTTGCTGAAATTTTAGTATCAGATTATTTTGTTGATACATTTAGGTTTAAAAAAAAAAAAAAAACTAAATACCGCTCTTTCATTCCAGGACTTGTTATTGAACTCATTTTTCATGCTACCCTTGCTGTTAGCACATTTCAGATAATCCTAAAGATTCAACTGGAAAGAGGCAAATTTTTCTTCTAGAGAAACATTGGTGAACAGAAGAGATGGTGGCAAATATAGCAACCAGTTTATTTCACTCTCAACCACCATGTAAAGCCATGCAGGTAATAATATTCTAAGCAAGTGATTCCATATTATACACCGGGATGATCTCCAGTTTCTACCTTGCTCAGCAAAGATAACAAAATCTTCATTAGCCTGACAAGAGAATATACATGCTGCCTGCTTAAATTTTCTCACTCTCTAGTCATGTACCTTTATTATTTAATGTAAGCCCTTGCCTTTCTAGTTTAAGTCTGCCATAGCATATGATTTTCTTATGTCTCTCTAAAGCCTGACTTTCACTAGATTACTGATTTCTGTTCCACATTTGTAGGAGATGTTATAGAAGCAATCTTTTTGTGTTGAACCAATTACAGTGAGGAGACTGTGATTATGGTATTGAAAACTGCCCTAATGTCATATTGTTAAGAAATCCTTTCAGTTACTTTAACCACACTTCTTACATTACTTGCTGTAGCTATGTCATTGCTAACACTTGGATTTTGTCCTATAGGAGCAAAAATAATGAATTCATTAGTTTGAACAACTCATGGAATAAGAAATAAAAAAAAAAAAAAAAAAAAAAAAAGAAAAAGTTCTTTTGCCTTATTTGGATTGCATTTATTTTAGTTGACATAGAAAAATACCTCAGTTATGAACTGGTTTTAATAAGGTTAACATAAGGTAAAATAAGTAGAATTTGCCTCAGCAGAATATGTATTTTTTCAGACTTTATATATAAGGCAAGTGTCATAGCCACACACACAAACGCACACATTTACCTTGATAAAGTCTATCTGGAGACAAAACACATCAGTAAAGAAAACTTTTCCATTATATCTGAATTTTTACACACGCACATTATATATATATATATATATATATATATATAGATAGATATTTTGTACATACCCATGTGTAGACAAAGCCAATAGAGTACAATAATGTACAAGCACAACTTACAAATAAGAAATCATGAATTAAAAAAAATG
Source organism: Acanthosepion pharaonis (assembly GCA_903632075.3). Lineage (NCBI taxonomy): Eukaryota > Metazoa > Mollusca > Cephalopoda > Sepiida > Sepiidae > Acanthosepion > Acanthosepion pharaonis. The sequence continues at coordinate 579,542 of CAHIKZ030001550.1, forward strand.
GGACATTATAAAAGACCCACAATGATTAAAGATATTCATAATTTGGTAGCTGAAAAAAGTGTTTTGTAATCAAAATGTAATGAAATATGTAAGTAAATATATTTGTCATTTTCCCCATTCTAGTCCCATTGCCTCTCATGTGTGTCTATTGAAAACAACACTGTACACTTGAAATTTTTGACCCTTGATGAAGGAGTAATACTTGTTTAAAAAATTATTTCCCTTTTACTAGAAGCAAATTGAAAAAAAAAATTCTCACCCAGGATGGCAGATAAAAAGTCCACTGTGAAAATCTTAGATGGAAAAGAAGAAGAAGAAAAAAAAAAAAAAAAAAAAAAAAGAAGAAACAAAAAAAACAAAAAACCCTCCCCTTTGGATATTATAAGACATATTTTAATGATAAAATAAATGTAAAGAAAAAAAAAAAACAATAAATTGGGAGGATGGGAAGGATTTCTTTAAAAAGAATAACAAACACAGCTTAAGTGGCAGAGTCTTTTTTTCTTTATAAGTATGAGGTATATGCAAAAGTTTCCAGAAGTTTTTTTTTTTTTTTTAATAAAAAAAAAAATTTTAACCTGGTATTTCGTCTCTAGTTTTTAAAAAAGATGGCACCAAGGATTTTTGCACAGACCTAATATTTAAAAAATAGAAACTTATTGCTTGCAAAATTTATGATTTGAAGAGAAAGAGTAAAAAAAAAAAAATATCAGCCCAATCTCGTCAATATTTTTTTTTTAATGAGGTGATGCTGAAAAGTTCTCAGTAGAACACACTTCCCAAAATCTGACCAAACATCAGAATCTTTTTCTGAATGCCAACTTGGCTAGACCAAGGACTTTTCAGCACCTCCCCCCCATCAGATACATAAATTCTTATTTTTTCAAAATTTTCTTTTTCTCTGATACACAAAAGAATTGTTGAGAAAGCAACTGGCCTGAGATGTCCTCCTCTTTGATCCTATGACTAGAATACTGATTAGATTATTAAGAAAAAAAATTAAAAAATAACTGCCTATTAAAGACAGTGACCCCAGCCACCACAGCCTTAAAAACAAAGTAGCAGTGATCTTGCCAAATATCTTAGTTTAAAAAAAAAAGACAATTATTTGATTAAAGTCAATAATAACTTCTCAGTTTTTGTATAAATTCATACAATAACTACTGTAACATCAACAGTGATATCTCCAACAAAACCCTCATCAGATGATGAGTCCCTGCATACAGGCAGCATTTTTGGGACACCCCAGCAGAACCTTGCAATCCAACCAGATTTTGGTTCTTCAAGCACACTGCAAGAGTATCAGGTGTAAGAAAATGCAGTTTATTCCCCAATCTTGGAGCCAATCTTCTTTGATACCAAACAGAAATTGGTCAGTTATATCAAGACTGAAGTGGAAATAACACCCTGGCATCTGACTACAACAGAATAAGCACAAGTTATAAAATCAATATTTCTGATCACCCCAGCCCAGCATTATGCACCTCCCAAAAATAAAACACTGATCCATTCAGTATTAAATGTGCAACTCAGAAAAATAAATGACCAGGCAAACAGGGAAATAGAACTGAAGGAAAATTTAGCCAAAATAGGTCAGAAAGCAGTGTATGATGACTGGACTTCTGTTATGACCTTTTGCTGAATGTTTAATCAGTACAATGATTGAATTTGGCATTCCATTCAACCTATGAGTGCTAAATCTGTTGTTGGCAAATTTTATGTACAACAAAAACACTGATGCTTTTGCACAATAAAACTCTGAAACAAAAATATTTTCCTTTGGTTATTTTTTTTTTTTTTTTTGTTCCATTTTTCCTATAATTTTTTAATGAGTCATCTTTTTTTGGTGGGGGGAGGGGGTAGTGAATGTTGGCTAAAAAAGAAAAAAAAAATTCTCTTTAGTGTTCAACTGAATTTGATCTCAAGACATGAATATTTCACTGCTTAAAAGAGTTGTGTATTTAAATTAGTTTGGCTGCGGGTGCAAGCTCTGCATTAGTGCAATGCATAAGAATGATCCATGGAAATGAATACCGCAATCTCAATGAAAACTTGGCTGGATTATTAAAAAGAATTTTTTTCTTTAACTTTTAGACGAAATATCATCAATATTATTATTATTACTATATTAATTAGTTTGACTCCTTATTAGCATTGCTTTTTATTCACTCTTCACTATTACTATTCTTTTATGATTTTTACTTTATTTTATTATTATGGTGAGAAGCAACAATAATAAAAATGTATTAAAGCAACTAATACCAGTATAAGTATATAAAAAAAAAATTATCAGGAGAGGAATCAAAAAATAATGAAATTGCAGAGTGAAAGGTCAAGAGGTATTTCATGTATAGAAGAGAAAAGGCACAGCAGGTGGTTCTCTTGAATAGTTTATGTAAGTAAGGACAAAGAGATCACCTGAAGAAAGGTGAGATCATCATATAGAGAGCATTAGAAATGTTTGTTCTCTTTACCTGCCTTCACAATCCTTTGAATTATGGAATAATTCAAACAAATCATTTTCTGTGAGCAGGGAATTTAAGGATGAAGCTTGAGGAAGACTTTTGTAAACAGATTTGTTTTTAACTGCATTATAAGAATGAAAAAGACAATATGTTGCTAAATTTTTAGTACCACTTTGATCTTTGGCAATTCATTCTAGTATCAGATTAAAGTGGGAGAATATTAGTAGACAATTGCTGTCTTTGTCTTTCCCATATCTTAAATTACATCTGGTCTAAGATCAAGTTCAAATCTTTAGTCTCATCTTATTAGGATGAAATGATACAAGCAATGGTAATCAAACTCATCTGTTGATAAATTTACTCTCTTACTCTTATGAACTGGTTGTGATGAGAAAATCTTTTCACATCTTCACAAATCCAAAAATTCTTCAAAAACTACTTAACACTAAAATGTTCAGTATCAAACAATGTTAATGTTTTCTCTACTTTACCTGTCAAGTGCCAAACATTAATTATGTTCTCCTTTTTGAAATTCTTGCTTTGTCTTCATTTTGTCCTCTGCTCTGTGCCATGACTAATACCTGCTTTCCAGAGATGCTCTTTAGTCTCTGGGGAATCCTCATTGTTCTATTTTTGGCTGACACATGTCAACAAAAAAGTAAAAAAGATTAGTGTTGAAAGATTCCAGTCATTTTTATCTCTTCTGAGATGGGAGGTGGAGCCTTTGAATACATGCAGAAGGCATAAGCACTTTACTATTATTGGCTTAAAACTATCAATTTCCAAAATACAATTGGCAAGGATAGGAGTGTAGAATCATTTCATTATCAATTGAGATCTTATGCCATTTGACTGTCAATGAGGTTCAGCATTACAATTTGAGATCAGTTTAGTATATTTTAGAGCAATATGATTGCTAGTTCTGCCTTTATCATTTTTATTTATTTATTTTTTTTATAGAAAAATATCACTTTTTCTTTTTTATTATTACATTAAGCTAAAATTAGTGTTTACATATTTGCTCATTTTTCACAAGAAGCTTGTTTCAACAAAATTATTTTAGCACTAAATTTTTGACTTGAGATAATTATAAGAGACCATATGCTGGGAGATTCAAACTTTTTTCCTTGTTTAACTTTTCATATAGAAATATTATTTTTTTTTTATATGCCATATTACTTCAAGATGTGGGAAACCATAGCTTCCCACAACTTCCTGACTTTTGTCTAAGTAACGTTTGACCCTTTATCATGCTTCTTTGTCCTTGGCCTATTATCCATTCGCTATTTCCCCACTGCTTTTCTTACTTTCTATATGTCCTGTGAATGCTAAATTCTAAAGGTTCTCTTTCCTTGTTATGTGTCCCAGAAATTTCAGCTATTTCTGATTATAAGTACCAGTTTATGAAATGCTTAAAATCCATTTAGCATAATTAACTTATTGGCCGCATATTACTGAACTTTACAGGGTACTGCCATATTTTCCTAATCTTTCTCAGCAAAAGAAAATCCTCAAAACTGAGTGTTACATGTCAGCAGCAGTGAGTTAAATCTTATTCAATATTGAAAAAAATTAACTTTAGATGTTTATTAAAATAAAGTTTTAAAATTTAATTTTTAAGTAAAAGGGTTAATCTTTTTGTCTAACTAAATGAAGTTTATTTGGGATGAGTCCAGATTGTCATGGTGAAAAAATTGATAGAATTTGAACAGGAGATGAGCAGCAATCAAAAAATTATCATAGGAAAGTATATTAGACAACATATTACAATGATTGCCTATATTTAAACTAACATCATTAGTCTTTTGTCCCAATATCTCACCTGCATAGCCCCTCTTGCCTTCTTTTTCTGTCTAGCATTTAAGAATGTTGAACCTTGATCTGAGACAGTATGCCCTTATATCTTTGAGACATCTTATTCAGTACATACATTTTCTAGTGATTCTATTCTTGAGACCCACATGCTGAGCCTCCAAATATACATGTCAATACTCCCACTGCATTGTTGGGATAAAACCAATGATGAGGAAATTAGCCCAAAACTAACAAAGACACATATTTAATTAATAGACAACAGCTTTAAACAGAAACATGATTGATATTGTACTGGATGTTTCAGAAATCAAATCATGTGACTAAATAGGCCAAGGACAAAAGAGTTATTTTGAATAACTCATCACTCAGAAGAGGAGGAGGAGGAAAAAATTTTTTTTCCTTTCAAAAAATATTTTCATCTTTGCAGACTAAAATCACTTGGGAGTATCAGCAATCTTTTTTTCTTTTTTTTTTAAGCTACAGAAAACACGCACACACTATTTATATATATATATATATATATATATATATATATATATATATAGCTTTTTTATATATAAGCTAAAAAAAAAAAGTTCATAAAAACAGTAAAGATATAGCAAAATTTTTTTTATGGGTAGTTTACAGCAGTGACTTTGAAAACTGTTGACAAGGTAAATCCTCATTAACTGTGAAAGTGAAAAATGGTGTTTATTAGGTCATGGGACTTAATCATTTTGTATAGAAGTTTACCTTTCGCTTTCCAGTTTTAGAATTTAAAGGTGGGTTATTTTGGCAATACTTTGACAAGAAATTAAAATGCTGTCAAAATAGTTTCAGAAAGTGTTCAGAACTGTGATAAAAGCAGAAAGGCTGGAAAAAATAGCAACTGATAAAGAAAACATTAAGAAACAGTCTGTGTGTCTGTGAGGCTCATTCTTCTGATGTCCAGAAAAGTGGCAGCAATATTTAAATCAGAAAGAAAACCCATAAGATTTCTTGTGAATTAATAGCTATCAATTATAATTATTACTCTATGATATCACATACATACACACACACACATATATATATATATATATATATATATATATATATATATATATATATAAAAGAGACAGAGTAATAGAGAAAATGAATATTAACATTTTGGTGGGGAAAATAAGAATTTACCTCATGCTAAACAGTCAACAGTGATGACAAAACACTGAAGGTGTCACAATAGCCACTTGTATTAAAGGTTTTATTATGATGCTAATAACACTAGTTTCAAAATTGCAGCTTATATAAATTTTACAAGCTTATTTTAAAGGAAAAAATAATACTACCCTGTCCCATAATAGTTGTTACATTTTCAAAAACATTTCATGCACTAAATATAACAATTATTATGAGATGGAGGTAGTTAACATACCCATCCCACCTCATTCTCTATTTAGCCTTGTACAATACTAGGCTAAATTAATAATGATAATGTCTTCAATGAAGCTGAAATGGATACAAAACATTATTGTCCTAAAAAAAAAATTAAAAAAAATGTTATATTGACATCTTTTTATTTTAATTATTGGCAACATTTAATAAATATTATTTTTATATGTCCTCATTAAATATTTATGTTGTTACATTTAAACTTGACATCATTAATGTTTTTAAATAAGATGTGGTGTCAAAATTAATTTTTCAAGGGTCAGCCAAAAATTAAATTTTAAAAAATTGAATCTTCTGTTTATATATTGCAATAAGATAAACTACACACAAAAATGGCAGACATGTAATCATGTTGTTAAAAGGAATAAGTTCCTATAAAAATTAGGCATTTGGATAAAGAAAAATGTTGATAGGTAAATTTGCTATGAAACATTAAATTTAATCTTGACATTATTTTGGATGTCAGAAAATAATTAAAAAAGTAACTTACTTAAACATTATCAAAATCAATGGTTTCTAGCACTTTGCAAATAAACAATTTCATTGAGTTTATCTTTCATTTTGTTTTTATTTATAAATATAATTATTTCAGGACAAATTTCAAATACTAAACAATTATTCTGGGACAGTAGTATTAATTTAATAATTGACACCTAAATTTACAAACTGAATATGTTCAATATTTAATATATTTAAAAGTGTGAAGCTGAATATTGGCAAAAATTGAAATCAATGGTAAATTAACCTTTGTTGCTAAAAAAAACCCCAAAAAACAATTATATCAATCATTAATTTTTTAAAATGTTATTTCTGTTGCTTTTTATTTCATTTCTCACATTACTATTCTACAATGCAGTTTGGATTTGAAATGAAGAAAAATCTCCTGCCAACATTTCAGCTCATATTCCTTATTTATTGGAAATCTGTCTTTCCATGCCAGCACCTTTACTGGTTTTGACTAGGAAAATTTGACTGGCAGATGTTGCTCAAATGATGAGCAGACTTCATCTAAGAAATTTGCAGATCCTTACATTTAATACTATTAGCATAACTAAATTGGTTCTATATCTATGTACTAAATTTAGGATGGCAAAAGGCTACTATGAAATGCAATGAGTATTTATATTGGTAAACTGGTCTGTAAGACGTGTTTGCTAACCATTGCACTATAATTGATAATCTGAAATGACACCATTATATTTATTAGCTTAGTTAAACACAAGGCTAAGAATATAATGTATCTGAATTAAGTTAAAACTCAATGAAATAATTTAAATTATTTCATTAAGTTAAAACTCAATGAAATAATTTAAATTATTTCTGTGAAACAAGCTTGTTATCACGCTATAGGAGATACCCACTTATTTAATAAGCTTACATTTTTTTCTTTAAATATTTATCAATTGTTATAGCTTGGTTTTGCAAATGATCCAAAAGTGTCTCTTTGCAAAGTATGAAATAGCTCAAAGACTTGTTTTTAAGGTGATATGCATTGTACATGTGACCAAATCTTGCCAGTCTTTATACCAAGGGTTTATATGCCATCACTTTGTCTGGGGTGGATGGTAGGAGTAAGATTCCAAAGTTGGTTCTCCATTGGAGTTTTATCTTAGACAAATGACTGAGAAGTCTGTTAAGGGCTGTTATCCCTTTAAAGCAATATTCTGACAGTAGTGCTAACATAGGTAACTTGGGTCTTGAACTCTTCATAGAAGCTTATAGTCAAATTTTTATTTTAAAGACAAGACACATTTTTAAAAAACAACTCAACTGTACATTTAAGCTAAACTTTTCACTGGGAAGCAAGAAGAATTTTTTTATTTAACAAAGTCAGAAATATTTTGATATTAAAGAAAAAGAGATTAGTAGAAACTTTTTCATTTAAGACTGATGTAATATTTACCGGGGTTGATTTGATTTTTACAGCTTAACTATTTACAGGGAAGTATGGATGGAGTGTAATGATAGTTAACAGCATGGAACACAGATTGTGAACAAATTCTAGCTCAGAAACCTCAGGTCCACACTTCATACTAATATCCTTGCAAAAGGCATGAACCCTTATTTGCAATAGGTTAGGTCAAGGATAACTTCCTGCTGTTAGCCCAAAGCAATGAGTGATGCAGGCAGAGCTCTTCAGCCCTTAAGACAGTCCATCTAAGAGAAGGCTACTCTGACAAAATCCTATGGCTTGGCAGTTGGCTTGGTTGTCTCACCACCTTTAAAAATCCAGGAAAGGCCACCAAACCTAAAGAGTGATCTCAATGTGTGCAAGCTGATAAACTTTAAAAACCAGTGCAGGTAGAGTTTGTATTAAATAGACAGACCATCCACTCTTGAGTCTTGCAGGCAAGAAACAAAGCAACAAAGTTCATAGAAATTTAGATAATAGAAAAAATGGGATGATATTTTTTTTTCTTTAGCAACAACTGAAATGAAGGACTTAAAATGCTAGATTAGAAGGAAAAATTAGAATGGAAGGATATCAAAATGCCAATAGAATCTTTAATACTTACAAAGTCAGAAATATGAAATGGTTTTAGCTAGCTTCAAGTGACAAGGAAATAAATTTAATTGAAAAGCTTGTATTTCCCTGCTGTTACAATGACAGATTCTTGGACCTTCAAAATAATATAAAAATTTGTTATGGCAATTATATAAATATTGCAGTGGAAACATTCTTGACAGCTAATAGACAACTTGATTCAAATCAGTTTCTGTGGTCGGAATAAAAATTTGTTAAGAATAAGTCACTTAAAGGGTATAGGTGGTAAGAAATTGACCCTAAACTGGGCAGATTTAAATAAAAAAAAAACAAAAAACTATTAAATTGAATTAAAATTTTCCTTCATTCTCACAAATCAAGATTTAATTTTAAGAAAATAACTAAATAAAGATAAAATTATCAACACAAGAGGCAATTTCTAAGCCCACTAGATTTCTAGCAACTTTTACAATGTACTTTGGGTATTTTCTTATTTTGTATTTGAAGAAAGATGAGCATCTAGTACTAACCTCCTGAATTAAAACAAAACTACAAATTTGAGGATATTTTCACAAAATAAGAATCCATCATGAAGTCTCAAGAGCAAAAAGGAGTCAAAACATGAAAGAGATAGTGGTTCACAAAATAATGGCCATAGCTAATTGACCAGACAATAATAGAATAATAAAGACTATCTTAAGTGCATACTAAAAGTCAAGAAAACTGAAGATAATAAAGGAAAGAAATTCTTATGACTAAATAAATCATTATAAACTTCCTGACAAATTTGAGTTAACTAACCACACTGTAAATAATTAATTACTTTTACTTATTCTTACCAGCCAAAGAAAATAAAAAGTATATCGCATTAACATGAGTGTCGCTAAAACATCATCTGATCTCTTACTGGTATGTTTAAGTGAACCCAAAATTTGAATTGAACTTTGGCAATAATGTCAATTGGTGCATGCAAGGATATTGACAAGATAGACAAGATGATATATCATTTTTATAAGGCGATAAGGACCAACAGGATAATTAAATTTGATTTTTAGAGATCAGAAGGCAAGGAGAAGCCAATATATACAATCTCTGTAACAGTCTTAAAATTATGTGTAAAAATTAGACAGTAAATTTCAAAGCACAAGACTAAATTCTGTGTCCACATAACTGCAAAGCTAAACATATGCAATGAAAGTTTTGTAATGAAGTCAAACCAAAACAGAATAACAGTAAATAATCAGCAAATAATTCTATCTTAACCTTTTTTTTTATTATTTTCATTATATCAATGTCAAGATCATAAAAAAAAAAACAAACAAACCTGTAACAAATTAATATTTGGGTAAGATGGCTCATTTCTGTTGCCAACAAAATCAAGAGACTATGCCTGTAAAATTTATTTTATGAAATAAAACCCAATCAAAGCCAAGTAATTAGTCATAAAACAATGTACAAAATGACAATGTTGAATTACTGTATTTGATGAGGGCATCTAAGCTCCCTCCCTGAGTCATTTACATTTTATATTATAGAAATATGGACTTAAGCGAGGTACAAGTGCTGATAGTTTACAACATCTAGGTAAATATTAATTTACCAGATACCTTAACTTCACATATAAGACCTGCAAGATATCTTTTTGAAAAAAAAAATGTGGAGGAGGAATAAATCTTAAATGCTATCAAATACAGTAATTATTCAGACTTCTTCAATTTCAAGGCTTTTTTTGGTTTTTCATGAAATCATGAACTGTTAGTCTGGTCTCTACAGACAATTTAAAATAGTGTGGCAATAAATGTAATATGAACAAGTCATGTGACTTGAGCAGTGGAGAGAATGCAGATGAAACTGTATGACTTGAAAAAAGGCATACAAAACCATATTTTTTAAAAACTTTTATTTTTTTTTATAATATATGTATGTAGGAAATTTGAAAGAAGGCTGCCATGTGAGGTGTATAGTTTAAAAATGGCAGGAGCAGGCATCAAGGCATGTCCACTCCAAAAAGATTTTTAGCAGCATACAGAGAATTGTTGCAAAGACTTTGAAGATTAAAAAAAAAAAAGTCTGAGTGAAAAAACTTTCATTTTGTTTTATAAAAAGGTCATATATGTTTTTTGTAACAGAAGATAAAATTGTTATATTTAGTGTGTGTGTGTGTAAATACACAGACATAATTGGGCTGTAAAAAACAAAAAATAGTTAGAAGATACTCCTGTTTCTGAAAAGGATTATCTTTAAGAATCCAAGAGAGGAAAAAGGTGGGAGTGAGAAAGAGGGAGGGTTTAAAAGATATGAATAAACATATTAAACAACAAATAATGATAAAGTTTTTTTTCTTAGTGGGAGGAAAAAAAAAAAGGCAAGACAATAAAAAAAAAAAAAGAAAAGAAAAAATCAACGAAACAATTAAAAAAACAAAAAATAAAAAAGGAAAATGTGGACTTGACTGAGATTTTTCCATTTTTTGCTTTCCAATATCTTTTGATCAAATAAGAAAAAAAAAGTATTATATATATATATATATATATATATATATATGTAAAATAAAAAAAAAATCCTGAAATGGAAGTTGACTGCAGATACTGTCATCAAGTGGTCGCAGGGAAAGTAGGTGGGCAGGTGCTGGTGGGAGATGATGTTGATAGAATGATACAGAATTCACTAACCCAGCCACTTCTTCCTCCCAGGCCATTCATAATCCATCTTCCAACCTTCCTTCCCGAAGCGACCAGCGGTCCCTCAATGAAAGAGAGTAAGTGGTGAAATATACTGGCTGACTCCTGCAATCTGTTCAAAGAATATTATCAATCAATAATAATAATAATAACGTCTTGTTTTGTTAAAATCTTTTTAGCCTTGCAGTCAATAATGATGAAGCCAAACAGTTATTAACCAACACAAGTCATCACAGATAATAAAATAGTTTATAAAATCTTAATAATAATCTCGTGCCCTTGATTTTCTTTTTTTAATATTTCATATATTTTTTTCAGTTTTATATATTCAAGTAAGAGTGGCTTTTCTTTTCCACCCTACACTCACACCTTGGTAGTTTTCCATTTTTTTTTTTAAAAAGAAAAATACAATCATTTTCTTTTCTTTTCGTACTAGGTCTGTCCTCAATTTATTTATCAATTTAAATTTTTTTCAAATGTGTTTTTTCCCCACATGTTATTCTCTCTCTCTCTCTCTCTTTAAATTACCATCAAGAGATAATGGCAGGTGGGGTTGTGAAGAGATTTTCAGTAAAGCTCTTTTGGTCAGTGGAAGTTGTGAATTAAAAATACTTGCAAATAATTGCCACAACTTTTTGTCTTGCTTATAATTGAAAAAGATTAAAGAGAAAAATAATGGAAAGCCACTGACCAAAATAAAAAATTGATTGAAGATTCAACTCAAAGATTCCAAATATCAGCACCTACCTGCAAGACACAGTTTACAAAGAAAACTTGTACAAGTCTATTGGGTCATCTCTGTTCTGTTCTTTCAATCACAATTACAATAAAAGGTGATTATTTTTCTCTCTTTTTGTCCCTGTGGTATGATGCCTGACAGAACAGAGTCACTTTACAATTTAGAAAAAAATAAAGGAGAGACAGGAGAAAAAGAATGGGGAATAATGGAAAAGGGTTAAGATCAGTATCAAGAGCTCCCTTTTTCTTCAACTACGACAGAGTAGCTGCAACACACATTTAGGTGAAGAGGGAGTCAATGTGTCCCACACAGAGGTAGTAGATGGTAAACAACAAAAGCTGAAAAGTGGTCACAGGTAAGGAGCTACCATCCATGGCAGAGTGTGACACCAGCTACTATGCACATCTGAGGGTCAGATACCAAGTATACAATGTCTAGACACCATGGGTCTTTCTTATATTTTAAGAATAATTTCTGCTGGCAGCACATAACCAAAAAATCTAGGATTCTTCTTCCATTGGTTCAGCTGACTGTTCTGATTCTGTTATCACCGTAGAACCACTGCAAGGAAATAAACAAAAACAAGAAGAGTTAATCTATTGTTTGCACAAAAATGACAAGAAATTCTTAGATGTGGTACTGTCACATTTGTTATTTTATTAATAGTTTTATTCCATCTTATTATTTCTTTTTATCTGAACACCCTGGGTCAATCCATTCTTCCTTATTACTATTATTTTATTACTAATTTTACTTTGTCATTTTTTTTATTTATCCAAAGTCAATAGGGTCTGCAGGGCATTGTGATAAACAAAAAAAAAACAAACTAAAAACAAGAGAATAAAACTAGCAACGAAGATTAAGATTAAAGAAATACTAAATGAATAACAAATTATTTTTTTTGTATCTTTAAAACAGCAACCATGGGATTTGACTGCAATTTGCAAAATATGAAAAAACAAATTGACGTTTAATGAAACCTTTCACATAAAACAGGTTTTATATAAATTATGATAAATGAAAATTATTTTTATTTGTTTCTGAATTTTAATTGATTGGATTAAAAACAATTTACAAAATTCAGAGAAAAATTAAAAAATGCATGGCTAATTTTATGCTCAAGTGAACATTGAAATTTGTGAAATTCATTTTTTTTTTGTTTCAAGCTACAGTTTTTGCATATTTGGTTTAATGAGCCAGTTTATAAACCAGTAAATTAGAGTTCAAACTGCAGTTTCAAACTGAAAAAAATCTAATGACAGATCTATAACTGTTGATCATGGTAGATACATCATGTTTTGAATTAGGAGATTTGTCAGATGAAGGAGCTACAACTGTATAAGTTAAATATGTTTATTAAATCTAAACAAAAGAATTTAGGAATTAAGGTGAAATTTTGAAGTATTATGAGTTGTGACTTCATGAGGGAATAATGAAATCTTACCTTTTTGCAGTAACCATGGACAAAGAGGCAAGAGCAGACACTGTGTCAGCTTCTTCTATTTCCCGCCTCTGGGCTTCTATCAACGAGTACTGGATAGTTGAAAGGTAACGTTTCAGGCAAGGCCAGTGATTAGCTGAAATTAGAATGGGAACATTCAAAGATGAAAGAAATTTAGCAATAAAGAAATCAAGTACCCCCCCCACAAAAAAAAAACCCATCAAAAACAATAACAGAACTTTAAAAATAATTTAATAAATAAAATGTAAATCAGAAAACAATAGAAAATATTTCTTTGAACTGAGGAATTATTATTATACATTAATCTATTTGGACTAATATACTTATCTTGGTGGTTTATAGTCATTTCTATCTGAATTTCAGAGACGAGGAATTATTATCATTATACATTAATCTATTTGGACTTGTATCCTCATCTTGGTTGTTGTTGAAGTATAATTATATATTGATCTATTTTGACCAATGTCTTTATATTGTTATAATTACAACAGCAAAATGCCATAGTGGATATAAGTTTTGATTACCTCTAGCTAATTGGAGTTTCTGAGTTCAGTCTCAAATGAAATTAATCTCTGGTCTAGTGGTAAAAGCAAAAGTGACATGCCAAATTCACTAAAAATTAAATAATGAACAGCATCCTCTAGCAAGGACAGTTGAATGAAAACAGTTTACTACTCTAGATTGTATAAAAGGTTTGATTTGAAATTAAGAAGGTTACCTAACACAACAGACACCTGAGAAGGTCAGCTAGTAATCACTAAGATAAGGACAAGCAATAATAAACATTGAAATACAAAGAACTGTGAGTGTTATTTTCCAAGTTAAATAACTTGATAGGGCACAAAACTAAAAAAGTGTGAAGTTATTTTTATTAACTGTCATTTTAAAAAGAATTATCATTTTTATTGTGACCACAAACATCTTGGACAATACAAACCACAACCATCTTCCAATGTAGAAGGCAGAGAGACATCACTTTTTCTAAAAAATGGTTTGGTTTGTTTTGTGGCATAGACCTCAATGGCTCATTTAATGCTGACAACTTTCTTTTTCCTGGTAATATTTTTGTTAAAAATCTATTTCAGTTAATATTTTTTTTCCTCAAAAATGTATAGCTGGTAATATTATTTTTTCAAAAAACGTATAGCTGGTAATATTATTTTTTCAAAAAATGTATAGCCGGCAACACTATTCTATTAAAAAACAACAACAAATAAAACAAAAAACGTAAAGCTGGCAACATTATTTTTTAAAAAACGTATTATCAGAGGCCTTGCTGTTGGACATAGTTTTTTCGTCTTACCCAGGATGCGGATGTAGTTTATCGTCATACCCAGGATGAGATCTTGTTTTGGGGGTTAACTATTTGCCCATAGCTGGGACCCTAACAGGTGCTACCATCCCGGGTCAGGTGGACCTGGGAACACCAGCAATTAGGGAGGTGGTTCCACACTCCTCAAAACCTCCTGATCAGAGGCCTTGCTGTTGGATGTAATTTATCGTCTTACCCAGGATGCGGATATAGTTTATCGTCATACCTAGGAAGCTCTAAAAAATAGTAGCAAACATGCTAACTGATCAGTGATGTATATCAAATAGATGTCTCTCTTCATAGTACAGTGTGCTATTTTTATATATATATATATATATAAACTTAGCAAGCAAAGAATTGGACAGCATGTACTTGTAGAAAAACTATGGAATTAGCATAGTTTCATGGGTTGTTGGTGCATGTGGTCAGGAATGAGCTACTATCATTTTTCTCTTTGCTATCATTGCTGACAAAAAGACCCCTTCTTTTTTATGGATTGTACACTACTTGAGCAAGGATGGTGAATGGATAAAAGCTTGTTGTTAATCACAAAAACAACTGATTTCTCATTTGTTTTATTTTCCTAACAATTCAGGATTTCTAAGAGGAATTTTATCAGGAGGTATAAAGTTTATTTAAGCACCCACTTCCCTTCTTCATTAGTCATCCTGTTTTTATTCCCTACAGGTTTTATACCCTAAGCTGTGATGCCAAATAAAATGGAAATTTTCCTGAAACCTCAAGAAATTCCTCTGCCTCCTTTGGCTCTCAAACTATGCCAGTATAACAATCTACCCATTACACCTCCGTTTCATAGGCCTTGTAACAATATAGTTGAATGAGTTACCTTGAATTTTTATTGAGCTGTCAAGTGTCTCCAAAGCTGGTTTGCAGCATTCTCTACAAAGCTCAGTCTTCTGGATTGGCTGAAGCTGTTGGAAGGAGAAGAAAGAAAACTTAATTACATCAATTTCAATGTGGATATGAGATTTTAAATAATGTACAAAAGATTGAATATATATAATTTCTCTCTCCAAGTCACATTGTCATGATTCTGTAAAATTCCACCTATTTCTACTTACTGGATACATTCAAGAAAAACAACAAATCAAAATCAAGGAATTTGATTACATGGACACAGAGATTTCCAGCAGGAATTTACCTGAAGAAATTGCTGATCAGTTCATAAATCAATTGCAATACAAAATTTTTGAACAATGTGTAGTGGGATTAGCAAATAGGATTTTACCTTTTTGCATATGTTGGTCTATATGAGAAATATAGTGTAGAGTAAAGTGTCAGACACGAAGAAGTGGGTTACTGATCATGTGTCATAGAACAACACTATACAACAATATGGTGTTGCCAATAGGATGTTCAAGTTGCTTGGACAAACTAGAATTTGTTGAGACTTGGATCTGATGTTTTACAACTCAGGCTAGGGCTAAAAAATTGAAAGACAACAAGGCAAGAGGTGGAGAAAATGAAATAACCAACCTCTTTCTAACTTTGGCAGGTTGTGAAACCATAATGAAAATTTCTATTATGGCATACTCCAAACAAATGGAGAATTTAACTTTTGTCAAAATTATAAAAAGTTTACAACCTAAAAGGAAATTTGTCATAGTAGAAAGAACCAAATTTCTGTCCATTAAACAGAAACAAGATGAATCAATTATACAATATCTTCACAGATTAAAAGAAGCTAGCAGATTCTGTGAATTTGAGAAACTGGGAACTCAAGGTTGAACTAAAGAGAATGAGTTGATTCAATTACAGCTGATTGAAGGTATAGCTGATACATTACATAAATATAAGATATTGGAACAATTGAATGATTTGACTATAACTCTCTGTGTGGAAGTTATACAACAGCTGGAATTGATTAAAACATATAATTCTACTGAGGACAATGGTTCAAATGTACAGTATAATAAAGGAATGCAAGAAATGCAAACACTGTAACTACGAGCAACAAATTGACAGAAAAAGTGCTTTGCTTTTGGAAAAATATGCTGTAACTGCCAAAGAAAAACTCATTTTCAGTCTGTATGCAAAGTTAAAAAGAAAATAGACAATATAGAAAAATTGGTGACATTTTTTCAATACAAAGATCTAAGGAAAAAAATTCTTTTGAAAAAATTAAATGGCATGACTTTTCCAATGCAAGTGGATACAGAGAATGAGGTTACTCCAATACTAAGGAATTTCTGGGAACAAATGGGTAAGCTGAAATGGAGAAAATGTCACTTGAAATTGAGACAATTTGATGGATCTTTTATAAAAAATACTTTGGGATACTTCAATGGAACTTTTGAAACCTGTGATGAATTTGAAATTATTCTCATTAGAATAGCAGAATGTAAAAAAATTCATAGACTACTAGGTGTTGTGGAGCAGCTGAACACCGCCACAAAATGGACTGATCTAAGACTATTTAAACAGCACTGTCTCTTACTGAGAGAGAGAGAGGAGTTAATGATTTATTACATTTAGTCTGTGTTCTCAACTGTGTACAATATTATT
Organism: Acanthosepion pharaonis; assembly: GCA_903632075.3. Classification (NCBI taxonomy): domain Eukaryota; kingdom Metazoa; phylum Mollusca; class Cephalopoda; order Sepiida; family Sepiidae; genus Acanthosepion; species Acanthosepion pharaonis. The sequence goes on from CAHIKZ030001550.1 coordinate 596,437, forward strand.
CTTCAGAACAAACTACTTATTTTCTATATGTGTTGTCAACCTTTTCTATTTATGACAATATAAGGTAGATGCATTGAAATTAATCAGTAGTATAAAATCAGAAAAAGTAAAAATGGGAGGGTTAAAGGGGTATAAGTGGGCATAAAATTAAATGAAAATAGTAGCCTCCCCCTATTTTTAATCTCGTAAATTACCTATTCACCTACCTTTTGTGGATGCTAAGTTTAGAGAAAATGGTAGAAGAAGGTATTTTGGAGCATGTTCCTCCAGGTAGTAGTAAATGGGCCTCTCCCATTGTAGTTTTGGGAAAAGCAGATGGAGACTACATATTCTTATGTCGTGATTTTAAAATAGGTGTAAATCATAAAATATGATCAGATTCATTTCCTATTCACAATATTAAAACTGCTATCCACAAATTATCAGGCATTAATTTTTTGCAAAAACTGCTTTAAAATCGGCCTATAATCAAATACAGATTGATGATAAATTCAAGGAAATTATCACAATAAACACCCTCATAGGATTATTAAGATAGAAGAGAATGTCTTTTGGAGTGAAAATGCCAAGTGCCATTTTTCAGAGAGCAATGGAAAACATGTTAACTGACCAAATTAGTAACATGATAATTTATCAAGATGATATCTTCCTCAGTGCCAACACTAAAGGCAAATAAGGTCTCCATTAACAATGTCTTACTCAACAAATGAAAAAACGTAGTATAAGAAAGATAAAGTAACAACTCCTCAGAGAGGTAATTTCCTTATGCAAAGGGGACATACCATGGCCATTATATCAAAGAAAAGAAAAAGCGTAATGGCCCAGTCTGACCAATTAAGACCCAGAATTTAAGAGGAAGATGTGAGGTTGACAGAGAAGAAAGGATGACTTCTTCAGATTATAATAATGCAATAGAAGACGAGCCTATGGATGACAGCAGGAGTATCTCAGACATGCAAGACAATGAAATAAGACTAAGATCTCCATTAAAAAGAACAGGAAGGTCAAGAACAACCAAAGGCATTGAACCTCTTTGGTTCAAGGAGGTGTAATAAGATTAGCAAATAGGATTTTACCTATTTGCTTATGTTGGTTATAGGAGAAATAAAGTGTAGAGTAAAGAGTCAGGCAGGAGGAAGTTGACTACTGATCACATGTCGTAGAACAACACTATACAACGCAACAATTTAAGAAGTCATTCTACTTCTGGTGCAGACATGCTGATGAGGATAAAGTATCAGACAGGCATCACCAACAATAGCTTGAAGGGGAATAGTGTTTCATGCTTGAATGCAATCTTCAGACCATGTGTATTGGGTAGTAGACTATTTATATATGCTGGTCAATGAGGCATTATGTTCAGGTATTTCTGGTTTATTGAGTTATCTTAATGGTTATTAGTTAGATGTGAACGGTTATATTTTAAACTATTCTAAATGCTATTGAGCAGAAATAATCATGAATCATAAATGAGGCTATTTTATAGTGTTGTTTGCTAACCTTTAACTCATTATTTAATATTCTTTACTTAGGGTATTTTGTATTTGTTCATAAATTATTAATTATTGTTGATTATTATTAAATTTACTTATTTGTGGTTATGTGTTTATTCACACAGTGCTAGTTTATGTATTTATTTATTTACCTCATTTTTTTCGTTTTTTTATTGGGAGTTCAGTTATCTTGTTTGTTTAGGTTGAAGTACTAATTTTGGTTAAAGTATGTTACATTATCTGCATTGTATATAGTACATATATTTGCATTTTTCTTGGTGATGGTATTTGTGTTCAATTTTAAATGAATGTAGTAAAAATTTGTTTTCATGTCTGCATTTTGTGATAAGTTCTCATTTATTTAGTAATTTTTTTTTGGTCTGTGAAGTTAATTATAGATATTGTCTCCTCCAGACAAATTTTTACAGTTTTTGGATTTATTGTTGTAGGCGGATGCTGTTTCCCTTATTTTTTATGATATTACATAAAACTGTGGCATCAAGTAACTATTTTGATCATCTATATCTAGAAGCATGTATCATATATCTGACCCATCTCAGTGGTTTTTGTTTAATGGAGATAAATAATTTATATATTCAGATTTAAAAAAAAAAAAAAAAAAAAAAAAATCAAATTTTTCAAAATATTTATTTCTAATCTGATGTTTTGTGGTCTTAAAAAAAAAGTGATTGTTTTCTTGATGGTTGTTGTTTATAATTGTTAAGTTATATGACACTGGGGCATCAAGGGGTTAATAAAACAAGAAAGAGGAAAGAGACTATTAACTGGATGACAATAGCTGAAATTTACAGGAAGGTGGATTGAAAAGTTGAGAAGAAAATTAAAAATGAAATGTGTTGAAAAATCATGTTTCAAAAATAATAAAATGAAATCCCAAACAGTTCCAATTGAATTGAACCCAAATTAGATGGAATTCAGTAATGTTGAGCAAAACCAAGACTACCCGTTCTTCCCAAATTCCCACCAATAAGGAGGAGACAATTAATGTATCCTTGAAGATGTTGATCCTGAAAAACCCTCAAAAAACAAGAACCCCCCCCCCGCCCCCAAACAGAAAAAAACATGTCAATAAAGAAACCTGGATGATCACCAAAATAATATTTAAGATTGTTCCAGACAAAGAGCCAGGAAAAACATCTGGTTTAAATTGGCCACCCAGAAGAAAAATATCCCTACCAAAATAGAGATTAGTGCCTAAGATTGGGGATGTGTTCTTCATTTTAATTTCTGTGACATTCATCAAAGATTTTATAGCTGATATTATTTTGGATTCCTTTGGATAAAAGGGATAAAAAATAATTAATTACTAGCCTTGGAGTGACCATAGGCAGCTGGTCGATCGAAAAATCACCTAAAAACAATCAGCATGAGACAAGCTACATATAAACTGGATGTTTGGACAACTTAAAGAGTCCCCACATTACTGCTACTGGAATGCACTTTGTTCACAGAGACCTCCTGACCAAGACCTTATGCTAGCCCTGAATACCAGAACATGGAAGTTTAAATTATTACTAACACAGGCTGTAAGCTCCAGAAGGGCATCCCAGTGTCATTTGATTATAACAGTAAGTGGTACGGGTTAAAATTGCCATATACAACAAATCATATATAAACCAAATTGTTGTTACATTTTTAACCAGAGTTGATTCTTTATTCTAAAGAATTCTTTTTTGTGTAGCTCCTTGCTGTTGACCTGTCCTTTGCTCCAGTTTGCTTCACCAGTAATTTTCTCATCCTCTGAGATCAAAAACATAACATGGCAGAGGAATGAAGGTTTGTGAAGCAGACAAACACCAGCTAGATCAAGTGGAACTATGCTCTTCAACACGATACCAGTGACACACCAGGAATGTGTTGAGTGAGGAGTCAGCTAGATGGTAATGACAGTGGTCTGAAGGAACTTGAAGACCAACGTGGGGAATGCAGGGTTACAGTTAGGCCATTTTCTTCCCTGAAAATGATAATGAGCTTAGCATTTCAAGTTCAGATTGAGAATATGAAAGGCAAATAAGCAGCATTGACATTTTTAAAAGTAGACTTGGGAAAGCTAACAAATAGTAATCATAATAATAACAATGTATATGAAACAAACCACTACTGAAATGTTTTAACCTAATGAATTGCTTTAGTTATGACAATTTTGATTATACCATTCTATAGCACAGGCAAATATCACTGATAAAAGAACAGTTGCATAGTGCATTGAAGCAGAAACTTAGTCCACACAGCAGTAGGTATCATTGCTAGTATATATATATGAGGTGGTATTTCTTGGTAAGTCTGACAACTTTTCAGCACTACTAGTTTTGTGTTTTTCTTTCTTACTACTGAGGATAATTCAAGAAAATATTTTTTTAGAGATGTATTCATTTCTTCAACCATTACTAGATAAAAATCTGTCACCATATTCCAATGTTTATGATTTATCAACCATTCCATTTTCTATTAGAAATTATCAGAGCAAAATGTTTTATCTTGTTGAAGAACTGCAGCCATTATAAGTCTTCTCAAGCAAAACTGGAGAATAGAGCATTCTTTAAGATGGTCAGAATTCTGATTTATAAATTATATTTTAAGAGATTGGCTAGACAATATTAAAAAGAAATATATAATTTTGTACAAGAATTTTGCACCCAAATTGAATTATAAATGTTTAAACATTTTATTTTAAACAAATAACTGTGTTTACCTCATCTCCAAGAAGAGCTGCTACACATTTTTCGGAAGCATCACAGATACATGGGAGGTCATAACCCCCTTCAAGGACCAGCACCACTTTACCTCCGGCAAGAGACATCATTTCACGAGTCATATGACCAAAACCTAGCATTAAAAGGAAAAAGCATGAATAAATAATTCTGAATGCCAACAATTACTGCAGCAGCTACAAAGGGGAATGACAATTTCAAGTAATTAACTCCCCATGCAAAAAAAAAAGAAAAGAAAAAAAAGGCATTGTCACCAGTACCAAGTCATTTAGTAACTTTAGAGATAGAACAGTATGTAGATGTAAATACAACATTTTTTATATGACTTCTACATTTTTAATTTTTATTGAGATAAAGCATGGCCAACCATATTTCAGGATGTAGATGATTTCTGTTGCTCTAATTAACTTCTTCTGCTTTACTACCATACTGATCTGTCTTAGCCCTGTTCTGTTATCCACTCACAAACTTGTGTAGTAGATTGATATTTCCTTCTGCCCTTCTTGCCTTCAATGTCATGTGAGTGTCAAATTCTCTAAGCTCCCTTTTCTTATTATGTGTTCCAGAAATTTGTTTCATTTTTTTATTGTGAGTGGCAGTTTCCTTGCAGCCCCTATTTTCCTTAAGACATTGTTCACATATTTTATCTACAATATATTTAGTATTTGTCAGCTAGATTACTTCTCTAATGTTTCAAGTGTCTTCTTTATCTGTGAGGAGCCCATTCTACATTTGCTGCAATATAGGGAATTTGATATTACATAGCAGTTCAGGACTCTTTTCTTTGTTTCTAATAACATTTTCATTTCTCTTAATACTTTGCTTAATCTTTCATTATTCACATCTGCATTTGGAATTCTGTGTCACATTTTTGGGACAATGGACATAAATGGGTTATTATAAAACTATAATAAATACTGGTTTTTAATTATTCCTACTTATCTACAACCACAGGACTTCACTAATTTGTCATATTCTTCAGTTATGATTTTGTCCAAATCCTACAGTTTTTGCCACAAAACAGTGACTTTCATCAGTTTCCTTACTCTGATACTTTTGCCACTGATGATCCAAAAATTCTCAGACTGAAATCTCGACTTTTAATAGGCCATGCCTTAACCCCAATTTTTGTCAGTTTCAAAACATTGTTTTACAGTTTATGTAGTATGACAAGGGACATCAACTTGCATAAAGATGTGCCCAGGGACAGGAGATATTCTTAGAGAAGATACTATTCAATAATATTTGTATATTGCATCATTTACTTTGCTACGTAACCAAATGAGTAGGCCAACATCAGTATTGAAGTGCATCCTCTGCATGAATACACTATGATTTAACTGATCCTCCTTTTTCATACTTTTGGGAAGCAATCTCACACCAATATGCTATCTGACATACTGCTTTCTGGCAGAAGCAACCAAATTCAACTAATCCCATTGAAAAATACTCTTGTTCAATTTTCATTCACCCAGATAGTCATTTGCAAATGTTAGTCTAGTGTTTTGCTTCTTCTAATGGATGATTGTTTTAGAAGACAGAAGAATGTGCATTAAATGCTGTTTCATGTAAACAATCTGAAAATCTTTTCTGAGATGCTTTCATACCAAATTCTTTGATTACCTGACATGCAATGCCCATCACTGCATTAAAATGACCTACCAAAGAGTGTCTTTGAATTACCTGATTGTGTCAAGGAGTCATTAAATGGGTTTGCTTTGGTGTTTTAGAGAAGCCATTAAAAAAGAGTACTGAACTGGTATGTAATACTGGTCCTCCTATATAGAAGTGAATGCTGGACAATCACAGATGAAGGAGAGTCATGAGGCAACAAAAATGTGGTTTTACAGAAGAATGCTGAGAATTCCATGGACTGAACATGTGAGCAGTGATGAAATTTTAGGGAAAATGGAAACAAAAAAGGACACTTATACTTAACATCAGAAAGAGATAGTTGAAATTTCTAGGGCAAATAATGAGGAAAGAGGGCGGTAAATTTGCTTTATAATCCCTGCTCTAAATAACTATTTAATTTTCTGAAATCATCATATTTCTGTGTAAATGTACATGCTGAACTTGAAATAACAATTAAATTATGATAAAACCTACCATTTTGGAGTTATTGACAAGAAAAATTCGAACTCAGTCGCAGTCATTCGTCCAACATTACTGGCTTTGTGTAATTAGATTCACTACAGATAACTTCCGTTGCACAATCATAAGTTTTTGGCCTATTTACTGCTGTTACTTGTCTAAATTACTGCACACTATCGTAAAGCAATGACAACAGCCTTTTAACAACTCTTACTCATCTTCTTTCAACTGTTGTTTTATAGTAAAGCTTTCTTTTTAAATAAAAAAAAAAGAATTAAGATAAAAGAACCCTAACTTAAACAAAATAAAAAACCCCAACCCCTAAAATAAAACCTTAAAATAAAAGAACCCTAACCAAATTAAAATAAAAAACCCTAACCCTAACCAAATTAAAATAAAAAACCCTAACCCTAAACAAATTAAAATAAAAAACCCTAAACCTAACCCTTTGTAAAGAGCAAGATTTATGTACAAAAATAAAATTACAAAATAAAAAAAATGCTAGGAACGAAATAAGGTTTTATTGTATTTGTTTTTTATTTTTCCACTTTTCTATACAGAAAGAAAGGGTTTTCTGTTAAAAATAAAACACTTGATACTGTTCTGTTATAAATAAAACTACACATATCAAAAAAAAAAAAAAAAATCGTCCACATGTTATTACTTTATGAGAGTGCACAGTAATTTAGACAAGTAAAAGCAGTAAATAGGCCAAAAAGTTATGAGTGCCCGACAGAAGTGATCGGCAGTGAATCTAATTACAGAAAGCCGGTAATGGCTGACCATGACTGAGTCTGAATTTTTCTTGTCGATAACTCCAAAACGGACGGTTTTATCATAATTTGTTATTTTGAGTTCAACATGTACATTTACACGGAAATATGATGATTTCGGAAAATTTAAATAGTTATTTAGAGCAGGGATTAAAAAGCAAATTTACCAAGAAGGCTTAGAAAATTTGACACTCACAGGACATACTGTAAGAAATAGGAGCAGAGGAAAGCAGTGCATAGCCTAACAAACTTGTGTAATTGGTTGAGAGAACAGGATTTAGGATTGATAGCAAGAAGACAAAAAAGACCTACAAAAGAAAAGAAATTGTGGAGAGCCATGAAAGGATATGGCATATAGTAGAAGATTATTATCATGACTTTTCCGTATTCTAGAAATTACACTCTTTGATCTCTTAATCATTTTTGCAATAGTATTTGTTTAAATTATGGTGTCACCATATTTCATTGGGAAATATTACATTTTTACTTTTATAGAAATCATTCACAAATATAAATGACAATGTTTGTTCTCTAACCTTGGATGTTATATTTTTTGTATTAAACAGTTTTTCTTCTGTAACTATTTATCTTTGATTCTTTTTAATACAAATTTACCAAAGTATAGGACATTTTTTATGATGGAATTTTGTAAAACTAAAGATTTTGATTTTTAAAATGTTCCCTAATATTGGATGCTGCCATATTTCCACATATATACTTTCACATGTATACATGCTGAACAGTTCTTATCTTAACCAATTTCCCAAATTTTGAGGGAAAGAGTTTCTTAGTATGGCTTAGAACTTTTTAGTACATCCTTATATATATATAATTAATTTCAGTTGAGCTCTCCGGGGAGGAGGTGTGGGTTGGTAAACAGTGACTATTATAGCTATATAGCGAGACTCTTCGCAAATGTGAATTGAGTCACTGTCGGTCACTGGGCGTGTTTCTAAAAATAAATACGCTAAAATCCACCTTCATCCCTACTGTGCGCCGACGGCTTAATGGTTAGAATCTCCGACTGACACCAATTCAGTCGGGTTTCGATCCTAGCTAGTGGCAACTGGATCTCTAGCCACACTGATGAGCTGTGAAACAGCGAAACAGTCCGTCTGTGGATGACGTTATATATATATACATGTGTGTGTGTGTGTGTGTGTGTGTAAACACACACTGATACTCACAGTCAGGACTGACGTCATAACCTCCAAGCGGGGCACGGTGACCAGCAGCAGCATCAAAGCCAGCGGAGACTAAAACAATATCTGGGTTGAATTCTCTTGCTATGGGCATGATGATTGTCCTGAAGAAGCAAGAAATAAACATCAAAGTTTTTTTTTCAGACATTATTCATCAGTAAAAATTTAAAAGGTTAAAATGATCCTAAATGTTGCTTGAGTTCTAAAAAAGTATTTTGATCATAGCATTTATTATTTAGACTATCACCTTCAGCATTTTTATTAACACTATTTGGTTAACATTACTTCTAAAGACTAGTATTTTCAGTCAAAATTTTTGTATGTCACTATAACTGTGTAACCAAGACCTTTCAAATTGTCACTCTCATGAGAGATATTGATGAGACAATCTCCTGTAAAATTCCAAGACTGTTGGTCGCATAATTTACACAGGCTATTAAAATTTTTATCTTGATGCACATTATTTGGTTTCATTGATACGAGACCAAATAATGTGCTTATTACTAAGTCTACATCATAAGTAAATAAGCAATTTTCTAAATACTTACCATGCTTATATACTTCCATTCATCAATGAGATAAGTCAGCTTTTTGACACTCTTTCAAAAATATATACTGGACAGAACATTTGTCTTTGGCATTTTTAGGAATGCATGCAGCAGTTAAAGATTAAAATCCTTAACTGCTGCAAGCATTCCTAAAACACAAAGTGTTCTTTTGCAAAACTAGTTTATAGTACCACAATGTGCCTACCTAGCCAATTAGTTATTAAAATTCCTACTGAGAAGGTAGATAAATTACAGTTTAAAATGTCATGGTTAACTTTTACAAAGAATGTATTCTCATTATTTCTGATATTTTTGCTGTCGTTTCCATCTTTGCTATTTCTAACATTCTATCCGATATATTCTTTAACTTTTCTACTAGTGTCAGCAGATCATCTATTGCGCCAGATTAAGGTACATTATGAAGTGCCATATTATTTATTAGTGTGGAAAATGGCATTAATGAAAGGGATTCAATATAAGGTTTGCTATAAGCAAACCACTCTCTAACAATACCCAAGCAATAGCAGCAAAAGGCTGCTGCTTCCAGATGACTTTTCAATGCAGTCCATGATTTTATATTATCATAAAATATTGTTTTTAATATTTGTCATTATCTCTTGATATCCTGAGGTTTCATTTATATTACATTATGAATCTTAGCTGATTTTTACTAAGAGTTGCATACCTGTGAATAATTTTTTCTTTACTGCTTTTATATTTTTTATGTAATTAAAGTGATTTTGATAAATAAGTTGGTGTTATTTTTTGGTTTGGTTTTAGGTTTAACGACTTATCAACCATTATGGTCATTTAAGAGTTAGTTTTTGAATTTTGGGATCACCCTTTTTTTAATGGAGTTTATTTGTTTTGAAGTTGGTGCACATGTTAGATTGGTTGTACACATTTTTATTTTAATTAGATTTTGTTGTATAGTCCTATTTTCTTTAAATACGCCATTAAATGATTTATCTTGGTGTGTTCAAATAGTTCTTTCATTGTTTTTGTATTGTAGTACTATTTTTTATTTCTTTGTGTGCTATTTTGTTATTAATGATTATAGTTGTACCGCCTGAGGCTTTATCAGCCTGTTTGTTTATGTGGTTATATAAGGTGTACTTTTTAATGTTTATTGTCATTTTCTTTCAGGAAAGTTTCTTGTAAGCAAACAACATCAGAGAGTTGATTTGAAATGAGGAGTATTAGTTCATCCAAGTTAGCTTTCATACCTCTTATGTTCCTTTGGATTATTTTATTTGCTGTATTTCTAGATTTTTGGTGATTTGTTCTTCAATGCCCAGTCATTGTTTCAAGAGATTCAAATCTGTTTTCAGTTGAATTTCTTGTTTTTGAAGTAGAGCGTGATCTATCCATCTTGGGTTTTTGTTTTGGTTTGTCTGGAGGGAATTTTTTTCCTTCTTTTTCTTCATGTGCTGGATTTGAAGTTTTTTCGGTTGTTTTTTGTGCAGTTGTTGTTTCTGAAGGGTTTGCATTTTGGGGTTGTGTTTGGGGTTTTGAAATAGCTGAGTTTTTATTTTCAGATATTTGTGAGTTGTTTTCAAGTTTTGTTTTATTTATGCTTTTTAATTCTGTCATCAGTTCCCTCATCTTTTGTGATGTCTTCCATTTTAATGTTATTTTCAGTTTTGTTTATTATTTTCAAGGGTATTTTTTTTTTTTGCTACTTCTGCATATTTTGTGGTTTCTACCATTTGTCTTGCTTCCAGGTTGGTTACATTTTTTGTATATTTCAAATGAATTTCTTTTTCTTTCTTCCATGTTTCACAGTTTCTGGAATTGGCATGATGGTTTCCCTGACAATTGATGCACTTATAGTTTTTTTGGCAGTCTATATGTATGTCTTGTTCTCCACATCTTCCACATACTGGTAGACGTGTACAACGGTCCTGGTGGTGTCCATATCTTTGGCATTTAAAACATTTCAAGGGGTTCGGGATGTACTGCTCTATTTTTTCTATATTATAGCCAATTTTTAGTTCCTTTGGTGTGGTGGGTGTATTGAAGGTCATGATGTAGATATTTGTTTCTTTTATTTTTCCTTCAATTTTAGTTGTGATTCTCTTCACTTCTGTTACTCCCTGGTTTTTTAATTCTTTTTTTTATATGTTCTATTGAACATAAAATTAATTCTCTACTGCGTATCACACCTTTAGAAAAATTTAACCTTTCATGAGGGTAGGCTTTAACTTTCAGATTATGAAACTGATTCATTTTTAGTAGAGAATTTGCATATTTTTGGTTTTCTATTTCAACAAGTAATGTTCCATTTCTCAGTTTTTTAACTGTTTTTGCAGTGATGTTTTGGGTTATCACTTTTTGAATCAGGAAAGGTGACAGGGTACTTAGGGAAGTTTTCTCAATTGATTCTAATACAATAAATCGGGGAAATGTTTTCTTATAATAGTTTTCATCCTCGGAGTCTAAATCCTTATGTAGTCTCTTGGAGGTTTTTTTTTTTTGGTAGCCATTTATTGTTTTAATTTTCTTCATTATCCAAGCTTCCCGCCCATCTTGGAGTTCAGTGTTGGGTAGCAGCCAGCGGGGAAACCCATTCGTCCTGGCACTACCGGGCTACATGGATAGTATACTCATATATGGGAAACGTCTCGAGCACCCGTATGTCTTTAGTTTCACTGACCAAGTCCAGAGGCACTTCAGGTAGTATACAGCCATGTCGTGATCTTTTGTTCCCACACTGATTGACCCTAAGCCACCGCTTTCCATCACATTTTAGGAGTAAGTTGTTAGTATAGTTAGTGTAGGGATTAGGACTGGGAAAGTTAATTGTAAGTTGTAGTTGTTTTGGAATGGGTTAGATGTGATGGGGCATGACATGACCAGCCGATTGATCGGATCGGGCCTCTCCGACCGCCTGTCTAGCCCAGGCAAGGGTCGAAGTGGTGTGTTGCAGGGTCGTGACCACTTTATACCTGGGTCATGACTTGCTCAACCACCAGGATCCCGTCTCCAGACATCACGGCTCGCCACCCACGGCCAACAGGTGGTTCCATTGAGAGACTTTTACCCTCTGCAGGGGGGCAGTTGGCATATTCTGATACCCCACTGAGAGGGCGATATTTTTTGGTGGTTTAAATTGGGTTGATTATGTTAGTAGCTCTAATTAGTTGTTCATGAAAAGTACTTGTTCATCAATGTTGTAATTAGGAAAGTCATTATTATGACATGTTTAATAGTGGATAAATCTTTATAGAATATTGTTGTAGAGAAAGATTAATTTTGCATGGTTGATAAAGGTTCTATTTAATAGAATACACCCCTGGTCAAAATCTTAAGACCAGATACAAAAGGGTTAAAAAATATATAAAATACTGTTACTTTAATCAAAATATATTTGCAAAACATTTAAATTTAATTAGAAAATGTAGTTTATGAACAAACAAGTGAACATTTTAAGCTTTTAATTGAGTAACCAAAAAAATCCTTTTTTCAATGTTCAAATTAATCAATTAAAAGCTTAAAATTTTCACTTGTTTGTTCATAAACTACATTTTCTAATTAAATGTAAATGTTTCGCAAATATATTTTCATTAAAGTAACAGTATTTTATATATTTTTTAACCCTTTTGTATCTGGTCTTAAGATTTTAACCAGGGGTGTATTTCTTTTAATTTTCCTCTTACTGTTTCTTCCAGCAAATCCTCTTTTTCCTCCACCCCTTCTTTGCTTTTCTGAATTCTTTCCCACTTAATAATATTGTTTAAGTTTCATGGTTAGAAAGCATAAGTTTTGGTTTTGTTTTTTCAATCATTTCACCCCAAGCAAGTATATAATGCCACTAAGACAAAAGGGATTACCAGGAATGAAAAAGACTTCTGTGAGGAGAAAGGACAATAAAAGAACAAGTTTCTAGAAGACAGAAGATTGCAACTGGTGTGTGTTGTGTTAGACATCTTCTGTCACTAGATGGCAGAAAATAAAACTTTCCTGTTCTAATAGAATTATAAAAGAAGAATACTGAGACCTTGAAGCACTTAAGACAGATTCTGTGTGATGTCATACTGAGGAAATATCTTGGCAATCAATTTTTCAAGGACAATCATTTTTTATTGACTTCCTCCCCATTTAGACATTGTCCTGAATCACAGTCTGCATCACTACTAGAGTAGGAAAGCCTCCCCACAAAGTCTTTTCTCAGCAGTTCCAAGGCAAACAAGTTAACTCACAAATGATTAATATTTTTAGAATACAGATAAAAAGAAATCATTTACATGAATAATTTTACTATAAGGTTGTGGAATAGAGTCTGTCTGAATTTCTAAGTTTAGGAACTACTATTATAATATGTCCATCTGTTTGGACTAATGTCTTCATTTTAATAAACTTATTAAGGGATATGTAGTAAGATACATTTGGACAGTATGATAAATATAAGTTTTCTGGAGAATGTAGAAAGGATTTTGTACATCATAAGTAGGTGGGTAGGCCAGTATGTACAAGTGTATTTATATATAAGTTTGTTTGTTTTGTTTTATGGCATATCAACCTCAATGGGTCATTTAATGCCGCCGACTTTTTTTTTTCCTTTCCAATAATATTTTTGTTTTGTTAGAAATCCATTTCTATCAATATCTCTTTCCTCAGAAATATATAGCTGGTAATAGTATTTTTCCAAAAACGTATAGCTGGTAATAGTATTTTTCCAAAAACGTATAGCTGGTTATAGTATTTTTCAAAAACATATAGCTGGTAATATTTTTTCTTTCAAAAATTTATTTCTGGTAATAATTTTATTTATTTATTCCTCTACAGTTCCATTGAAGTATCTTATGTGTATTTGTGATCATTGTTTTCCTGTTTTGGTTCAGTGGATTACTTTGTCTTTTAAGGTTTGTTTAGGTTTTTCCTTTCAAAAATGCATTGCTGGCAACATTTGGTTTTCAAAAATGTATTGATTGCAATAATTTTTTCAAAGAGGTTCTGGTATTAAAACCCATTTTAACACGTTCAGTGTTTTGACCCCAGTTACAGTTCCACTGAATAAGGTTTTGTTAAAAAAAACGTATAGCTGGTAATTTTTTTTTTTTTTTTTAAACGTATAGCTGGCAGTTATTTTTCAAAAACGTATAGCTGGTAATATCGCTTTCCCAAAATGTGCTGCTGGCAACATTATTCCTTCGAAAACATATACCTGGTAATACTATTTTCCCAAAAACATATAGCCGACAACCTTATTTTTTCAAAAACGGCCTTTCTTTTGGACGTAGTTTATTGCCATACCCAGTATGCGGATGCAGTTTACCGTCATACCCATGTATGCGGATATATACAAGTTTGGTGAGAATTGGCAGAATGGTAATTTTATAAGACAACTTCAAAAATTTCTTTGATGTTTTACTGATGAACTGGTTTTATTAGAAAAATAATTTTATTTTTTAAAACATGCTAAGCAAGTGCATGCTTAAGTTTTACTTTAACCATATCATTATAGAAATTAGATTTTACACAACTCAGTTTTTATTTTTTATTTCTTTACTCTTAAGTTCTTTTTTGTTTCATTTATATTTTTATTTTTTTCATGAATGTTTACATATTCCACATTGTTTAAGTTCTGTCTTATATTAAATTTTTAAATGATATTTAAGCGTTTGTCATAATTTTTCTTACAAGTTCAATGAAGTTTTTGGGTAAATATAACAAGTTTAGTTATTATGTTGTCATTTATACATTCTCTTTTTTATGTTTTTTTACTGTTTTGTGGATTTTGCATGCTTTTCTTTTGATATTGAAATAAATAGGAAAGGAAAAGAGGATTTACATTTTGTAAAATTCTTCTGCTGATAGCACTGGTTCATGGGGAAAACATATTAAAGTTTTCAAAACTGTATCATACATATCTTATATATTATGAAATATTTTAAAGTTGTTTTAGAATGTGCAGGTAAAAGCAAAAACTCATACCTCAGCCAAGAAAATAATAGATAATTTCAAAGGTGGCCTCACCTGAAAGCTGTTAAATATTCTGCATCACCCATAGGAGGATTGAGGCATCCCCCAAAAGCAATGTTAACATTAAAACCAAGTCCTTCATCGGCACCACATTCTTCAGGAAAACCAGTGCCTGGGAAAAAGTTGCCATCATCATGTCGATGAATTGATATGTACAGGACTGACGGGTCGTGATAAAACATTTGTTGTGTGGCATTGCCATGGTGCACATCCTGAAAGAGTGAGAAAAAAGTGATAAAAAGAAAAGAAATGATTCAATTTTATGTGGCAAGCTCTCTTTCTCTCTCTGCCTCACTTAGGTTATATAAGATAGAAAAGCTAAGAAAGGATCCATCTATTTAATATTGATAAAAAAGTAGCCTACCTAGGGCACCTTCGTCCTCTTCAAATTATTCTCCTTTGAACCAAATTTCTTCTTGGTATTTCTTCCACATTTTAAACAGTCTACAAAGTCTGCTTTTGGAATCATCATCTTGCCCACTCTCCTTCTTTAATGGCGTGTTCAGCATTTGGAAATGTCAGAATTTACAGGGTGTCAAATCCTGTGTGTGTGGAGAGGGGTACTAATAGGATGCAATTCTCATACCATCTTCTCTTGTAATGTCAGTCTCTGATTTCTTTTGATTGCAGCCTACATGCATGCAGAACTTAAGTGTTGTAATTGAATGTCCCACACTCCCTATCGTATATGTGGACTGACTATATCAGTAGATATATATAGTAAGCACAGGATATACCTGGAAGACTTGCTTTGGGAATTACTAGCTTGATTCCCTGTCTTTCAGTAATGTATCCTCTTTTAAGATAAACCTCTCTTTCTTTCATCTACGCCTGTGTTGCTGTTCCTTTCACTTGAGTACCACCTTTTGTCTGTTTGTAACCTTCTTTAAGGATTACAACATTATGATTGTTAGAAGACTTCCAAAACCTTAATTTCTTTTGATGGATTCCTGACTACATTTGAAGCATCAGTACAAAATTTTTTATCTGGGCTTTGTTCATTGGATCATCTCCAAAAGTCTTAATCCTTCAAATAGTTTCTGCAGACAAATTTTCATGTTACAAGCAGAAGTTGACAGATTTGCTGTAGATGCAATGGTGACACAATATATAAATGAACTTAAATTTAGGGTGATATATTTGATCATTACCGATTGGGTCACTGTAGAGAAAGAGTATGATGTTGCAAGACCTCTAATGATCTATGGCGTACAACATCACTGATGATATGTACCAGTGCATCAAAGCAATCTATATTACTGTTGTGGAGTAAATAGTACACTCCTGGTGAATATATGAACTAGTCCATAACTATAAAGAGCTCCAGGTTAGAGATAAGAAGAAGTCACTGTTCGGAGTAGTCTTCAGACTAAGTAATACAGGCATCACAGCAAGTTGCCAGAGCATTACTTATAAGTGCTATGATGCGTGTTATAACAGTGGCAACAAGGGATTCAAAACTCAGGTGATTTATAACCATTGTGACAAGGATTTTGAAACTCTTATGACATAATAGTAAGAGGATTCAAGAACTCATATGATTTGTAACTGAAGTTACAAGGATTTTGGAAACTTATACTGAGTGAACAAGTAATTTGACAACAAGAATTTTAACCAAGTTGGTTAAAAAAAAAAAAAAAGAAATAAATTTTTCTTGTGTAGAACAAAAAAAAAAAACAATATATTCTTGTGAATATGGAGCAAATTTTGACTTCAATAGTTGAAATTCAACAACAGAAAAAGCAACAACAAAATCAACAGTTGCTTGAACTATATAAAAAAAAATCAACAGGAGTTGTTGGATATAATTCTGAAGAAAACAAAAAATTCTTCAGCATCTCTTATGCCAGATACTGTCCAAAATACCATAAAAGTATGCAATCCTGATGATGGACTGTCTTTTTCTGTGTATTTTTGTAGATATGAACACATATTCAATCATGAATGCAGTGGCTGGGAAGATGAGTGAAAAATGAGATTGTTGTTGAGGAAAATAGCTATGATAGAGTATAAAAATACTGCAACTACATATTACCATAAAAAAACAGATGAAATCAGGTTTGAAGAGACAGTACACATTCTGATGAAAATCTTTAGTGACAAGGTCTGTTTAATACTCATTGAAGGTGCATGAATCTAACCAAAAAAGAGGACAAAGATTTTGTCATGTATGCTGGTATTGTCAACAAAGAATGTGAAAAGTTTAGAATAAAGGAAATAACCCCAGATATATTCAAAGGGTTAATTTTTGTTCAAGATCTAACAGCTAAAAAAGATGCTGAAATACAGGTGAAAATTTTAACAAAAATTGAATAAAACAGTAATATTACACTGCAAGAAATAGTGGATGATTGCCAAACAATTCATGATGCTGAAGAAATTCAGAAAAAAGAATGTGCATTGGTACAAGCAAAGAACAAATGTACAAAATGTTTCAGATGTGGCAAATTACATCTTGAAAAATATGCAGAATGTTACGAGTGTGGTAAATGAGGACCAATTTCAGAAAAAGAAAGCATACAAAAGAACTGGAAGTGGATCCAAGACGGAAATGCTATAAAGTCAAGTATGTTGGTGAATATCCAGAAAGAGGAGGGGGAGAAACTAATACTAATAAAATAAGATATTTATAAAAAGCATTAATCTCAAAAGGGTGGGGGATGTTGTGGAGTAAAATAGTACACTCTCAGTGACTATATTAACTAGTCCATAACTATAAAGAGCTCCAGGTCAGAGGTAAGAAGGAGAAACCGTTTGGAGTCAGTCTTCAGAGTAATACAGATGTCAAGTTACCAAGCGATTACTTATAAGCTCTATGAAGTGTTATAACTTACAAAAGATTATTCATTCTTCATGTGCAGGGTATGTTTATTTTTTTTGTGTCATACTGCTGACTGAGTAATCCCATGGAAGAGTCTATGCTCACATATGTACGATATGTCCCTCTGTTTAGTTGTCAAACTATATCAATGGCAAACAATTGGCTCTCAAGTTATTCAAAATAGTTTTCAGATAGAAAATTACATATACATACACACACACACACACATATATATATATATATATATATATATATATATCTCAGTGAATGTGTTCATATGCCTTCTTTTAGGCATATTGCTTTATTTGTGTCATCAAACTTTGCCCTTCTGTGTTTTAATATTCACAATTCTGAAATAAGTGTTATATTTCTGCAAAGATTTGGAAGTTGCACA
This sequence comes from Acanthosepion pharaonis, assembly GCA_903632075.3. Lineage (NCBI taxonomy): Eukaryota > Metazoa > Mollusca > Cephalopoda > Sepiida > Sepiidae > Acanthosepion > Acanthosepion pharaonis. The sequence goes on from CAHIKZ030001550.1 coordinate 614,479, forward strand.
ATGGAAGCCTAATTCTCATACATACCCAATCAAGGATGAGGATCTTTTCCAATTTCATCTTTTCACGAAGCTGTTTGGCAGCTATTGCAATGGAGTTAAAATAACAAAATCCCCTGAAGAAGAAAAAAAAGCAAGAAAAAGTTTATAAAACTTATAGAAATATTTTTATAACACAATGACTACAGTAACAAAATATGTGAGTTTGTGCAGTTTCAGAAGTTTCAATCAGATGATGATTTTCAAAATTGAAATTAAGTTTTTGTTTCACAAAATTATTTAGAAAATATTTTTTAAAAAATGTTAATTTATAGAAATTTTGAAGTGTTTTTTTTTCATAGTTTAGTAAAACATTCAGTATGAAGAAAAGAAATGGTATAAAAAATGTCTTACATAGCTTGTTGTGCCTCTGCATGGTGTCCTGGAGGTCGAACTATGGCCATACCATTCTGAAATAAAGGCCAGACATGAGAAATTGTTTGAAAAATGTCTATATTCTCATGAGATGTCCTGCTATTGTGTACCAAATTAGAAAATGCTTAGTAAATATATATAAACACAAGTGTGTGTGTGTGTGTGTGTGTGTGTGTGTGTGTGTGTGTGTGTGTGTATACACAGATGCAAAGGGGTGCTGAAAAGTTCACAGCCCAACCAAGAGGGATTCCTCCAAAAATTCTGGTGCTTTGTTATTTGATCAAATTTTGAGAAGTGGGTCAGACTAAGAACTTTTCAATGCCTGTTATTTATATGGAAAATAAAACTGCAACACTGAATATGTGTTTTAGTTTATACAATATTAAAAACACAGGTAATACAGATGGATCACAGTTAATCATCATATATGTGGGTATGCGTATATGGGTCCCAAAATTGAGGGCATATGAACAGCATTGGGTTTCATTAATTCACTGTCTACCTTCTGTGGGCATTAAAACAGCTGTGTTCCTACATATGATGGTACAATCCATTAGTGTCATCTATATGTACAGCAGCCATAGCAACAGTGGTGAGATAGCCAGATGGTGCCCAACTCTTGCCAGGCTGGTTTGAATCTAGAGTTTTCCGTCTTCTAGATTAGTTGCTAACCAAGGCTATAGGATCCAGTCTGTTCTGTTATTTACCCATAGCTACGGTAAATAGCAAAACAAATTGGCCAGTTCTGTGATAGTGTGGTCTAAGTATGAATTGTTGGAGAGTTAGTTGGAATCAGCATCATTGATGCCATTCATTATAAAACAATGGCCTGGCCTGGTGATTAGTAAACAACTCCACAATTCAATCTGGGAACTTTGGTCTTGAGCCTGCAGACAAAGATAGTTTCTAACATTTCTGCTTGATTGTCACTCTTCAAATTGAAACTTCTTAAGTTTTGAAAATTTTCTTCAGTTGAAGTTAAATCCTGTAGACTCATTTTCTTTCTCTTCACATTAAATTCTGTTAAGTTTACAGATCTAACATCAGCTAATAGTTCAGTACTGAACTGCAAGACTATCTACAGATGATTATAGTGGAGAAAGCTTGAGAGAAGAAGCCCTATTTTTTGGAAAAATTGTTAACAGAGAAATGATGCCCAGTGTTCTACAAAGTGTTTTTGTTTCTTGTCATAGGGATAATTTCACTTTTTGTTTCCTTGTGAACATTTCACACTGAGTCTTTCCAAGTTTGTGCACACACATGCAAACAATAATTGAAACACATCATGGGGTGAAGCTGTCAGTGAAAGGCCAAGGCAAGGACCTGGGTGTATGCTTACATTAAGAAGAAATATCTAGAAATTTTTATATTTATATTTATTTTTAAATGTTTTATAGAAATACTAATTCCCATACAAATTGCTGGATAACTATAAATTATCAAACATAATCAGTATTGTTCAAAATTTTAAAAAAGAATTAAAATATTTTCTGCAATAATTCCACATACCTTTAATTCTCCAGCTGCAACTTTGAAGGCCAATTCTATCACACAGCCTGTTGCCTGAAATTCAAAGAAAGATTATACATGAAATGCAAAATAAATCCATATAATTGAACTGATGCAAAAGTTACTAACATTTTTATAAAAAATCTTTTATTCACTTCAATTCATAAGATCATTATTCAGTCATCAAAATATTTTCCCTGAATTTTTATGACCTTATGGCAACTTTGTGAATTTCAAGTCTGGTTTTGATTTAATGAATCCTTTCAAGATACTTCTTCTATCTTCAACTTGTCAGAACAAATAATCAAACAAAGTTTACAATTTCTTTCAGCTGAATACAATTATTACCCATTGTTTCTTTGAACTCCAGTAATATCCTGCTTAAAGAATGAACGTTGAAGACAAACTTAGCAAGATGGCCAGTGTTTTTAAATTGCCAGGCAATTGTTTAAACAAATGACAAGAAATCTGAAATGAGATACAGTATGATAATTTATTCAAATTATTATCCTCATCTTTGTTACTTTTAATACAATATTTCAGATCTTCTCAGAAATATGCATTTTTTTTTTCTTTAAATGTTTAGGACAACTGGAAGCAACTATTTGACATATAATAAAGACGTCAAAAACAATTTTGTCAAATGTGAGTAAAAATTGATATTTTTTTTTTTTTTTTTTTTTTAACACTTCCGTCATATAAAGACACTGTCATTTTTAATTATCTCTCAGTAGATGGCTACGCCAGGATATTTAACCCAAAAGGTAATTTTCAAATGAGAATTATTAGGTGATGCTGAAAAGTCTCAAGTCTGATCAAGAATCCTTGCAAAAGAAATCTGATGTTTGATCAAATTTTGGAAAGGAGGTTGATCAAAAAATATTTCAATACCCACCTCATATAATTTTTAATAAATTCCTTACAAAAGTATTGGGGTTATTCTTTTTATCTATTGATCTGTGGACCACAGGAAATCTCACAATTAAAAATAGACTTCAGAAAAGTGCTGTGAAAACAAAATATTATTTTGAAATTTTAAGATCATTTATTCATTTTTGACTAGGATTTCTTTCATGTTATCTCTCTTGCTTTTTATTACCTGAGAAGTATTAGTTGTAAAAAGTAAGATGAAATATGAGTAAAAAAAAACAAAAATGTTTAGAGAAGAGATTTTAGAGCGATGTGGCAGAACTTACCATGCGAGCAGCAGTTGTAGTATGTATATCACTCCAAACTGTATCAGAATCTACACCAATTCCTCCACATGATAAAATACAAAATCTTACGGGTAATGAATCTGAAAAATACAAACATGATCATAAAGCATACTAAACAGCAATTCATATCATTTATGAACTTTAACAGCATTTGGATATTCAATGAAGAGTCACAAAAAAGTGTACCTCACTTTATTGTACTTTGCAGATATTGCAAACAATTTATAAATTTAAAGTTTGCAGCTAATCAGCTTTTGAATAAAATTTTCACTATTTTTCTAACCACACTTGCTCACTGTGTGTCATATTTTGGTAACATTCTTGCAGAACCAACACCACAATATCTTTGAGGTATGCCCTGTATTTCATAAAAACATTTCCTAATTACATTTTTCTGTAAAAAAAATTGAAAACAGCAGAATTTTTTTTTATCACTCTGCAAAAATTCATTCAACTCAGAAATTTTCATGTGTTTGCGTTTATTGGAAAACCTTTTTGCATGCTAATAACTTGTTTATGTTCTTCACTCAATTTCTCACTTCTACAAATTGAAATGATTACCTCAAAAGTGACTTTGTGACAAAGATCATGATCACTTTTCTACCTTTTGAAAAGTTGGCTTTTAAGAAGAATTAAATTACAGATGACTTCACTTAAATAAAAATTAATTTGTTTTTCTTTCTTAAAATCCCTGCCCCTTTCACAAAAGATGATTTTCTTAAAATCTTTTTCTAATAAAGCAAGCTAAAACAAATATATTTCCCATCCAAATAATTTGACTCATCTGAAAAAGTAACCAGCACAAAGCCATCCTGAAGTGGTGCTCATAAACTTTGGTGTTAACCTCAGTTCAAAACTTAACAAGTGTTAGCTGTCATGTAGATCTGTTAAGTGTTCCAAACTCACCGAATGTGTCATTTGTATGACTTTTAGTAATTGACCATATTGCTAATTGATAGATTTACTTTATTTTCCAATGGTATTTCAAGGCTTTGTGTTCAAATCCAAATAAAAGCCTAAATTTCAAATGCTGATTTTTAAGGTAAACAGGTTCTACCTAGTTTTTGATAGTGAAGACTCCTATGACAAAACAGATTTTGTTAAAAAAAAACAACAAAACAAAACAAAAAATAACTTGAATTTAAAAAAAAATAAATAAAAAGATTGTTTCAGCAAACATTTCTTACACACCTATAATCTTGGGGTCCAACTTTTGTCGATTAAAATTATTTGATCCGTACAATAATGTGTAATTTTCTGTATGACAACTCTGTAATTCCTCTAATGTGGCTTTTCTTGATTTCACCCGCTGAAAGAAAAAAGGAAAATGTCCTCAAGTGAAAATCACACAACGAATTTATGGAAAGCAAAGATAGAATTTAAATATTTTTAGAGTGACATACTTCTGGCTCTTTGCCAGATTAAATTATTTTTTGTAAATATTCCAAGAAAACACCCATCACATGTTGGTAAGCTTGTCACAAAGAACATTCATTGTAATTTCAACACTTCACACTTCTGGCTCTCTCTTAGATAAAGTTATGATTAATAATTATCTATAGTGAATAGAAACTGCCTTCTATATCCAGTTTCTATTTGTGTGTGTGTGTTTTGATATTTTTTATTAATGCTCATAATTTGGCTTAAGCTTTTTTGATTTCACACTTTTGTTCCCATGAGTTAATTAATCTTTACCTCTCTTAGATACTGACAATGGAATGAGTTTAAGTAATGAGTTTGAAACCAGTGAATCTGTTAGCAAAATTTACCTCACAACGTGTCACAAGTCCTCTTTCTTGGAGTCGTGACCAGATGCTCTGTAAACGACCTGCATGTTCAGGATGGGCTGCATTATTTCCACATGAACATTGGTGCTTTAGCATTATTGTGTCATAAGCCAAACCTGATTTTAAAAAAGAAAAAGGTGGAGTATTTTTTAAATATCCCCAAAGCAATGGTGAAAAATTGAAAAGTTACTCTCATAGCAAATCTAATACCTAAATGAATAAAAAAAAATAAATAAAAAAAAGTAAAGACTTTTTTGCATTGAAAATCATAAAAAAAAATGAAATGATTATCATTGGTCAGGATTTAATACAAACATTACTAACAGAATAAAGAAATTGATGCAAATACACTTTGTCAATTTACAGTAGAAAAGCACTAAAAATGAGAGAGAAAGACATTGTCAGTGGTCAGGAATTAAGGCAAATGTTATTGACATAATAGGGTATCTGTAATGTAAATGCATCAGAAATGATTTTATAGAAGAAAGATCAAAAGGTGATTTTACTATAGAAATTAATTGCAAATAAGGGAAAGTGAACATCAATGGTGAGAAACATTACTAATGCGATAATTATTTTGTCTTAGGGTTACATGAAAGCTGAGGGATGAAGATAAGATTGTGTTACAGAACAGATACGTCCTCACCTGTGGTGAATGTGTAACGAACAGGGCCAGTGTCCTGGGTCTGCTGGGGAGGCATTGAAAAAGTAACCAACGGACTGGACTGGGTTCTGGATAAAGGACGGTGATGTGATGTTCTATGTCGGATTTTCAAAAGTGAATCTCGTTGTTGGCCACTTATCAACGTTTCTCTCTCGCGGTTGTTCTGTTGGTCAAGCTCACTAGCTTGTTCATCCATTTTTGTATCCTTGATGACAACAACATCCGCATCATCGTGCTGTCTAGAATCCTTCATTTCCTGGCAATGAAGAAAGGATGGTTTTGGGGGTGGGGGAAAAAAAAAAAAAAAAAAAAAGGTCAGAGATAATAATTTGTTCCAAAAGAAAGAAAAAATATTGTTTAATTTGTCAGATTGTTTTGTGAACTGAGATGAAAGAAAAATATTTAAAAAGGTCAGTGAGCAAATAGCTACAAATTGTGAAAAAAAAAAAAAAAAAAAATGGTAGTTTAAAAAAAAAATTTAGAGCAAGCAGTTTACTAAAATGAAATGAAATGAAAGCAATATTAGATAGAAATTATTGCACAAAAATACATAAATCCATATAAATGCAGCCATGTTGTTTTAAGTTTTTGCACTGTTAATAAGCAGTATATTACTTTTCAAATTTTCCCCCATCCCAACAATTTAATCAAGATGTTATGTACAAAATTAGAAAAAAAAATTTTGCAATACAAATCATTTGAACACTGGCCAAAAAGGGGGAGAAAAAGAGAATAAATAACTAGCTTAAGTTGTACATTTTAAAACAAAGTACTTTGGCATGCAAAGTTAGTTTGGTTATTGAAACAAAGAAGAGAGAACAGAAATATAACAAAATCTCAAATTGACATTATGGAAAATTAATCTGAGTTACAAGAGGGTGGTTATCTATTTATTTTTTAAAAATTTTTTTCATGATCATTTCAATGATTATGTCATTAAGGAATTTTCAAGATTTGATACATGTTTTCTTGTCTTTTCTCAGGGGCAGTGGGTCAAGAAGGGCAGGAATTATGAAGGCAAAGCCTAAGAAGAATATTGCAAAGTGTTAAGCAAACAAGCAGTTGCAATTATAGTGTAATTTTCTGTGTGTAATACATAAGCCTTCTTAAAAAAAAATAAATAAAAAAGGGGATTAAGAGTTAAAACAATTCTGTGCCTGATATACCCAGAGTCTTCAATATAAGGCATTTTGTAGGGAAGAGATATAAAACAAATTTTTCTACTTCTAAAATTTATTAAAAAATATCACAAGACAGCTTTTCATTAAATTTGGTTTAATGGCTAAAATGGAAAGAATGCGAGTAGGAAGATTATGTTGTGCCAAGATTTATTAGAACCCATTATATCATCTATAATAAGTTGTAATAAACATTTTAAATGTAGACAGCTTTTCTTTCTTCAAGAAAGATCTAAAAATTAGGGTTAGGGGGACATGTCCATCCAAATAATAAAAAGGTAGAGAGGGATTAAAGTAACAAAATGGATACCAATTTTGAGTAAACGTGGATGTAACTGTGATACTAAAAGAAAATAAGAAATCATTATATATATATATATATATATATATATATATATATACTCTCCACTGGCCACCGTGACAGAGAAATGTTATAAGGACTCCCTCAAGAAGTCCCTCGGGACCTGCCACATTGACTATCGCCAGTAGTTGACACTTGCTGCTGACCATCAAAGCCTGGTGCCACACTGCCAACGAAGCCGTCTCCACCTTTGAGGACACTCGCAGGGCCAACCTGAAGGAGAAACGCTGTGGGAGGAAGGACCAGGAAGCATCAGCAGCTATACCAGACTAGACTAGACCAGACCAGACCTTTAATTGCAGTTGCTGTGGCCGGACTTGCCTGTTCTGCATTGGCCTAGTCAGTCATCAACATGCCTGCAGTAGACATGGACAGCCCACTTCATAAATCTTTGTTCGCTAAGCCAGGCCAAGAAGAGATATATATATATATATATATATATATATATATCTCAATCATAATAAACCCAAGTTTAGAAGTGTTTGTAAAGGATTTGTCTTTAATGGCTTTTTGTTGGTTAATTAAAGCTGAAACATTTTGGGGATTGTAAGAATCATTCTTTAATTTTTTGTGATTGAATATTGCATTAACAATTTTTTCAGAATAGCAATGACTTTTCTAGGTATGTCCTACTATTTAACCTATAAAAGGGAGATAGATTCATACCTTTCCCAATGGTATTTGTGCATAAGTCAATGTAATGAACCTGACTGGAATTCAAACTCAGCAATTCGATTTCTCATTCTGAGCCACTATCCATTACACCAACTGCACATCTGTATTGGCAATGGAAATTACCCAAATACTTGTAATGATAGATTTGGCAGCACTTATAGTCTTAGCACCACATTTACAAAATTTTTTTGTAAACAACCTAAAACAAAGCAAGAAAACACTGAAAAGTTTTTGACCTGGCCCACTTCCCAAAATTTAATCAAATGACAAAACATCAGAATTTTGATTGAAGGGCTTCTTGGTTAGATGAGAACTCTTCAGTACATTCTTCATAAATAAAATATTTTGAAAATGGCATCCATTTTATTGTTTGAAATAATAAAGATAAAATGGTAGGTTTAAGCCACAAATGTGACTGAAACAAGTCCAAACAGTATAAAAAAAAAGAAAAATATGAAAAATAATAAAATTTAACTTAAAATTTTTTTCAATTTAAATAAAATAAAGAAGATAAATAATTCTGTAATTTTGAGATTAGTCCTTATCCTGTAAAAGTTGTTTGAACCGTTAAATGTCCTTCAGTTTGAGCTGTTTATTTTTGTTACAATATTTTGGCCATCATACTCTGGCCCTTTTTCTCTGTACAATCTGAGAATGGGTCTTTCATTTTTTTTCTCAGCAAATGAATGATAGCAAATATACTAAGTAGACTAACCAATTCTTAGCAACAAATGTAATATTGGTAATTTATTATTTTTATGATAACAATAAAAACAACTCTTTCAGTAAGTTAATTTCTTTTCTTAAAAAGCTTAATTAAAATAATTCAAAAATAAAAATAATAAAATGAAAGATAAATAAAAATTAAAGTAAAGTAAAAATAAATAAGATTTTTCTTAGCCATTTAAAATTTTAGCAACTTTTTTTTTAAATCCCTTAATGACTGCATCAGTTTTTATCTTAGAACTGGAGTTTTGCATTGTGAAAACAATCACTTGACCTAATAAACTTTTAATTGTTAAATTTTTATTTTTGAATCCAGTAAAAAGCCAGGATAAAGTACTGAGAATGAAAATGGACACCAAAATTAACAGTAAAATTTCCAGAGTATCTTTTAAACATTACTCATAGGTGCTGTCAAAAATGTCCTTGAAAAAGGTTTAACTGTTTTCCATTAGATAGTATCAAAAAAACTATCATAGTTGAAGTTGATGGAATATAAGAAAGTCTCTGACATTTCATATTATGGAGTTAAACTAGGTAAAAATACTGATATTATATGGGGTTTTGACCAACATTAGCTGACCAGATATCTCAATTTTGTGTAAAGGACTCTGGAAATATTTTTTGAGAAAAATAGTGGGTAATTTGATGACATCAGATACTTATATATTTACTTCCTGCATATGGGTGACAGATGACAGCTATAAGTTTTCAACATTCATCAAATCAAAGCTGCAATTTCAGGGTCTGGGCCCACTCACAAATAACTGAGGCCTGGTGACTGAAAATCTACCTACACCCCCAGAAAGTACTTTTACATTATCCTTAAGACCGTCAGAAGCACACCCAGATATCTGGGGCAATTTCCAGAAGACCCAATATAAAACTTGACTATATTGTATTAGGTGGGCATAGGATCTCTTAATTAAAAAAAAAAAAAAAAATTCTACTATTGTGTGATAGTGATTAAATCGCAACCCTGTAGTTTCAGACCATTTTCTGAAACAATTATTAGTATTTAGGTGCCCAGATAGTTCATATGATGGAGTTCAAGATAGACAAAATTAGAACAGGGTTAGGGTTACTGGATTGGTCCATTTTTTAAATCACTTTTTAAAATATGCATGGTTAACTAATGATAAGGAAGTGATATTGAAATTTGGTAGCACTAAACTTTACCTAACAAGCTTCTGCCAGAAAAGATGTCAGGGTCAAAAGAGAGAATATAATGTACTTAGTTTATTGGGTTATTAATAGTTTTAGATTAGTATGACATAAGGCCTCAATCTTATTATAGTACTGATTTTTTTTTTTAACTAAATTCAGAGAGGCATGTTGAAGGTACATTTTTTCTTTTATAAATTTCCAACATCTGCAGTTGAGCAATTGTAATGTCAGAAAATTTGTACATTCACAGTTAAATGGGCTGAACTATTTTTGTCGATATTATCAAGGCCTTTGTTTAAGAAATATCATTTTATGTACTTATAACTAGGCTTCATATGATCTTGTTGTGATAGTGAGTTTTAAGTGTTGGTTTTGCAAACTAGAGGTTACAATTCAAATCTTAGTGGAGATATGATCTATCTCAACAAATCATTTTATAGACTATCCAAGCATTTAAGATTTTGAATTAAAATTTGATGATGTTTAAAGATGATGTGGTTATTCTGTAGAATTCTGACCACATATAAGAGATGCTGTGCAAAAGTTTGGAGAATTTCAATTGCATACAAAAACAAAATGTAGTACAGATTTTGCCATAACTTTTTGTGAGCCAAGGTGCAAACACCAGGAAGAGATTATTTCAAAAAAATTTTTTTTAAATACTCAGATACCCTGAACTTTCAGGTAGCACATTGTATATGTCTGTGTCATGATTAGTTCCATTATAGTATAAATACTAATAACAGTCCACCATGTCCTGTTACACTACCTGGTCACTTTTCTGGCAGGGAGGAGGAGCCAGAGAAGATTTTTTATTACATTTGTAAGATTTACTTTAATTGGAAGGTAAAATAGGGGTGTAAATTTATCAAAGGGATTATTCAATGAATCAATCTGACTAGTATCTTTGTCTTTGCTGTTTTGATCAAATCAATATGCTTTAGCTGGTGAGCTCTCTAACCTTCCTCATTAAATACTGCATTTGGTAATCTTCAGTCCTTACTCTTCTGAATCTCTCTCAAGTCAAATAAAGATTCTTCAGTTAGTATAATTTTTATTTTTTGAAGCTTACTGGATAGATCAGACATCTAAAGAACATTGGTGAGCTTATCAGCAAAAATATAGTCTTAGCTAACATAATACATACAACAAATTCTTGTTTTGATTATAAAGGATATTATGGGTATGTATCATATAACAAATAATATATTGAAGAAAATTTGAGGAAAAATATTAATTTTAAGAAATTAAAGGATATTCTAAAATTCTCACAGAAAATTATTTACTGCATATTTTCATAATGTGCAAAATTTTCAAAAGTAATCTCTTTTTCAAGCATTTATTTATTAACAAGTAGCAAGGTAATCTGGGATTACTTAGAAGAGTACAATTTTAACATGCCTTTGATTTTTATTTATAAAAATTGCATTAGTCTGCAATTTCAAATAACTAATATCTGCAACAGTAATGTTAATAATTTATACACAACAAATTTGACACTATAATTCATATGGTATAACAAAGAAAGACATGATAGTTTTGTATTCAGAATAGTGATATATATTGCAAAATACTTCAAACATATCATTTACTTACTTGATAGAGGTCTATTGCATTTGTTATTGTCAGTCAATTTCACATGTGTGCAGAGTAACTTTAAATTCACAATTCAACAAAAATGACAAAAAATGTTTTTGCAAGATGTTTAAATACCTATTGACAAATGGTTTGTCTTTCTAGTACATGTTGAATGCCAAATATTAAATAAATATTGTTTTTAATGTAGCTCTGATATATATTTAGTAAAATCCTATTTTACTCACATGGCAAATACAACCTGGTTTAATTTAAAATTCTACATATTCTACATATCCTTGGTATTCCAGAGCCTTTATAAAAAACCTGGCACAAATTACATTCATGTAGCAAATATACCCTGTTTTAAAGTTACTTGAAATTTACATATTGGTAGTTTGAATTACTATCCAGTTGTCTTTCATAAAGTGTTTTCAGTTTGAAAACTGGATTACTGCTTGGTTTAAGGTGACAGAACATGGTTTTTATTTTGTAAGTAGACTTTATATGAGACTTAAGTTGTAATTACCACCATCCATTACTGACTTTTTACAGACCCTAATGAAAAGCACAACTTTGAGTATTAAAAGAAAAAAGTCTAACACAGAGAGTCTGTTTGCATTTTCTTTGGATGTGTGTGGTTATGCACAAAAATGGCAATGTATTAAATTTCTTAACTGAAAAGTCAGTGAACAAGGATTTTACAAACTTTTATATGAATGTTGATTTGTTTTTTATGAGAACAAAAAGAAGGTTGTCATTTTTTAAAGAAATTTCTGAAATTGAATCTTGAAACATTTTTGGAAAAATTTGTTAGTTTTTCATTTAGATGTTTTAATATTTTGAACAGGGAAGAAAGGGGTTTTTGTATATCAAGTCTTCTATATTTTAGTCACAATATCTTTGAGTTATTTTAAAAGATATTCTGATCAAGCATGTAATTAAGTATTGAAGGACTGTAACAGAAAATGAGCAGACAAAAAGGTGTTCAAATTCCAGGAAGTATATTTTTGGAGTGCTTGACTACTGTTTATCAGGCCCAGGGTCCCATGATTCTGGAGGAAGATGACAGCTTGAATAAAACAATTGACTAAATGGAATCGATAAACACACATACTACAGTGTTGGTAATTATGGTGGCAAAGAATGAATTCAAAGAAATCATCAGAATAGCTAATAATTTAAATACGATAACATTGCTTATTATTATGCTAGATCCACCTTCAATAAACAATTATATTCAACCTAATTATAATTAATGGTAGATAAAATAGTATTAAGTAGTAATTTATTTATTTTGGTGATCCAATTGTTAAATGTGGCTTGAGGGGTACTTGTCAAAATATTATGATGAGATTGCATCACTATTTAAGTCAATTAGGCTTATTCCATTTAGTCAAGTTGTTTTATTAAGTTGTCTTTTGTCAGACTACATACTTGCTAAATGGTAGTAAAGCCTATTTTTGCTTTTGCTTCTTAATAAATTTGCAGGATAGAAAGAAAGATGTCAGAAATGGAAGTGGATTAGCTAATCTGTATTTCACCCAGATACAACTGGGTTTCATATTATATAGACATTATACATTATTATAGAGACATTATAGTGAGTACAACTGTTTAAAATTTAAGTAAAACGTTTTTTTTTGAGAAAGGGAAAACAATTAGGGACTGCACTTTGAGCTTAGGTTTAAAACAAAGTATAAAGGCCTAGGTATAGAGTTTTTTTTTTTTTTCATAATTTATAGGACACACATCTAAACAGGTCTTTCAGTTATTATATATTCATGCATTTCTTGTCACATTAAATTGAAAAAGACAAAATTTATCTAACTCCAATAAGGATCTCTGATGATGTTTTAAACTGGATAATACCAGATAACCTTGCTGATTGAATGCTCTAAAAAGGCTCAAATGCAGAGGTTTGCAGGACAAGTTCACATTCATAGAGTACTTAGTGAGAAACAAAATTACTATCAATGACCTGCAAGGCAAACATGCTGATCATTATTCGCAAGAAATGCTCTGCAAATATCCATTATTTACCAGTGGGAGTTAAAAGACTGACCATAATGAGAGATGGTTTTATTTTTTGAAGCAAGATATTAAATAATAGAAAGAGATTAGGCTAATACTTGGACAGATGCATATTTCAAGACTTTTTACAACATCCCCTAGAGAATATCAGACAAAATAAATTGACAATTATTTGCAAAATGATATATTTTGTTAGTGAATAACTCAAGCCCCATGACTATAATGGCAATTTCTTTTTTTTTTTAAATGTCATGTTCCTTCCTTCAGAATGTAGATGATCATGATTCTCTATATTTCTTTAATATTTACAAATTGCCAAGGCTTTTCTAGGAAAAGTTAGTGGTTCCTGATTGACTTCTCTACAATTTTTAATTCCAGAAATGTGGTTGCTCTTCTAGTTATTAACCAAGGCTAAAGAGCTCTGTTTGCCCTGCTTTTGAATTCATAGCTACTGCAGAAGATATGGATTCATGCTTTTCTCAAAGTGTCTATACAGTGTGAAGTGAATATTACAGTCTTGGTTGGAAATTGAAGTTGCCTATTTTCCATTCCAATAACCATTTCATCACCTGCACATACACAATGGTAAAAATTGTTTAGTTAAAAGCCTTTTTTCTTTCTTTAAAAAAAAAAAAAAAAAAAAAAAAGACAAAAAAAGCACTATGTGTTGGATTTGGAAACAATTTTTAAAGGTTGATGTTGGTGGCACTGTTCAGTTCAAAAGTATCTGGGTGATGAAGAAGCCTTCCAAAATTTGTTTTCCTCTCTTTTTTTTTTCAAATAAGTTTTAACAAGATGAAATTTGCTGTCAAAAATCTCATGAAAGGGATATGCATTTATTACAATATTGTAGTGTCCAAGTAGTAACAAAAATTAATGTGAAATCAAAAGATTTATAAAGAGAACAAAGGAAAGAAAAAATAAGTGATCTAAGAAATACATTAAACAAAAATTAACCAGGTTAATTGATACTACCTCTGTCCCATGATAGTTGTTACATTTAGTGTAGGAAAGGTGCATGTAAATGTAACAATGGATAGAGGATTTAGTACAGCTTTTATAACTATTAAGATGACCTTATTTGATTAACCTTTCTTCAAGTTTTTAAATGATTCCTGGTAGGTTCAAAGTATTTAATTCCATTTGGGTTCACCATTATATTTTAAATCAGGAATAGTGGGATAAATAGTTTAAATAAGGAGCTAATAAAAAAAAAAAATAAGTGGAGGGAAGGATAGAAGAATATACTTTTTGTTAAACAATTGTAATATAAAGCTTGTAGAAATCAAATGTCTTATTTTAAGTTGATTTTATCTCTTGAGAGAATATGCAATGTATTCATAAAGGCCAGAGAGTCAATACTTCCATTCAAAAATATTGCTTTCATTTAAGTATTAAGAAGTTTTGCCAAAAAGAAAATGTTTCATATCTTATCTACTTTCAAAAATTCTTTTATTCAATGAAATATGTGTGTGTATACACATACATTCATACATACACACACATACATACACACAATACTGAGGAAAACAAGAAAAGGGTTATATTCAGTGGTGGGATTCAACTGGATTAGGGGGGAGAAAAAAAAAAAGAAGCAGTTACTAAAATTTCCACAGAACCAATTTCTGGTCTGTTGTAAAATTTAAGTTTTCTCTTATCTATCATCAATTTTAAAAAAAAATTTCAACCCAAAACAATTTTCCTAAATTAGGTACTATTATAAAAAAAAAAAAAAAAAAAAGACTCAAGGTCATTTTTTTTTTGTTTATTTAATTTAGTCTATTTTTGTGTAAGGACATAAAAAAAATTTGAAGCACGATAACTAAAATTATTTCTTATATATTGTTTTTTAATTCCATCAACAACCAGTTTCTAAAACCTTTGAATCCCATCACTGCTTGTAGTGTTTCATTTATCTACTTGCAACATGTGTATGTGTGCGTATATATATATATATATATATATATATATATATATAGCATATGAATATTTAATGTACATTGGCCTTGTAACCAAAAAAGGAAAAATTGTATTGTTTCTCTTATCTACTTTCACCATTTCATTAATTCAGCTTTGAAGAGGGAAATTTCTCTGTGTGTGTGTGTATATGTATATATATATATATAAAAGCATGTGAATGTTTAATATACATTGGCTGTGTAACCAAAAGAAGAGGTTGTATTGTTTCTCTTATCTACCTGGGCTAATTTTACTTCAGTTTCCTCATCAACGTTCTCCATGTGACTCTTGCTGCCCACACGTTGCAACACAGCCTGTCGAATATGCTGTAAATTTGAAGAAAATTATTCAAATAAATCACTTGACTGACTAGCTCAACAAGGCATAGCAATTCTCAACACCCTAGCACTAAGAGGCAGTGGGTGGGGAAAATGTTTGGAAGAGGTTGGTGGGTTGGAATTTGGGATTTTATTAAATTTGGAAATACAAGGCAAAAAGGAGAAGAAAATATTTCTTTCCTTGTTCTTTCAATTCTTACTTAATATTATTTCTTATTCTTCTACTATTAGATATTTATTGGTATCTATTTCTTTTTAATTTTTCTTCCAGTTCTTGCAAATCTTTATGGCTGTTTTGTTTATTGGCTACCAAGTTTGATTAGCTTATAGCTATCAACAAAATAATCCTTTCAAACAAAGATTAATACATTGTTCTGCAGATAATGTTTGTATATTCTATTCTGATTCTGTTATTTAATTCTAAATTATTAGTTTTGTTGTGATGACTCCATTTAATTATTCTTTGTACAGTCTCTTGATTACTTGAATAATTAAACTAAAATAAAAAAAATATAAGTTTATACAGACTTCATTATGCTTGTTAACTGATTACAAGCAACAAGTATTTTCACGGTATGATATGTTATATATCATACTTGTTTTCATAGAAATATACAATCATTATTTTATGGCACATCAACTCTTCTAAGGTAATTTCAAGGTTTCAAAATATGTTCTGGCTCTCAATCACATATCCAAAAAATTTCAAATATTTAAAAATGTAATTTGCTAAGACTGATGTCATTTTCAATATCTTGAACTTAAATCTTAATTACAGTATGTTAAATTGTTTATCTAGGTACTCTCACAGCATTTTTACAGGTGATGACAAAAATAATATTTTTTCATTGCAGAGCATGGTTGTTCAGAATTAACTTAAAGTTATAAATATCTGTCATTACCAAACAATTGCCCAAAACAGCTTGAACCAGTCAAGTGACATCTTAATACTCAAATTGATAAACTGAGAATGTCCAAAGGGAAATGAACTAGTAACACAGGCCATATCCATGATAAATTTATATTACCAAGCAGATGACTGATTAATTGCTTTATTTCTTGATTAAAAAATATAAAATTTGGGGTAATATTTTAATTTTTTTTTAATAATTTGATTTCCTGAAAAATCTTCACAAAAATATTTTCTTTTTATATAGCATAAATCTACAATGCAATTTAACAAAGAAAACTAAAATGTAGCTGAGTGAAACAAAGTAATCATTTAAGTTTATTTTGTATTTTAAAATATTCTGAATTAGAGCACAACTTTGAACCATGCTGAGCTTGAAAAAGAAAAAAAAAAATTTAACTGATTTTTATTATCCAAGGGATTATCTTTTGAAACAAATTTTATTTACAAAGCAAAACAACATTTTGAGATTTCATAAGGGATTAATTTAAATTCAATAATATTTTTTTACATTAATGAAATATTTAAATAAATAATAAATGAATACAGTCATCAATGCAGTAAGTACAGAAAATTAGTGGGAATTTTCATAGATTTTTAAAATGCCACTTTAAATTTCAACTCAATTTTTATAAATTCTTTAATATATGAAAAATATTTTTTTTCAAATCAATATCTTCCTTTCTCTCTAACAAAATGCTTTTTATATGAAAATATTATTACATATTTGTTCTTTCTAATGTTATAAAGTTTGTGAAATTTTAATATGCAATTTTTGACCACTGATGTCAATCTGACAAAGATCTATGAAAATAATATAAAATAATATATATATATATATATATATATATATATATATATATATAAAAAAAAGTAAGACATTTACTGTTTTGTGAACAATTGTAAAGTTTTTAACATCTACTGTAGTTTGGGGATTCATATTCTCCAGTCAGCTGCTATGGGAGTGCTTTACAAGCCGAGAATATGTGTAATATATTTTACATTCAAGCTTAATTTTTCTAAGATTATTTTTTGCTTTTTAGATAGTAGCCATTTTTTAAAAACATATCTATTCTCTTCAAATTACCACATTTTTAAAATAATTTACATGTCTGAGATTCTAAAAAAACATTACAACTTACAACAGTAGTCTTTTCAAAATTGCAGAAAATAAATATAAAAAACTGTAAAGATAAACTTTTCCTATAAGAAAATACAAGAGAAAACAACTTTATACCACTGATACTTTCAAAATAGATTACTTTTAAGAGGAATGTATACCATTAGTAAAATCAAAAATAAAATAATTTTTGAACATTCAAAAATAGTCAAATAAAAATATTTGCTTGCATAAGTATTTTTCACAACTAAAATAATTTTGTACAGTTGAGTGGAAGAGACTAGTAATATCAGTGATAATGATATGAATCATCCCCACCTTCCCTCAAGCAAAGGCAGCAAAATTAGAAGAATCTACTCCAACAGAGTGAATTTGGGTTGTTTTGAAATTCACACATTGTTACCAACTATGACAGGAACCTGAAAAAAATTCATCAGGTATAATGGCTAAAATGTTGTGACTATAAAATTAAAGATAAGGACAAATTAGTGTATAATACTAGTGCATAATAAGATAAAATAATACAAAAAAATGTATTTTCAAATGTAGATCTACATTAACCAGTTGATAGCAAACTTTCTTTCCAGTTAGTGTGCTATTAAAAATTTAGCCTAGGGTCAAAAAAAAAAAAAAAAAAAAAACTATATTGAATGAGGCCCACACTCACAATCAGAGTGAGTGAGTAGAATGCAACATTATTTGTTGACCATTGCTCTACAGTAGGTAACTAATGTTTTCACCCACTTTAGCTTTGTCTAGTACAGAGACAATTCAAGCCCCATGGACAGTAAGGCTAGTTTTTTCAGCATTCCTTTATGGTAGATAAAAATCTAAATTTTAATAAATGTTGACCCAATACAAGGCCAAAAAAGCCACTCAAGGTAAAGGGTTACTAGATGAGCTAGTTGTGCAAAATACATTTTAAAAGTAAACAGCTTGACTGTTATAAATTATAAATTGTGTCAAAAACAATCATAGTAAATGTCTCAAGAATGAAGTTGTACTTTAACTGGCTGTTTAATTAAAATTTAGAAATACACAGATAAGCAACCTCAAATTCAAAATTCTGAAAAGCAAATAAATTTTTACTAATGAAACTAAGCTGTTAATTTAATGGTGTACCATTTCAATTTGTATAAGTAAACTGTAATATTATTCAGTTTTAATTTACCCAACTCAGTGTAAATATTTACAAGGTTCACTGCAGAGACATTACTCTTCTCTAACAATTGACTAAACTGTCTACTCTCATTGGTGCCTCAGTGTGAATGCCTTGTGCCATACCAAACTTGGTAAATGACTACTTCATTGTCTACTGTATGTACAGTATCCGTCAAATCAAAACTCAATTTTGAAGAAGCTTTAGTTCTAGTTTCAGATAGAGATTGTATATTTGTAATGCAAGAAATTATTCAAACTTGTAGCAATGAGATCAAAGAGATTTCTTTTCCTTTCATACCTACCAATAACTTTTCTTACAAATAATACCATATTTATTTAGTTCTTTTGTTTTTATGCACAAGAATTTTTGTATCATCAATTTTTATTGTCTGCAATCACAAAAAGACAATGCTTTTGAAAGTTTAAAAAATATGTATTCCAAGTGCAGGGTTAGATTTAAAATAAGTAAATAAAAAGATTACCTAAAACTAGAGAATATTTTTTTTTTTACCTGACCTCATATTTCAACAATGTTAATGGTTTTTCTGAGGTCATGAAAAAATACTTGTCAAGCAAGAAGAAAATATGCTTATGATATTTACAACCTAAACTACTAACATGAAAATATATTACTAACACTTATGTTTCTAGTCATATAGTTGAGAAGAAAATTTGTCAACTAAATGAACTTTTGATAATTTCTAGGTCATATATTAATTTTCAAGAATTATTATTAATGAACAAAGAAAAAAAAAGTAAAAGAAATTATTTTCTTAGTATTAGGTCAGGTAAATTTTTTTTTTTGAATAGCCTATAGCTGTTTGTTTGTGAGTTGAGGTGGGGTAGACATGAAAAAAGTTACCGTATATGCTTTGGATCTTAAAATAATACCCTGGACTTTTGACTTATCCCTGAGATAGCACCTGTTCATTGCAGCAAAAGCTTAATTGAAATAAAAGAATGTCTGTTATCAGTCGACACAGCCTTTGTAATTGAAAAGGTGGATAGAAATTCTACATCTGAATTTTAGAGAGTTGAACTTGTATATCAGCATATACGGTAAATAATGAAAAGGAATAAGAATGGAGTTTCCAACATGCTGTAAGTAATTTCAAGGGAAGAGGAAAATAGCTAGCAACTACAGCCAAGACAAAAAAAAAAAATCATGCTTTCTTTGAACCAAAGAGAAAGAGAGAGCATGCTTCATTGAAAAAAGAAAAAAGACAATCATTTTAATCAATGCATACATGAAAATATACAAAGAATTATTTAAATAATAAAACGATTTATAGATATATAAGGAGTGGCAACCAGAAGTGGATATGCCCATTTTTGGTGAAAATATGTCCTAATATTTAGTTGTCCTTTGTGCCCTGAATGCTTTAAGTATTTATGCCCATATCCTATTAGAAAGAGCTTCATATTCCTTATAAAATGTGTATGGCCCGTTACCCAAATAACTGTTCCCAAACAGAATTGACAATGCCAGTTTTAAAATTTCTTAAACAGTTTAGACATAACCATTTCTGGTTGACAGACCTCATATAAAGAATGTCTATATCAAGTATGAAGGTGTGTGTGTGTGTATATATATATATATATATATATATATATATATATATATATATATATATATATATATTACTCAAATATGAAACCAATATGATGTGTATAGACACATGTGGGAGTGTGCAGAGTTATACATAGTGTGTGTATGTATGTATGTGTTTTTATATATATATAAAACACAAAATATAAATTTTTGAAGAAAATAGATTTTTTTGCACTTTGGCAATGTTATTCATATTAGTTCTCAGGTTGAGAGTTCCTTACAATCCTTTGAAGAAAGTCATGGAACAGAAGAATTGTTGAAGATAAAAGAAAAGCTACTTAAAAGCACCTGGCTTTGGTAAAACCTCAAAAAATCTTTTTAAATGTCTCATTCTGGAAGATTAAGTCCAAAAGACACAATATGATGTTTATAATCCTAAATAGATTCAAGATATTTAAAAGACTTTTTTGAGCTGAGGTGAGCAATCTAGTATTGAAGACCACAATGACTGTAGCAAGAAACACTTGTCTTGTACCAATCTAAGTTTGAGTCTTATGTCTGAACAACAGATATCAGTTACTGATTTCAGATCTGCTCAGAATCTGTGATCAAAGTGTTTTCTGGTTAACTGGTAAGATTCACACTAGCTGCTGCATGGGATTTTTTTAATGTTGTAAATTAAATCAACTTAAATATTTTAAATAATTTTTTTTTTTTTTTTTTAAAGAAAATCATTTTCTTAGTATTAGGTCAGGTAACAAGTTATTTAAAATTTTTTCCAATAGCCCACGGTTGTTTATGAAGATAAGGGAAAGAAATGAAAGATGTTATATGCTTTATAAAAAAATTCTGAACTTAAGATCTATCTCTGTGATGGCTTTTTCTTATTACAGTAAAAGCTTAACTGAGATGTTGAGGGATTTTGGAGCTGAAATCCACTTGAAAAGAAAGTCAACGTTTTAAGCATCAAGAAAAAAAAAACAGTAAAATACTAAAAACTTTGCTATCAGTTCACAGTCTCTGACACTGAATGGTTGATGGAAGTAATGTTTTGGTGGGGTGAGGTGAGGAAGATATATTCTCACTCAAAATGAATCAGAATGATAATAGTAGGGTACTAAAACATGATTACTTAATCATCTGCAATGCTAAAATCATGCAAATAATGTAATAACAGGTGCCTATATGGAAAAGATAGGGTTCTGTTGGCTGGTGACCTGGACAGGTATATAAATTTGTCTAGTGTATTTTTCACTGACACTGAGAAACTGGTGTTATTCAAGTGTTTAGATTTTTGTATTCTCCTACCTAAAGTTGATAGGGAGAGCATTCTTTCACAATTTGAGTTGCTTACTTCACAACTTAAAACAGAATATCCCTGTCAATAATGTAGAAGTTGGGCAAATAAAAACCAGATTACTGGATTTTTTACACAGATATGCTTAGCTCTCCACTTGATAGGGAGGATGGCTTATGGTGTTCGGCTGACTTTAAAGCTGTCAAATCTACTAAGAACAACACACACACTATATATATATATATATATATATATATATATATATATAGTAGAAAGAGAGACACTTCAATACAACCTTCAAACAAAGTGCCTGTACTCATTTAGCACATGGTATATATAGGTTACTAGGGGATCAAGAGAAAACTGGCTCTACACAGACTCTTTTGTTGAAGGTTATTCATCATGGTTTGTAGGTATTTCTCTCAAAGATAACAAGGTCCTTCCATGTGATTGAAGGAACCATGAATGAAGTGATGTATTGGTGTGATTTTGGAAGTTAATTTGTTCTCAACAGTTGGAGCTTGAAGACAGATTTCAGTAACTCAAAGCATCCAGCATATTCTTTGCTCAGAACCATTCTTCATTAACTTTGTGAATCCAACTAAACATTTATGAAGCTTAAAAGAGCAAATTCATAATAAACACTGAAGATTTGAAAGTTGCTTGCAAGGAAGAGTGGACCAAGAATTCAAAACACAGTAAAAGTTACGAAAACCATCCCAAATTATGTATTAATCTTTTTTCTTACTAATTATTTATTTTCTATCAACATACATCATCAATGTAAATTTCAAGTAAATGTAAGTATTGAAATACATTGAAACTGTCCCAATATTTTCCTAGCACTATACATGGCTGAGCAATTCTGTTAAGATCATTCCACTAAGAAATTAAGCTCATTTTCTATTGATTTCTTTCTTTAACAAAGTCATTTCATACCTGAATTTTCAACTTTTAGATATTATCTCATGCATACATTTTCCCAAATATTTTATAAAATTTGCAAACTTTTCTTATTAAAAACAAAATGTCTGCAATTCACCTTTTTTCTGATGAATTCACAAATATCACTCATTCCTTGACCAAGATCTGAATCTGGCTCATGAAGTGAAGAATTATAGAAAAAATACTGTTATGATATACAAGATTATGATGTAAATAACCAGCAGGGGAATTAAGCTAAAAAGAAGTTACTTATTGACAGCAGAAAAGTGGAGATAAATATTTCAGGTTTCTTTGTTTTTGGGAACTTTATGTTAAAAGACTTTTACATAATCAAATTCTCAATTTAATTTACAAGTATTAGGTTATTTCACTTGAAATAGGTAATTAAAGATGAGAAACTCCCCCCCCCCACCACCAAAAAAAAAAAACTTCAAAACATGTCTTTTTTAAAAAAAAAAACTAAAATCTGTTCAGTTTGATTCTCTGACCATTTTCTTGGGTAATGGTAATATTAGCTGTTTCTTTATAAGAAAACATTCAGCATTCATTGACCAAGCAGCCAGTACTACTACTATTGGTTGAATTTTATAAAATCTTTCTCTGAAAATAATTTTTTAGGAAAATAGGTTTCTCAAGTTGAGTAACTGTTATCACTCTTTGCAGTATTAATGGGGATTTTATTTTTGCAATAGTGTGGGATATCAACAACTTGATTATATTATTATTTTTCTTCAAGTTACATGTGCTATCCATTTTAGCTGTTGCTGCTGTTGAAAGCCCTAAAGTGATGCATTTTCTATTATTTGGTATATTTCTTTGTGATTCTGTAGCATCAGTTCACAAAGTTCAAAGAAGGATGATCTTCACCACGACTCATTGGCTTCAGTTTCTCACTCAGAGGCACTTTTAACCACTGATTTTAGAAAAGCAGTTGTATACATCGGACAGTTAAGATATTTCTGAACATGTTTGGTGCCATGCATGACATCCATTTGAAAGTCTTGATCTGATGAAGTGATTTGACCATTGATCCGAGAAATGGTTGTATACATCTGACTGTTTAGATATTTGGGTTTTGCCATGCATGACAAAGAAAGTCTTGATCTGATGAAGTGATTTTGACCATTGATCCGAGGAAGTGGTTGTAACATCGGACAGTTAAGATATTTCTGAACATGTTTGGTGCCATACATGACATCCATTTGAAAGTCTTGATCTGATGTTTAGATTGATTTGGGTTTGGTTGTATACAGCTGACTGTTTAGATATTTGGGTTTGACATCCATATGAAAGTCTTGATCTGATGAAGTGATTTGACCATTGATCCGAGGAAGTGGTTGTATACATCGGACAGTTAAGATATTTCTGAACACGTTTGGTGCCATGCATGACATCCATTTGAAAGTCTTGATCTGATGAAGTGATTTTAGCTTTGGAATAAAAGTAGGCATTTATCTGTAATTATACAAGATTATACAGAATGGAAGGAGAGAATATTTTCTTTTTATCTGTCTAGTAATTAAACTTTCATATTTATTGTTTATGCTGAATATATCATCCCAATCATAATTTGCTTTCAAAGTGGGAATTGTAATATGTGTGGACAACAGATAATGAAATAGTACCTAAAAATAAATCATCTTTATAAAGTTTGAAAATTGTCAGTGACCAAAATAATTGCTCTCTAAATGTTAACATTTATCTACAGAATCTAACATGGATCATGCAACAGAGCTGGTCGATACTTAGTGTCAGACCAAAGACCATACAAATATCCCTGTAAAAAAAGCTGAGACACTGAAGATATGAAAATACAGACTACACTTTCTTCTCACTGACTAGTCATCTAGGATAAAAAGACAATGTGACTATTAAGCAGCATCCCTTTTCAATCAGTTTCCTAATCATTTTATCAGTGCATTTCAGTCACTATACATCGTGGCCTTCCTTGTATAAGGGCTGAAGCAATAATAGAAACAACCAAGATGAGGAAACTGGACAAAGAATCATTGTATAACAGTAGCAATATCTTGTCTCAGAAATTCAGGCAAATTTATGGATACTTTCATCTTAGTTATTAATTGCTGACACATTTTTTATTTACTCATAGCGTAAATAATTGATTATAACTTTTGAGTGTAATGTTGAGAATATAGGTTATGATAAAACATATTTTACAAAGAAAAAAAAACCCACAAGATGCAAAAAAACCTGTCCAAGGTGTGAAACAATTATCGTACACTCATTTATTCCAACTGGTATCCACATCTCTGTTGTGAGAGTTACAAAGTTTAAGCTGCTGTATGCTCTAATTCTTCTTTAGGTACTTTTAATGTTCTCAAAATTTCAATCTGCATCCTTTATTTAATCCTTAACGAAAATACTGCTCCCATACCATTGTTCATGCTAGAAGATATATTAGCTAATTTGCCCTTGAGATTGCTAAAAAAGAGCATAGCATGATGAAAAAGACGCCAAACTTGATGAAAACAAAATTTTATCATCTAAATGTTCGCTTTTTTTCCATAAATGAAAAATCAAAATTAATAATAAAATGAATGGAAATACAAATAACAGTAAAATGTAATAAATGTACATAAAATTATAGTATTTTATGTACACTTCTGATAAAATTTCATAAGAAAGGTACCTATAAATTAATTAGATACCTTTCTTTTGAAATTTAATCTGACTCTTAACAGTCTTATTTTTTAATTTCTTTATATTTTCCATAAAGCATCATAAAAGGTGAAAGCTAAGTACAAAAAAGAAAATTAGATTTTTTGAAAGTTTTCCTTAAAAATAATGAGGTAAATAATTTGTTCACTTAAATCTAAATAACTTCACTTCTCTCCATCCGTAGAAGGAATTATCCTCGTGTAAGCTATCTAAACATCATGAAAATGCCTTTCATCACCTGTCAAGTGGTGCGAAATGTTAT
Organism: Acanthosepion pharaonis; assembly: GCA_903632075.3. Lineage (NCBI taxonomy): Eukaryota > Metazoa > Mollusca > Cephalopoda > Sepiida > Sepiidae > Acanthosepion > Acanthosepion pharaonis. The sequence goes on from CAHIKZ030001550.1 coordinate 640,003, forward strand.
GACCTACTTTATTTTATTTTCAAATTTCATCTTTTTGGCGCAGAAGCTAAGTTAAGCTTGGTTCAAAATATTTTAAATAAACATTATAATTTCTGATTTTCTTAAAATACATTTTGAAAAAATAATTGATTTTTAAAAGAATTTCAAAGTGAGATTTTCATTTTTTTTATAAAATGGAAAAAAAGGGTTGCCATGATCAAAAAAAAAAAAAAAAAAAAAAAAAAAAAAGAAGATTTTTAGTGAAAATTTCGGACGTGCTAGGAATGATTAAAAAATGTAAAAAAAATACCCCCCAAAATACTTTGATCTTCCGTCTTAATGCGCTCTAATTTTTTTTTTTTGGTACTTAGCTTTCACCTTTTACATTTATGATGCTTTATGGAAAATATATTATAAAGAAATTAAAATAAGTCTGTTAAGAGTGAGATTAAATTTCATAAGAAAGGTATCTAATTAATTTATAGGTACCTTTCTTATGAAATTTTATCAGAAGTGTACATAAAATTATAGTATTTTATGTACATTTACTACATTTTACTGTGTTATTCGTATTTCCATTCATTTTATTATTAATTTTGATATTTCATTTATGGAAAAAATGTCATAACTGAGATTAATATAAAAATAGGATCATATAAATTTCATAAGATGATACTGTACTTGTAGGTACCCTTCTCAGTTGAAATTGAAAAATCAAATTAACTTCTCCACACGTGTCTCACAAAAGTAAAGGCCTTAACAGCGGAGAACAATGCTTAACTCAAATAATGCAACTTAATTGTATTCTGGTTGGTCTTCTGTACTTTATAATTACAGCCCGGTTATAAACACAAAATTACATTTCTTAATTACTGCGGATATTCTGATTAGTCAAAACGATACAATTTACAATGCGCTAAAAAAACATCTATCTCATAAGGACATTTAGGAAATCTAATGTGGCTTTTAACTAATTTTATAATATTTTAACAACTTAAATGTAAAAATCTATTATAATTAAAGAAATAACAAATAATTGTATTAAAATTCATTTTCATGAAAAATTTTTTGCTTTCAGAAAATATTTTCCATATTCATAAAAGCAAATAAAAGCATTTGAAATGAAATAATATCTTTGTTTTATTGAGTTTTGTATGTTACAATTCAGAGCTGATTTTCAGGTGTGTGTGTGCACCACGTGTGGGGGGCAATTTCAAAAAAAAAAAAAAAACATGATTTGCATTCCTCAAAGCCTTGTGCTTTTAACTATTGTAGTCACTAAACTGGGTTTGATTGAATTTCTAGAGTTTTCATAAAATTAGTTATGGGGTGGGGGAGGGGGGGTAATAAATATATATAAAAATAAATATTTCTGGCATGACTAATAAAAATAAACATTTATAATAATTTCCATCATCTATGAATAGTTTCTGAAAGTTTCATTAACATCTGACAATTATTTTTATTTTTGCAAGATTTTCCAAATTAATGTCTGTCATACAAAAAAAACGTGCTAAAATTGTATGTTATTTTACTAGTTCCGTCATACAAAGAGAAACAAGGTTTTTTTAATCAAAATTTAGAATTTTCTAAAAAGAAGGAAAAATTTTAAAAAATAATTAAAAAAAAAACTTTGGTCTTTCTTCTTAATATTAACATAAGCATTTAGACAATAAAATTTTGTTTTCATCAAGTTTGGTGTCTTTTACATCATGCTATGCTCTTTTTTAGCGATTTCATGGAGTTACCTATGTTAGATGGATATCATTGCCTGACAAAATTATATGACAGAGTCACTAGAATGGATAGCCATTGAAGAAAAGGCTCAGTTTGAAATTCTAAGAATGCTAACAAATAAAACTGAAGGCTGGAGGGTACAATGACTGAAATGTGACTAAAACAATCAAAATGAACACAATAGTTGGAATAAATCATTGTATAATAATGATGATTCCTGGTCTCAGAAATTCAGACAGTATAATCTCATATCAGGGACACTGAAATATACAAAATCTATAAAGAGATAATGGAAAAAAAAAATGATTAAAATGATCAGAAAAATATTTAAAAAGGAAAAATCAGAGCATGACACAAATAGCCACAAAGCAAGAAGTCAAAGGAAATGAAAAGAAGAGGTTGGGATGAGGAAAGAAAAGTAGATGCATACAAAGGTTCAAGAATCTATAACCAGACAAGACAACTGCTTCCAAAGCCTACTCATTAATTCTGTAGCAAATGCAAAAGTCAAATTTGGGGAACTGCATGATGAGATTGTTCCTAAATGGTATGGATCTATTTTCAAAGACTAAATATATTTTAATTTTCCTATTTTCATTAATTGATTCATTATGAGGGGGGTGTAAAAGTTTCCAACAAAACTGTCTTTAGTTAAAAAAAAAAAAAAAAAAAAATGTTGAAAAATTTAGCACATATTTATTATATCTTTGCTGTTTTATTCTTTTTGGCACCCTGCCCTATGTACTTTGTATAGTCTGAGCCAATCATATACAATTATTAGATATTTCATTTTTGTTTTAATATTATGGTACTTTGCTGATCAGGTTAATATATTATATATATATATATATATATATATATTAATACATGCACACAACAATTATTTATACACAGAAGTGAAAATATTAGTTTTACAGAATTTTTAAATTTAAGAATGCACATAATGTGAACTGAAAAGTCAGGTTAAATTATGAGGGATGCTAAGTGATGTAATTTAATGTCAAATAACAAAAGTGAGTAAATGTTGAATTTTCTTTTTTTTTTTTATAATGTAATTATTATTTTGAGAAATTAATTTATGTATTATATATCTTAAATTATAGAAGGTTTTGAATTTAACCATTTACTTTTAATTTAAAAAAAAAATTTTGTAGTCATGTATATTGGCTTGGGAAAGGAGTATATCTTTTAGGAAAAGAGAGATTTGAAAAAATCCCTGGTACAGTTTTCTATTTTGGTAAGATTTGATAGTGACACTCTTAAGAATTTCCATCTAAGTAATTTTCTCTTTTAATAAGTGTGGCATTCATTAGATCAAAGTTGTTGAACTTATTTCTATGTATGACTAATGCATATATATAAAAAATTGAAAAACATAAGAAAAATTAATTCCTTTTAATAATATGTGGAATATATCCACTCTTTGCTTGATGAAAGTTGTGAGACTGGAAACGCATGTAGCAAAAATATGAAAAATAAAGTACAATATATATTTTAAAAAATACACATTATAACCAAAAGTGTGGTTTCTTTCTTATTATATATATATATATATATATATATAATTGTATGTGTGTTAATGCACACATAAATACATGAATAAATCAATAAACTTATGATAAAAATTATTTGTTTTACACAAATATTTTCCATGTAATCTCTTTTTCTGTCAATTCACTAAATCTAATACTTCTCTATTAGGTAACACTTCATATTTAAAATTTTTCATTAAAATTCATTTAATAATTCTCAGTCTATGAACTTATTAATCTAATTATGTATGCATGCATGCATGCATGCATGCATGTGTGTGTGTGTGTGTGTGTGTGTGTATGTGTATAAATGAACTGTACAGGTAAATCATTGCCAGCACTCAGCGAATAAACATTTAGAGCCCACTATTTTATATATCACTAAAACATGAAGTAGTTAGTCATTTGAAATTTTGTAAAATAGTTGGCTCTAAAGGTTTATTCGCTGAGTGCTGGCAATGATTTACCTGTACAGTTCATTTTGCTCAGCAGCCATTTGTATGACGGATCCTGAATTTTGAAGTCTCAAATTACTAGCCACATTGTGAGTATGAATCTTTAAAAGGTGATGTGACACATTCAGAGCTTGTAAAAGGTAAAAAAAATGCTGAATGTTGCAAAAATGATTGGTAGTTAGCACTAAACTGCAAAGGTCTTGTGTGACTAGTGCATGTTTGATAAGGACAAGTTGAGAACTTTATCTGTCATATCAAGAGAAAAGTTAACAAAATAATCTTTGTCAATCTATGAAATTTTAGGTTCTGTGGCAAAAAGGAAGTATTGAAAAGCAGATGTCAGGTTCTATATCAAATGATAAAACATGCGAGACTGACCACTACTGTTAAAAGACATTCATAAAGAAAATAGAATGAAATGAGCAACAGAATACATGTAGATTGATTCTTTCCACCTAAGGATATCATACTACCCTCAATGGGTCAGATGGAAAAAGCAAGGCCTGAGTTGCTACTGCCAGAAACTTCCCTGATAGGATGTTAAGGCCAAGGTTATGTATTGTTTTGGAGTAGGTATTTTTTAGAGGTGAAGTAGTGGGTCCATGTCAAGTTCCAGATTGTGTTAAGATGATAGCTTAGATATTAATTGATCTTTTGAAGACACCTGTAGAACCATGGTTCAAGAAGCCAAACACTTTCAGAAAGAAAATGATTTTATGCACAAGAATTCTCCATTACATTCATAAAAAATAATGAAGATCTAAATAAAACAATATTCAAATAGAATTATTTCATGAAATATGTTTGTTCAATTTTAACCTGACTGAAAAATTGTGGAGCATTCTGAAGAGGATGGTTTATATTGGTCGATGGCAATTTAAAATTCAGTTAACAACTGTGTCAGGCTACGAACTTATTAAGCCAAACCTCAGAACTCTGTGGTCTTCAGTACTATGCTTGTTGATGAAATGGAAGTTAGAATTATTCTATCATGTTTGAATTCTAATAAAGTGAAGTATAAAGAAGCTAGCTTTCTTTAAGGACATTCGATCCCAATAATAGAATTTTAGAATAAGTCCCCAGGAAGGTAATAAAAACAACATTTGACTTTTTATTATCTTAATCTATAATTTTAAAATTTCTCTCCCACATCTGAAAATATTCTTTAGACAGACAGAGATATCTGAATAATCGCAAGTGCTACTCAATTTATATGCACCCATCCCCACAAAAAAATTAATTTGGAATTTAGTTGGAATTGATAAAAAATACTTGTCTGGTTTGGAGAAAAAAAAATCAGATAGTAAAAGAACCAATACCTACATAGAACACAGAAGGGAAAAAGTTGAATAAAAAATATTTTCTAAAGAAAAAAAAAAAATTTAAAAAGGTCAATATAACTTGATTCTAAAAAGATCTATCTAATTAGCATTATACAAAGAAAATGAAAATGTCATATTTTAAAATATATTTTAACAATATGTAAGTTGTAAGAGATAACTACAATAAAAAATATCAAACATCAACAACCAGAAAATGTTTCATAGATTCACTTAAAAGGTTAAGGATTGATCTTTGAGTAATATTTAATAAATTTACTAAAAAAATTTTTAATGATGAAAACATTGAAACCATAATTATCTGCTCCAACCCTAGGAAAACATATTTCCTGCAAAAAAATGTGCATGACTTAATATCAGTCACTTTTTATTGCAACTCCCAGATTATCATTTCAGTATTGTTCGTCAGCATTGTGGATCACAACTGAAGAATAACAGTCAAGCTCACATTTCTACCCTTGGAAACCCTACCAAAGCAGCTGCCCTACCACTTAAGACTATTAAAAGCCAACTGGAAGAAATCAATCAAAACTATACAGGTTTTATTTCTTATTTTCCCTGATTACCTGATATGCTGCTACTTCTGTTTACATATACTCATCATATTACATGTAAATTAATCTTTGAATTTTTAAAAGTAGCACAATAAATTTATTTTTGACAAGTATTTCTTCCAACTTCATTTCAGTTGATTTTTATTACAATCCCAGGAGTCCCATTTCATGATTGAATAGTAAACAATTATTTCCATTATATGCTTACTAACAAGCAAGAAATGATAGTTTAAGAGTTTCAACAAAAAGCAATTGAAATTAAGATGCAAGATATACAACTAATAAAATGTAATATCTGACAATATTATTACATCTAATACTACCAGTATAATAAAAAACAGGAGAAATAAAATAAAAGAAATGAGAATCAAAAATGAATAATAATAGACATTGTTTCATCTAGGGTGTTTAGATATATGCATACACATATTGCATCAAGTCTGTTCATGGGAAAATCTGCTTCTAATAATGGTTATCTTACATAGGTGAATTCTGTAACTATTTTTTTCCATTTTGAGCAATATTCATTTGATCTTTTTGAAATTTTACTTGGCAGTTCCATAAAACATTTTTAGGAAGCAATAAAAGTCAATGAATTACATATTCTATATTTTTATTTTAATATGATGCTTTTAAGTTTTATCAAGAAGAAAGATTTTTTTAAACACCAAAGGTCAAATTTTTATAGGATCTGAATTTTTTTCTTTGTTACTTAAAAAATAAACATATATATATATATATATATATATATATATATATATATAAATGAAAATATATAAACACTAATCCATTCAGAAAGACGGCATTCATAGCTGAAATCAAATTAAGTACTTATGTAAAAAAGAGAGGAAAAGAAATAATCTATAAGTAAAACAGTTTGAGACTGAAAATAGTTGAAAAGTGACAAAAGAGTAAATTTGTCATCAAATAATTACTTTTTTCCTTATTATCCAAAAGATCCTTTATACAAGATAGAGTGAAGAAAAAAAACACATAAAAGAAATTGTTTTTATCTTTCAGTACAGATATTCTTCAAATAAAAAATAAACAATTCTCTTTTAGGTTTGACATGGCAGTGGCTTATTAATTATTCTACAAATCTTGATTTATGCAATAATTTTCTTTCAATAATTTTTCACTTTGGGGAATAAAGGTTAGTTTTTTGTTGAAAATCTTAACTCCAAACCATTTCATTGTAGAAAATGTTTAATTATTTAAACAAAATTTTGATGAATCTATTTTTAACAATTTTACAAAGAAAAAAAAAAGAAGAAAATAAAGTTACTTTTTTTTTTAATTTGAGATTAAATAAACATTTCTGCAAAAACGGTCTCATCCATAAAAACTCCTGAAGAACAAATTGGATATGTTGCATCTAGTGTTTTTTTCCCCAAATTGCTAAGTAGTCCTCATCTTAACAAGAGTATAGTTTTAACTGGTTACCAAGATCTAGTGTTAAAGTTTTGTAAAAGAGGTACTTTTCACTTCTTCAAGCAATAAAAAAACAAGCAAAACAGATTTTAACAGTGTTCAAGAGTAATATTTGTTGTTCTGAAAGCCTCTCTTGTTAAAGATAAACATAAAACCAAGGATCTTAAAAGAAAAAAAAAAAGGCTGTTAAATTTCTTTTTTTTTTGGTAATATTTACAATTAAATTTACTATGTTACCTGGAAAAAGGAAATTTTGACAGAAATTGACATTAAATACTATTTGGTATCAACTAGATAGCTGACCACCTAGCAATCATTAACTCAGTTCTATTAACCTTCTACAAGTCACAAAGGAGCCATGATGTCAATTCATTGCAAACAGTTTTACTTTATACACAAAGTAATCATTTGGATATTTAGCAGATTAAAAGAATGAAGATGATAAAATCTAAAAATGAAGGTAACTCTGAAGAACAGGCTTGGAGGCAATTAATGTTCAATTAATAAATTGCTGTTCTAGCCTTCATTAATATTTTAATGTTTATTTGCATTATCATTGCTCTCAGAATGAATGTTAATATTTCTGATATAACAGTAATGTACACTTATAAGGGCTATTCACCTCTACAAACAGCTTATTTAGATATTTTTCTAATGTAGTTTAAAGTTGAAATGAAACCAAGTTACAGACAATCAATATGCAAGAAGATTATTCAGCACTATCATGATCCTAGTAAGAGGATTGGTTAATATTAAGAGAGATCACTCTTACCTACAAGCATAAGTACCAAACATTATTTGAAAATAGCACTACTATTGCTCTTGACCTTTTTCTTTTTTAGAGGAGTCAGGAAATATACAAATTCCAAGGGTCACCAGACTTACATTTAGTTCTATAAACTTGCTAGGTTACAGTGTTGTTGTGATTATTCTTTTATGTACCATGCCTCTTCAGGACGTGGATGTTCTCCACATCTTATGCTTTTTGTTTCTCTAAGTAACTTTTGACCCATTATTATCTCCCTTAGTCCTTGTTCTGCCATCCATTCACACAAACTTGTGATTTACTGTTTACTTTGGTGTCTCTTGCCCTCAATGTCCTGCGAAAAAATTTCCAGGTTTTTCTTTCTTCACCTATGTGTTCCAGAAAGTATGGGTTTATTATGGTGGTGGTGGTGGTGGTGTGTGTGTGTGTGGGGGGGGATCAGTGACTTCTCTTGATCACTGAATGCAAAATACAAATAAAACCTCCAAAGAACACATCAGCCAAAACCAGAAAGAGGGGACTTATCTGAATAAAAAAAGTTTCATTCTTTTACAACTTTGAACAAGACCAAAGCAGAATTTCATCAAATTATAGTGGTCTTTCATCATCATTTTACTCTTTAGTGAAAATTTGCTTAGAAAAATGTCTATACATTATTAATAGAATATATTCAAAGTTAAAGTTAAGCATTCACAAGATACATGTAGTTGAATGATGGCAATTCAGGTTTTTTTAATCATTTCACCTCAAGCAAGGTGGTAATGCCACTAGATGCAGGAGGTTACAGAAAGTGAAAGAGAAGACAGAACAGGAAGGATTGAGGAAAGGACAAAAGGTGAATGGAATTCAAGACAGAAGATGGTGATTGACATTGCATTTAAACTTGTAGTTATCAGGGAAGCAAGGAAATGGAAGAGAGTTCCACAGGTGGGAAATGTGAGAAAAACTGTCGGAGTAGAAATGGCGGTTGTATTTAGTGATTTGATTTATGGTTATCTTAACCATAACCAAATCAAATTGTATTTATTTTATATCCTATTGCTAAACTAGAAGATCACTTGCTAAAAGAGAAAAACCACAACCCACTATGGAATATTTATATTATAGAGAAAATTTTTTCTAGCCACTCATGAAACTGAAATATCACTAGAAAAAAAAACCCATTATATTCAATGGGGATAAAGCAATATATTAATATTAAAGGGATGCTTAATAGGTATACCAGAAAAAGGTGGTCTTTATACTTTGAGTACTTTTCCCTTCACCATCAAAAATGTTGTTAAGCAAAGGTGCAATTAATTTATATGTAAAAACCTTTTATCATTTCACTATTCAATATCACTGAAGTATTAATCTTTATATATTGTTTGCTTCAATGTGGATTCTAAGAAGTCCTTGATTTTTTCAGTATTTACAAGTTTTAGATTTACCACACAAAGTGGGTGATATTTTAATGAGGTGAAGATATTGTGCTACTAAAAACAGTAACTTTAAGCTTAGTTACTATCAAGAGAGAGCAGAGTGGGGCACCATTACCAGCCTGGGTTTATGGTATCAATGGGCCTCAATCTGATCCTGCTTTGCAAGCATATTTTTACAAAGTTACTTTCATTGTTTATATTTTGCTTAAAATAAAGAAAAGCTATTAATGAATATAGATTAAAACATTTAAAAAAAGAAAAAAATGAGACTAATGAGTAGAAGGTGAATGGAATCAGCATGGAAAGAAAAAAGATCACCTGTTTTAAATACATCTTTTTCTGTTCTTGCTGTTGCTGCTGTTGTTGTTGCTGCTGCTGCTGATGGTGTGGTTGCTGCTGTTGCTGTTGTTGTTGTTGCTGTAAGAAGATTGACTGCTGCTGTTGTTGCAACAGGGGGTGTTGAAGAGGGAGGGGAGCAGACTGGGTTCGACCTAACGGACGATGCCTGTAATGCAAACAAAGAAAATATTAAAGGATTTCAAGGCTGGAGAAAGTCAGAGAAAAAAAAAAAAAAAAAAAAAAAGAGGCTATAAAAGAATAGAATAAACAAAGCTGTCATAATTTTTAACAAAAATGTTGTTAAAGAAGAAAAAGAAAAAAGGAAACAGAACAAAGAGTGAAATCCAAACATGTCAGAGACCAGAAATTGGATACTTGTTTTTTTTGTTTTTTTCTTGGAATTTTCTTGAAAACTTTTATACTTTGTTTTCATAAGAATACATTGATATTGATTTCCACTGCATGAGTCAGGACTTCCCAAATCCTTCAAGACATGAGACCTGGGGAGTAATGGGCCTTACCTTGTAAAACTGACCAATGTCAGAATGTTTGAAGTCAGAGTACTCTTTCTACAAGGCTGGTTGCTAGACAAAGGCTGGAGAGCTCAGCCTACCCAATTATTTTATCAAAAGCTGATGGGAAGATCAATTCATGCCTTTCATAAGGGAATTAATATGAAGTGAATGCAACAATCTGGGCTTGAATCTGAAGTTTGCTTGCCACTACACACACACAAAAATAAAAATAAGTTGGCTAAAAGTTTTAGGCCCAAGCAAAAAACGGCTCAAACTCTGAGTGGTTATTTCGTCAGGCAAAGAAATTTTCAGCAATCCTCCGTGTGTGTGTGTGTGTGTGTGTGTGTGTGTGTGTGTGTGTATATATACACACACACAACACTTTTGCATGAAGTGAATATAGTATAGAATAGCTTTTTATAAGGGGTATATTTTGTGATTCTGTGTGTAAACAAGGTAAAGGGCCTATTCTAGAGGAAATGATAGAAACTAAGTGTTTTTCCACAAACGTGTGTGTGTGTGTGTGTGTGTATCTACACACACATGTAGACAGATTATTTATTTCTAATAATAATAATAATTACCTCAAACGAGCATGTGCTGCCTGGGCCTCAGATATACTTGGACTTACAGAGCTTGGAATGGAGTAGGGACTAACAAGTGGTGAGGGAATTTTTCCTGTGCAATTCTCTTCAAATGGCTTCATCTGTGCTGCAGACAGATAAGCTGCTTGATTTTGAGTGAATTCTCCATCAATTACTGCAAAAAAGAGAAAAGAAAAAAGTATGGTTTTCAATATAGAGTGCAAAAAAATGGAAACAACACGAGAAAAAAATGAATTCTTAATGCTCTACCTTAACAAGGAATCTTATACTTACCATTAAAAAGAGGACTGGGAATATTTATCTCTCACAGGGCATATGGAAGGTATGAGAAGCAGGGAGGAAAAGGCAAATAACCTATATAATGAGTTTGTGTGCTTTGATGGTAAAACAGACATGAAGGGACTTGGCATATTTAAAAGTTACAATCTTTGACACATTGTAATGGAAATAAAAAATATGAAAACTCAGTAGTTGATAACAGTCAATTTATTCAGACAGATTAGAAATTGGATGAACATAGGATGTAGTATCCTTATTTCAAATTATTTGACCACTTCTGATTGTACAAAAAGGAGGAGTAGTGGAAATTTAAGCACAAATGCTGACTGGGCACTTGATGTGACTTTGCTGTTCAAATACACATCAGCAGCTGGCAACACTTACTTAGCCATGTCATTCTGTCATATACCACATTTCTTTAATTGCATGTTCAAGTGTGCAAGATGTGTCCTATCATGTGAGCTGGGATGCTCTTTGGTTGAGCCACATATGATTTGATAGAACATTCCGTAAATTAAAACAAGCTAAAACTAAGGTATGAGTGGAGGAGAAAAGCCCAGGTATTTTCTGAAAGTTTTATTTAGCATAATATGCACAAAAAAGGAAAAGGTTTAAACAAAGTTTTCATTAATAAAAAGAGAAAGAAAAACAAAACATATTTCATAGAAAAAATTTTTTTTTTTAAATTGTAGCAAGAAAACAATACTTGAAAAGAGGTCAGAGTGACAAATACCCACCCATGGGTCATTGCAGTAGAAGAGCATTAGAGAATTAAAAAAAATTAAGAATGCTCCCTCTTGGTTCATATTAAACATTACTGATAAAATTTTTTAAAAGTTCAACTTATTGACAAAAGGGAAAATGACCATGTAGGAAATTACCTTGGTGTGAAGCGTAATATGGCAGAGTGTTTGATAAGAGGTGACTGGACAGCGGCAGGTTGTACCGGGCAGCATTCATGGCACGGAGGTCAGCTTCTGTCATTCCTGATGATGGACTGCTGTTGCTGCTGCTACCCTGTAAAAAAGGTTTTATTTTTTAGGATCTATCTTTCAGTTGACACCAATAAATATAGCAGTCATTAAAAACAAGTGATTATTAAAAAAGAAAATTTAGGCTTTCTCTTTCATGTTTTTGTTTGCAGATGGTGAGAAAGCAAATTTGAGATGACTGTGAAAACTCTTCTAAAGATGCTATAACTAGATAGCTTGTGTAGAAACCCTTATACCACACCTTGTTAAATGCCTTTGAGATATCTAAGGCAAGCACTATTGTAATGAATTTATTATTGAGTGTTTTACTGATTCTGTGTGCAATGACAATTAAGACATCAGCAATGGACCTAGAAAAGTGAAATCCATACTTTGTTGCTCAGGAGGCTGTTTCTGTTGAAGTGATCAATAACCTTCTTGCAGATAATAGACTCAAGGAATTTGCTGAAGTTACTAAGGAGGCTGATGGGGGTGATATTGTGATGCAGGTGAACATTCACATTCTTGTAAACGGGGCATACACCCGACATTGTCCATAGACCAGGGAAACATTTCTTTTTCAAGCAATGGTTAATCAACTTTAAGATTGGAGATAATTCTGGGTTAAGGTTCTTAAAAGGAAAATGTATCTGGATCAGTAGCCTTCCTAGAATCAAGGCTTTAGCTAAATCTGAAATAGATAGAGAAATCAGAATGTTTGTACTCCATGAGAAGAAGGGGGAGTCAGATAGGGGATGGCCTTTATTAAAAACCTTGGTGATTTTCCAGAAGCAAGTCTTGTTTCCAAAAGCTTGGACTGACTGTGCATAGTTGCTTTTTGCATTTTCCAGAACTCTTGTGCACTGATTGCAAAATTTATTTATTTCATTTATTTAGAAAGATTAGTAATGATCAGATTGGAAATGAACAAGAATTATTTTTTTAAATTTTATCTTTCAGAGTTCATATGTAAATCAGCTCTATAAAGCAAGAACTGTTAAATTCAACAAGATATAAAATACATGCTAGTAGATATAATTTCTTAATTTTTAGTTTCAAGAATGAAAAAAAATATTTGATATATTATGCTGCTTTAGATTTTCTACACTTGACAAATGCATTATGCAAACTTTCATAAAGAACAACTTTTACATATTAATTTTCTTGGTTTTGCACAGACAAATATATACACAAACTTTCAGCTATACATTAGATTAACAAGGTTCTATTCAATCTATGTTGTACATAAACATCAATATTGTAATAGATTATCATGTCTTTGAGAAATTCTTATCTTCAGGGGAAGAAAAAAAAAGCATATATTCTATATCATCTGGTAGAGGATGTCACTGGTAGCACAAAGTTGAGATGGAACTTGACAGTGAAAACACTGAAAGCGACAGTAAACATTCAATTTGTTGTCTAGCAACAAATTAAGTCAGGCTAACATGGTATTAGAAATCCATTTTATTATCTCTTAGATTTTCTTAGTAAAATCTACGAGCGAAATAAAAAATATTTATTTATAAATAAAATAAAGAAATTTATTTTAAAATATTACAAATAAAAGATAGTTATGTTTCTAAAAAAAAAATTGTTTAAAAATTAATCTGTAATCATTTTTCAAAACAGGTGATAAAATTGTCTGTTTTTCCCAATGTTTTGTGAATGAAAGAAAGAGCGAAAAAAAATATAAAAAAATGTTATGCACTTCCTCCTCCTCCTGCTGTTCAAACTTAGGAGGAGAGGTCTGGTTTATTTATGTCCGATTTTGGTTTTTCTTTATCTCTTGAGGAGATTCCCATATGCTGTATTATAACAAGAGGAATTTCATAAATGTTTTTTTTTTCTTGCTAGCTGGTAAAATCAGAAGATAGCAGCTTAAAGGCAGCTGCATCACTTAGACAGAAAAGAAGACTGCAGAAAAATCCACAAGGATCCATCTTCAAGACAAACCAACTTCCTAGGTTTGAGAAGGCAGAAGAACCATAGTCAAGATTGGTTTTAAATATAGATTTCCTTTTATTGACAGAAATTATCTCTTTTCAGAGCCAAGACATGCAATGATTTGGTACGTTATGTAGTAAGTATTTCAAGGTATACAAAAACCATTTTTGTCATCCTAGACCAGGGCCATTCAGTGTCTAAGGGTAAATTATCAATGTCTTTTTTCTGTAGTTGTGGGAGTTTATAATCTTTTTTTTATTTTAAAGTGGTTTAGTATAAGAATATATATAAAAAAGCCAGTTAAAACAAAAAAATAATAATTTAGTAAGTGTTTAACATTCTCCAGCACAATAATTTGTACAACTTATTTCTTTTTCCTTCTGATTTAATTTTTATCCTTTCATTGTAAAATGCAATTGCAATTGTTTTTATATTGGAAATTTATTATTTGTGAAATAATTTTTTTTTCAAATCATATCATTTATCTATTACATTTATTTCTTTTTTACTTTTAGCTGTCATATTTTTTTTTACATTGTTACCACCATGTTTGGAATGTAAGATAATGCATATATTTTGCAGAAAAATGTCACATGCATTGCTGAAATGATCAGGTTGGGCTAATCAGTACATTTGCCACCATTTTTCTTCTTTTAGAGTATTAGTGGACACTACCAGAAAAAAAAAAAAAAAAAAAAAAAACTCCCTCCTTCCAGATGAAAATTTGAAGAATGAATGAATTTAATTATCTAAACAACTTTTCAAATTAGGCATCTTCTCAGAATGACAACAGTCTGTAAAATGTATTGACTGATTGTGGTAACAGAATAAGTTTAATGATTTGAATAACTTGAGACAATAATAAAAATATCCAACTAAAAGGTTATACTACTGTCTCCAAATGAGAAATTTAAAAGCACTTAATGTTGTTGATTTTTGAGTAATTTAATTTACTTTTTCATAGTAGATTTGTCAAGTGTTTTTTTTCCTCTGAAGAAAAATACACAAGATAAAAAAAACTAAAAAAAAAAATGATAAAAATTATTTTTCAACAACATTTGAGACATACAGAACAATTGTGCTGATAAACAAAATAACTAGTTCTACCTCTCCTTCTATTCTTGCATTACCATTAAATTAAAAAGAGATTTTGGTTTACTTACAGTGGAGGTGGGAGGTCGTCCAAGAGAGATGTTTGGCATGGAGGGTGATGTGTACAAACTAAAGTCTGTTCCTTGTTGAGCAATACTTGTTTTATATAGCTGAGGATGAAAGAAAAACAAAATTCATAAATATTTTTGCCATATCCAATATCTGTAACATACATTATGCATAATATAATAATCACTGAGAGAGGAGATTATTCATTGCACAATTGTTGATATCTGAAAGCATGAAGTAATGCAACAAGCATTAGCACAGAAAAAAGAATTGTCAAAAGAGTTTGAATTACAGTTAAGGCTGATCATATTCCCTTCATAATAAATTCATTGGAAAAGACATGAAAAAATAACATTTGAATTGACCTTTGAAAACCATCTGAGAACATGAAACATTAAGAACTGTCACTAGTTTAACAATCTAATGAAACATTTCTTATCTCATCAGCAAGTAGTATAAGGATTGCCTGCATGGAAAATGGAATTAAAAAAAAAAAGCAAATATTGTTGGAAGTAGTAGTTATGCGAGAGTGGTTTGCTCGAATGCCCACTCACCAACAAATGATATATCACCAATCACCTGATACTCCTATAACCAACTTTGACAGGGAGCAATTAAATTATATAAAATACTAAGAACTATGAAGGATAGTGTTGTAACCTAGAAAAAGGTTACTGAACAAGAATAACCAAATGAAGGTTGTAAATGGAATGATAATATTTATAACAGGAACAACATACAAGATTCACCAGCAGCATGTAGTAAGTAATCAACTACTAGTGGTGAGCTAGAAGTGAATCAAGGTGAATTGCAAGTGAATCTCAAGTGGAAGATCACATACAGTATATACCACTGTATTTATCAGAACTGGAATATACCTATTATAGCCCATAGGTACAGTATAACAGAGAGAAAGTTGTGGTGAGCTATGTCTGCTCATGTCCTGAACAGACATAACACATAGAATAATAATATAATTAGACTCATAGATACCAACAACAAACTTATGTTATTAAAACCAAAATACAAAACAATACTCAGTGTCAAAACTGTTTTGTCTCTGCACAGCATAGTTTGGCAGACAAATGCTTTTCTTAATATTTTGCATATAGTAATATACAAGATGCTTTCTACGTATTTACAGGATTTGAAAAACAAGAACAGGAACACACAATAAGTTGAATGGAAACATATTTAGAAAAGCATTTACATGCAAAATTAGATCTTGATGGTTTTGATAATGCCTGGAAGAGAAGCCCTGCATTTTAGAATTAATCCAACTTGACAGATATTGAATAAAATGTTAGAATTACTCTCCGAGTGTAGGCATGAGAACAAAATCCTGCTCTGTTGCCTAATGCCTGACTTAAATGATCATAAACCAAGAGGAGTGAAACAAGGATGTATTTTCTCACCAGATTTATTTAACCTATACAAAGAGATGATCCTAAAGGCAAAAGTCATAGGAAATCAAATTTGAACTTGGGGAGGAGAGAATACTGATAGGCCTGAGTGATGCAAGGTTTGTCAAAAAAAAAAATTTGCACAAGACATGAAGAATGAGCAGGCATATTTTCATGGTTAATGTGATAGTCATACAGTAGACAAGCCCACTCAATGGTGTCATGTTGCCAACTGAGTAACCTCAAGAGAGAGTGTTCATGAATACACAGTAAGTTTCCCTCAAGTTACAAAGATATTCAGAATGGTTGGATACTTTCAAAATAAACCTCATATTCTAACCAGCAATATCAAGAGTTCTATTTACTAAAGGCTATAAAAGTGAAGATCAAATTTACTAAAGTAGTAATCATCTGTGAAATTAGTTTCTTGAGCAGTTCTCTATGAAGAGTGTTCAATTATTGATATTTACTCAACTTAAGAGAAGACCTAATTGGAGGGAAGATTGTGTTGCACCAATCTTTCAAGCATGGAAGAATAACGTCAACCTTCAAAGTTACTGTTGTTAATGGAGAATACACAACAAGGAAAATTTCATCTAACGAATTCAAAGAAACTATTAAATTGCTTTTTATCAGGGCTAGAACAACCATCACTGCTGCTAGTAAAAATATAAAACTACCTCAGTCACCAAGTAAATCTATAATATATAATTAAAAATGAATTAAAAAAAAAAAAAAGAAAAAAAAAGACTTATTTTTCTTCATATTTTTTTTATTGTAGTTGTTTGTTTTGAAAGAAATTTTACATGATAGCAAATTTGTTGTTATAATATTGTTCTATTTATTAGAGGGTTCCCACATATCTGTGTAAAATAAATTCAAGGGCTTGTTAAGAAGTTTCCAGGACTGAAACTGGTGTACGCACACAAAGTGAGTGGTCATCAATTTCAAAAACACAAACTTTGTGATTTATCTTTTAAATAGTTTGACAGATGAGAGGTTAAAAAAAGCTACAGCTGGTAACCAATAATTCATGTCACATGGATCAGTTGAAAGCAGTGAAGAAATCAGTATTGAAGGCTAAAACAACTGTATGCAGACCTAGTTATGTTACACATTTTGTGGTTCTAATACACTTGAAATTTTTGAATGACACACTTTAATTCTTACTGCTAGATATTTCAGCAGTCTAGACTACTCATGGTTTGTGAATGTCAGAAAAATTCTTTACTGCTGCACATTTCCTGTGAAGTATAATGGTTTTAATGAACAGAACTAAAAAAAAAAAAATTTTTTTACAAAAAGACTACACATTTTAGCTACTTCCACTACCCATGGCTCTTGTTGCACATGGAACAGAACACAATGTTACCATTTGTTAAGTTCATCTACTTTAGCATTCAGTTCTGCTTCAAATTTGGATATCTCTATGGATTTGTCCTTTTCAGATCTTCACAAGGAATTGGACCTTGCAATAAGTGTGAAGTTCTGAGTCTGCTCAGCTTTCTCCATAGAGCTGTCAGCTGACTTGAGCAAATTGTGTGCAACTTTCAAGCTTGTGTTTTTTGGTCATCAGTTCTTCAATTTCCATAAGCATGGATTTCTATTTTTGTCTAGCTGATTCTTCCTGCCTCTTTTTCTTTTCAGCCCCAAGATATTGGCTGTATGCTGTGCTGGCATTGGAAACACTGCAGTGAAGAGTTTTAGTCATGGGAACATTTCCAGCACCTCCATCTGTGACCAAATAGTCTGTGATAAGGCGTTGTGCAACCAGAGTCTGCCGTTTCATATTGTCAGTGGAAATTTCCTTATTGACTCAGAAACCTCTCTCCACTGAGGCATGTCCAATGTCCATGAGAGAGAGTACCAGAAATCTGCGAACAACTTTCTATGTTTTTTTTTATATTCTTTATTGCTAGACAAAGAACAGTAGAACAAAGTGTCCAGGTGGATTTTATGCTTGCTGAAATTCTTGAAAGCAATATTTCCAGCAGCCTCCTCCTCAAACTCTTTGTACTGACTTCTAATGACATCACAATCAGACTTGCTGACTTTTTTTCTGTTCATCATTTGGGAAAGACATCTTTTTAGACTGTCTTCTGTGGCAGATTTTTTTCACAAATGGAACAGGATTCAGCTATGCAAGTGACCTTACAAAAAGGTATCTAAGGAGAGACTTTGCCAGAAGTTTCTCAATAATAGTGATGAAAATTGCAATTCTGCATGCAAACAGATCTTTTGTTGACACATTCCCATTTTTGGATAAATTTTGCACAGCCCTATCTACCAGAAATCCACATGTAATCTTTGCAGCATCTTACAAATACATTCAGTTTGGAAAATGTAATTATCTTTTTAGTGTGCTCTTCCTTTGCAAATCTTAACAGTTTCATGATCATGCTAAAAAGATCATCTGCAAGGAAAGGCAGCAATGATTTATTGCTCTGATATTTTATCAGAAATGGTTCAATGTCTTTCAAAACAGACACAGAAATAAAACATCATTCATGTTTGACAGCACTGCAGAGAAAGACTTGGTCTGGGGATATTTTTCTGTTTTTTAATTATGTTCACAAATTTGATGGCCAAATATCTATGAGTCATTCACATGTTTGTACATTTTCTAGCCATCTATGGCAGAAATACACAAGTAAACTAAAGGAATAGGGTTGCGAGATTGAACTTTTAATAGAAAGCCAAACAATATTATAAAAGTCAAATAAGTTTTAATTAGGTACCACGAAAAATTCGGTACACCCAAGGTTTAAATGTATTTTCATAAATGAAAAATCTTTTGTGAAGTTTTCTTTTTAGCCTTAATTGAAAGCTAAAGGATTAAATTTTCTAATTTTAGAAAGCAAAATACTGCAGAAATAGAATGATTTTTAGTTGATTCATTTTTTCTTTTTTTCAGACAAAGGTGTTGACAAGTATGGTGAATCAGAATTGACATAAATTTACAAATTCTAAGTAAAAACAGTTTGTTTTTGATTTTTAACTACCAGGTAATTTTTAAAAATTAACAAAATATTTTAAGCAATTATCTAATATTTTATTGATTTTTTTTAAGGTACTTAACCTTATGATTGAAGATGCTTTCTGAAAATATAAAATTTATAATACTATAAAAATTTCTTAAATTAATAACATTTGATAAATTATTTCTACCATGTTCGAAATTTTGGTTAATTTGTTTTTTCTGTGTACGCATAAATTTTTTTGTTTCAAATCAGATTAATTTAACTTTAAATTTGCCAATTTTTCTCAGCATTTCAGAAAAATATATTGTATTTTATAAAATTTTTAAAAATGAGAATTAACTTTTGTTTACAAAAAAAAAATATGGCAAGATTTGTTATTGTTTCTACTGACAAAAAATATAAAAAACATCATAATCAATATATAATTTTTGTTTGAAATACAGAGTATTTTGCTTACTGGAAATAGTAAAAATTTATTTTTTACTCATTTAACTTTCAATGAAAGCTTCAAGAAAGCTTTTTCACTTTTGTTTTTTAAATTTATTTTTAAAACTTAGGTATCAAGAAATAGTGGAGGTACCTAGTATAATTAAAAATAAAATGAGAAAAAACTAATTTAAAATGTAAATGAAATAAAGTATAAAAATAATTAAACTAAACATTAGGTTTAAAATAAAATAAAGGGTTACCTTTCAAACATTTTTTTATCAAAATATAACTTAATAGAACATATTAAATAGAAACTTAAAAAAATTAAGAAGCTAAATAAAAACAAATTTTTCTTAACCGTTACCATGCTGGAGGCAAAAATTGTCGCTGTAGAATTTTCTCCCTTTGCGGCTCTAGGCGCATTCTGTCGCCTTGAGACAGTTGCTATAAATAAACACTTGTCAACTGTTATTTCCAGTATTTTAAGCTGGAAATCGCCTACTATTCTTCTAGATTCAAAGAAGGTGTAGCATCAATTAAACCTACATTCTTTTTTTTGCAATTTTTTGTGAACAAAAATAGCCACATCAACATCCAATGAAGCCTTTATTCGGGAGTTTTTCTTTGATTAGGACTCCGACGATAATTTTGAAGGCTTTACGCAAGTGGATATTGACTGTGAAGTTGTTGAAGATGATAACCACACTAGTGACAGGGAGGAAAGCGATTATAACCATTAATGGATACTATCATCCATACCTGACTAATTTTATGGAAGCTATTGGCAACCATCGATATACCTGATAGCCTTTCTGAAGGTGAATTATTTTGACTACTTATAAACAATGAAATAACTTTATTAGTCAATGAGACAAATATGAGGTGAAAGAAAGAGCAAACAAATGGTAGTATATTCTTGTATATAAACACAAGAAAACATGCCATTTTTTTTGACGAAATGAAAGCCTTATTGGCGATTTTAGTTTTTATTATATCCCCAGAACTCCACAAGGAGTAATAAAAGTTAAAATATGTTGAATTGTTTATAATTTTGCATTTCAACATTTTTTGTTTTCAACATCAAAACATAATGTATTGCATCAAAATATTACTAATCCATTCTTTTATTAGTGTACAAAAAATAAAATCTATATGCATAATACAAAGAAAGTTATAACAATTTCAAAATTTTATTTACATGTTTTATGCCATAAAAAAAAAAAAAAAAACAACTCTTAAAAAAACAATTCTAGATAGAAATTAGCGCGGCAAAGGTTAATAACTAAGTAAAACAAAAAGGTGTATGTGTATAAGGGAGACAACCCTTTGAAAAACGTGACCTAACGATCATGTTGCATATGAAACAAGATTAAAAAAAAAAAACAAAGAAAAAAAAAGTAAAAAAAAAAAAGAGAACATTTAGACACAAAAAATATTTTAAATTATTGTAAAAATTATTAGTGAGATGATATGTATTAGGCTTTTCAATTTTCGCTTAGTAAATATAGTGTTCATTTAATAACTTAATTACCTAACATTAGCAATGTTTGGAAGAATTTAAAACATTTTTGAATCTTTATAATTAAAAAAAGAAAAATGCAAACAATTCTTGCAAAAATTCATTATTCATTGAAATTTTTTTTCTTTAGACTATAATGTTCTTAATATATATTATTTATACAAGCAATTAAAAGTTTATCTAATTAAATAATTAGATAAATTTTTATTTTACGATTTGGAGCAGATTTTCGGAAACTTGGTAATAGCTTGGAAAAAAAAAAATTGATGATTTACATTTTCCAAAGTGTCCTGCTTTTAACTAATAAAAAACATTTTGTTGATTTTAAATTCTAGAAAATTTTATGAAATTAAGTTGGTGGCAGGGGTTAACAGACATAAATAGAATAAAATATTTTCAAGATTTTCTAAAATAATAATTTCAAAAATAAATTCTTCATTTGTGAATAAGTCCTGAAAGTTTCATTAAAATCTAACAATTATTTGATTTTTTTACACTTACAACAAAAGCTAGGTCATTATTAGTCTGCAAACTAAAAATAAAGTTATTTTTTCAAAGACGCATTTTCAATCCTATCCACATCAAAGGCACATTTTCTATATTATCATTCTTCCTGTCTACATTTTCTGAGTTAAGTTTGGTTTGCAAACTTGTTACTTTTGGCAATAATTTAGACAAAGGTTGTTCACACATAGATAGGCATAAATAAAGTAATTATTTTTTTCAGCATGAACTCACCCACCACTGACTAGAGATCAAAAGGACTTTTTACTTTTGAAATTGACATGTGAATAACATGTCTTTAATTGTTCAAATTTTAAAAAACACTGATAAATTTTTCAATATTCTACTAAAATGTATTTTATTACTGTAAAATAATTTATTTTCCTTTCAATGAGTGTGAATTAATTTATCTTTGACTGAGATGTTTACTTGTCTCTAATGCCCTTTATCTTTGCTTTTCCTCTTTTCTTGTTGAGTGAGGGTAGCAGCTCGGAGAAGACACACCTTCATATTCTTTCTTGTCACCTAGACAAGAAAATACAGAAGAATAACTACGAGGTCATGAACTCATTGTGATCAAGAAAACAAACCACTCTTCGCAATAATTGCCAAATATTATTACTGACAGCTAAAAAACATTTTTCTTGAAGGACAAAAAAAAAAAGCCAGATTTCTGACATTTGACATTTTGACTTTCATGAATTGAGAAAAAGGCTGTGTAGTGTGGCTGTTCAATTTAGAAAATTCCAGGACTTTTCAAGGAGGTTTTGGATTAATGCTATTTTTCCAGGACTGATCAAAAGCAAAAACGGTTCTCTAAGACAATTAAAAGAGAACAATTTCATTCTGGAGGTGTTAAAATGTACATGCCATTTCTTGCCCCAGTTAATAATAGATTGAATAGTCACCTATTATGTAATAATTTATATACAAAGTATTTAACTATTTCTGTTGATAATTTAATCAAGAGATCCTTGGATGATATTTTGAGCAGCTGTTTTCATTTGGAGTTTGTGGTCAAATCCCCAACACTCTGAACTTTATCTTCTTCAGCAAAAGATTTTTTTAAAAACAAATAAAAAGTATTGTCCACTGACATTGAGAAAGGAAAAAAAAGCTTATGGCTTACCTCTTTTGACTGGAGGGATGTTAAACTTCCATTTGGAAGTGTACCAGTGGCTCCACCTGGTGGTGAATTTGGACCTGAGTCAGGGTTACTGTTACATATGGATGAATCTACTGGAGAGGAAAAAAAAGCAAAAAACAAGGTGATGTTCTTCAAGATTTGGTTAAAAACATAAAATAAAAATAAAACTGGTCAATACACACTTTAAAAATCTAAAAATGTGTGCATTTTAAAATGCTGATTACAAAGCCAATGACAGTAACCTATATCAGATAATGTACTGCAAGAGAAAAACATTTTTAAACCCTACAAAATTAC
Source organism: Acanthosepion pharaonis (assembly GCA_903632075.3). NCBI lineage: Eukaryota > Metazoa > Mollusca > Cephalopoda > Sepiida > Sepiidae > Acanthosepion > Acanthosepion pharaonis. The sequence continues at coordinate 663,315 of CAHIKZ030001550.1, forward strand.
AATTTCTTATAAATATTTAAATCTGACCTTTTTCTCAGTATTACTAAAAGTCATACTGGCTAATGAGCATTTGTATTCAATATTAAAATGAATGACAATTTTTTTTAACATTGATATTTCAAGCTAAGATGAGCAACTATCAGAAAATGTATGTGCTTTTATTTAAATTTATCTTTATGGAGGAAAAGTGCATAGAATCAGGGATAAAATACTTGTGACTATGAAGAGTGTGGATAGAAAAATCAATGATGCATAGTGACTGGCAGTTTCATGTCTTAATCAATTATCAGACCAAGCCTGATCATTGCTCAACATGTGAAACTGCCAGTCACCATATAGTGTTGACTACTATTTGCCCCTATATATATATATATATATATATATATATATATATATATATATATATATATAATTAGGACGATAGGAAAACTGTATTATTGGATGAAAAAATGCACCGGCTAATAATATAGTTTTCCTATTGTCTTTTACCTTTATAGTCTTTTTCTACAGGTTAACTGAGAAATGTTATATATATATATATATATATATATATATATATATATATAAAACTATATTGAAACTTCACTTTTATTAAGTATTTTTCATCTTGACAGATCCTAAACTCTGTAAGAAAAATTCAACAAAAATCAATATAACTTTTTAACAAATATGTTATATATGTTAAATATATTTATGTAATATATATATGACTGGTTACTCTTGGTTTCCAAGCACACAGCCTGCTAGGGCAGCTAACCAATCCCTGTTGCAAATACCAGATCAGGCACACTTGTGTTTATTTCATCACCCAGAGACCACTTGTGGTTTATACTACAATTATGCTCGAGTTTTTGAGAGCACACAAAATCTGTCATGATCAATAATTTGAACAAGGCCAGTAGGTTCAAATGAATAAAGAAACTTAAAAAACTAAAAAAAAAAAACTAAATAAAAACAAATTATTTTTCTTAATTAAGTAAAACTAAAAGGTTTATGAGTGTAATGAGTGACCTTTGGAAGACTTGACCTTCTAATGATCATGTTGCATATGAAACACCATACTTTAAAAAAAAAAAAAAAAAAGACTTTTTTCATGATCACTTGCATCTTTGCACTAGAAGAAACAGCAGCAGTTGTCCTATCTACACAACTTAATTCACATAGCTTGGGCCAACTTGTGGTACAGTTTTCAGGCACTTTTTAAAGGTTCCACATATATAAACATTTTAACCATATATATATATATATATATATATATACACACACACACCTTGATTTTTTTAATTTTTTTTTATTTACATATAAAAGAAAAAAGGTGCAAAATTAAGTAGATTTTTTAGCAGGTGATTGATTCATTACCAATTCTCAATTTGTATAGTTAAAAATAAAAGCTACTGCCACAAAGCATCTTTTAATTGTTAAATAGATCTCAACTAAAATAAGAAATTTGTTGTATCATTACAAATGTTAAAATTTCAATATTTCAAGAAAAAAGATTTTTCCACAAAAGGAAAATAACTAGTTATTATTATTTTATTTTTTAATCTGAAAAAACATAACAGTGCAATAAGAGTGAAGCCAAAATGAATGAAAGGCTAATAAGTATGGCTGTTGAATTAATGTTCTTAATTTTTAGCATCTAGATTTTCACAAATCTACAGAATTAATGGTATTTTTGATGATAAAAAACTATTTTATTCTTTTATTTTAAAAATCTTTACAGGGACAGAGTTTCCATGTTTGTCGTATGAAATTCAAACTTATAATAATCACTTGATAAAAAGAAAATTTCTTTTTCCTGAAGAGGCTAACAAAGTACTCAAAGATATTTATTCTGGGTCTTCGGTAAACCAGTGATTCAAGACAACTCCTAAATGGTAATGAAAGCAGCATAAGCAATGATTGTCCCAAAGTGACTGACAGATTGTCAGTGAAGATTTTTTTTTTATCCAATGCCTTTAATAGTGACTTGAAAGTGATCCAGATAACAATGTCTACAGTGAAAGCAAATGATTTATCTTAGAATGGCTGATGATATATTTCATTTGTTTTAATAGTGTTGAGAATTGCACAGTTGAATTCAAGGCAATTTGCTAATGATAATGAAAGCAATGACTGTCCTGCAGCAGCCAATGAGATATTTCACAAGAAATTATTTTGTCTTGGGTCTTTCTATTCTAACAGTGAATTCATTTGTGATTCAAGCAAATCTCAAAGGTAATGGAAAATCACATTGAATCATTAGCAAAAATAAAGAATTTACAGTTTTAAATCTTTCTTTTGCTTTCTTACTCCAAATTTTGATAGAACTGACACAAAAAGGTCAGTGATTGCTGCCAGAAAATTAAAGACTTAATTTGTAAAACTCGTTCATTGATAGTGTAATGAATGGAAATAACAAAATAAAATTCAAGCATTGCTCATTGATAAACTCATGAAACATGATTCATGTGTACAACTAAAAGAAACTGAAAAATAACATTCACTTTGTTTTAAAATTGAAAGAAGAAGATTTAATATATAACAATGATGATAAATTAGTTTTATGCTTATTTTTTTTTTTTTTGAGAAAGTCATATCTATTGCTTTTGATAAACAGTGCAATCAAGCAATGGGGAAAAATCTATCACAAAGGGAAACAGATTTTTTTCTCCAAATGTAATCATTTTTAATGCATTTAAAAATAAAAATTAAAAATAATAAAAATAACATGCAACTTCTTTAATAATACGATTTGTGCTTGGAAGCATTTATTCAAATAAAATCTACAAGTTTTACGTGTTTTTATTATTTCTACTCAACATCAAAGACCATCAGAATGTGGGCACATACTGGACAAGAAACTTTGTTCAGAAGTCAGAAGTTACCTGTGTAACTTCCATCAGATATGACAATTTGTTATTGGTACTTTATTTAAAAAAATAAAATTGTTAAATTATAATTTGATGAAAGAATGTAAAACTTTTTTGTTTGGGTTTTTGCAGCCATCTCTCTTGGTTGGGTCAGATTATTAGTAAGAAAGAAAAAATAACACTGTCATCTCATGCAGACAAACCAATGAAAAGGCCAAGCAGCAAAATGAGACCATGCAGATTGTGTTGATATGAAAAAGGAAAAATTAAAAATAGTTGACAATTTTTGAGTGCATGATTAGCAGTTCAGCATTGACATCAACTCAACATGTCAGAAACTAAAGCAGAAATATTCCTGTTGCATTTGTTTTTTTTTTTTTTGACAAAATAAAAATTAATCCAATAGCATTTTGAAAAAAATTAATAAAGATTCTATTTAAAAAAAAATTTCCCAATGTTTTTCTCAATGTCTTATGAATAGTCAAAATTAAAATTTCAGATTTATTTGAAGTTCATTCACTGTGGGTATGTTAACCTATTAACTCTAATGTAAATTTCCTTAAAATTTTTAAACAATGCCATAAAGCTGCAATGAGGGAAATTCTGTAATCTATAGTTAATAAGTTACAGATTATTTCTAAAACATTATAAAAGAAAACAAATTAGTCTGAGTTTTAAAAAAAAAAGGAAATTTATTTTCAGACTTGTGATATTTTTTTGGAAATCTCTATTAAAAAAAAAAAGAAAAAGAAGAGAGATAAAAAAAAAAAAAAAAAAAAACAACCCAAAAACGGATTCTTTCCATAGATTACACAAAACAAAAAAAAGAAAAAACCTTCCTACTCCCTAAAGGAGAAATCTGGTAATTAAATTTGAAATTTTCTGTTATTTCTATGTAAATATAATTAAGGATGCAAAGAAAAAATACTGTATATTTACATATAAGAGAATCTTGTGTATGTTGACTATTGATTTTTTTTTTAAATTAAGAAATCATTAATAATATAACTTGAGTATCAGTGAACTGCAGATTTTAAGAGTAAGAGAACAACAAATGAGGACAATAAGGTACAATATTTTATGAAATATGACATAGAATTAAGGAAACTCATTAAAATAAGTAACAGTCAAGGAAAGTCTTTATCTGCGGTTTGTGATTATTACAGGTTGTAGATATTCTTCTATTTAATAACCTTAGATAGGCTCTGCTTGGTTTTATTGATTTTATGATGTAATATCAGGTAAAATTTTCAAAGTCAGACTAATTGCTGAGAAGAGATAAATTAAGCTAAACATCCTGTAATTTTCATTACAAATTCAAAAGACATTATTTACCACTAGCTCCCCTTGGTAAGTAGTTTTCTAAAAGTTCCCTTGCTATTGATACATAAGACTGCTAAAACTCACCAAAACCTGATTAAAGTGTCTAAATAAAAGAGGATCTCTTTAAGCAACTTGTAATTTTGATCACAAATTAAAACTCTTAGCATCAAATCCCTTCAACTCAGGTTTTACCTATCTAAAATTTTCCATGTACTGAACATCAAAAGCAAAATGTCAATCAATTATTTTTTACTTTATACTTAGACATAAATGTTTTAAGCAAAAATATCCCCGATTTCAATTCAAATATCTGTTGAAATTAATCATAATATTGTATATTTTTTCCTGATGAATCTTTTCAATATTTGAAGTAAAGACACTCCTACCTTATCTAATGTGAAGATTTAAACATAAAAATTCTTTACACATGTAGGTTGTCATTGAATATTTGGCAAAAATTAAAAACTTGACATATACACATATATTACAAATCTGACACTGTCATCAAATGAGTGGAGAGAAAAAAATTAATATACTTGTTGGTGGCATGCTTTTATCTGGTCTTGTCAAATTTCTCTTTTTTTTTTTCTTTCTTTTTTTTACAATAATTTTGGTAAATTCAACCAATTTATTCAAAAGACTACGTTAAATGATTTTCTAGTAGAAGGGAGATAACTGTTTTAACATACATGTAAAAGCCATTAAAAGAGGTTATCTTTCTTTTTCCAATCTTTGTATCAGAGTTTGTCCAACATTTTGCATTTAAAAATTTTATGACGCACTTAGTTCTATTAGACAAGCCAAATATATAATTCACAGTGGTAATAAAAAGAAATAATCCAATGAAAAATTTAGTTAAGGCAAATATAGGTAATTAATTACACTAACGTGTTATGATATACCAGTCTGGAATCCTATGATCAATATAATGAATATGACTTTTGCTATTTTTTGTTCCCCTATAACAAACTTTCCCATTGGATAATGATTAACAACCTCTTTTAATTATTGAGTTAATGAGAAAATCGTCTGTCATAACATGCCACTTGAAGCAAACAGACATTACCATAAGAACAGAATTTTGAACATCATGAAAATAATTATAAAATGACAGTAACACAAGTTATATAGTTTATTTTCTAGAAAAGATCAACTGAGAGAAATTTAAATATATCAAACACGGGCAATGGTAACCACTGTTATGCGACTCAAGTCTCTCTCGTTCACTCTGCTGCCCTATGTAGTCATTTGTTTAGATTTGTGTATGCAGTAAAATATGCTATGAGCAATATTCAAGAAATTTAACAGATTTAAACATTTTTGAAACTTTTTCATATATAGACAACTGAGCACCAGAAAAACTTTTTTTTTTTATAACTGAATAAAAGTAATTTAAGGATTAGAAACTTAATTAGTGAATATTTTTCTTTGAATAAGGTATTAAATAAAATATGAACAAGTTTTTAGTTTTTAATTATTTTTAATAAAATAAATTGTAAAAAATTTTATTTTTTCTTAATTTTTGTATTTTAAATTATTTTTTATAAAAATATTTTAGTATGTTGAGATAAAATGAACCATAAATGGCAATGTTTTTCTGTCTGACCAGTTAGATACAATTGACTAGCATTTTATCCTGAAAATCTCAAGATGTTTAGAAAGAGAAATCATAAGAATAAAGAATTTCATTATTAAAAATAATTAAAAACAAGTGTTTTATTGAATTATTTTTTTTTATATCAATTTACTTTATTAAAAAATAATTAAAAACCAAAAAAAAAAAAGAATTATTTCATTATTTGCAGTAATTGTGCTCTGACTATTGTCCTCATCTTTGTTGTTGAGAACAAAAAATCGTAAGTGTAAATAATCATAATTCCTTATACCAGAAATTCAAATAGAAGATTATTTCAGTTGAAAATAATAGAGGTGGCTTTATTTATAACTTCATATCTAAGATTATTGTTTTTAAAAACTGCAAATTCATGTTTTTTCATGCTTTGTCCACTATGATGGAAAAATTTTAGAATTTGTATGTAAAGAATTTGAAACCAGGTAAAATACATACAATCCACCAAGCTTATCTTGTCAAGAAATAAATTTTTTTCACTGGAGAAAAATGCACATGTGAAGACCTAAAATTAAATTTTAAATAACCAAATAGAAACATGTAAAATCAATTAAAAAATAACTATAAAATATATTATATATTGTAAGGGCTTGAACAGGCTTATAGTTTGGCCCACATTAGCTGTCACCAAAATTTACAGGCTTATAGTTACAGATGTGTTATGATACATAATTGGGTTTGATTCATTTTTACTCCTAAATTCATAGTTATTTCAATGTAACTATTTTATCCAGTCTTTTCTGAGTGATGGCATCACAAAAATTCAAGGGCCAAAATAGTGTTCATTCATGCCAAATATTCTGTAAAGATGCCAAAATTGACTAAATATGACAAGTAAAATTTTACATAACCAGACTGGACCAATTCAAAGGTCAATACAAAACCTTTTTCTTGAGAATGGAGCTTAAACTTCAGGTTATCTTCAATAAATGACACTCCCAAATAAAATTATGTATCAGTAAAATGCTGTCAGCATTTTAATATTTATTAAAAACATGACACCTGAAAGCAAATAAAATAATGCAAGTTAAAGCAAAAAGGAAATTTTATACCTTTGACAAGTGGAAAGAATTTGTTTTTTTTTTAAATGAAAGAGGTCAAAGGAATTTTTTTTTTTTTTTTTTTTAAACTATCAACTGACCACCAAACCAAGACATTATTATCCCTAGAGAATATGTTTGTATGTTTGGAAGGGGTAGTTTGATTATATAAAAATAAATAAAAATATATAAACATTTTCTTAAAAAAAAAAAAAAAAAAAAAAAAAAAAAAAAAAAAAAAGAAGCAATAACATTAACAATTAATTTTTATGAGGTTTTTCTTGGTTTTTTTTTTTATCACATTGGAAGCTCTTTCTGATTACAGCCTGCTTACAATAATGGTTGATTTAGAATATTGTAATAAAACAGTAATAATAAGATGAAGAAAAACTAGTCACAAATTCATAAAAAAAAAAAAAATCACAATTTAAAACCATTGCTAAATAGTAAAACAAAGAATATTGTGTGAAGATTTGAAATTGACAGGTGAAAGATCACAATAACTTAGAAAGCTGGGCTAAAAAGCAGATAAGATGAAGAAAAAATTCATGTAACAACTAAGAGAAATATTTTGTTTAATGACATTCAGACAACATTAAGAATGATATTGGCAAAAAAATAACTGTCTGGTTATGCAAAAATGAATATTAAAAATGTAAAAGATAAGAAATAAAGTGACACAAAGATGCATGTGACTTGATCTACAGAGACAGAGGAAAGAGGGTAACAGATGTTGCTGCTCCACCTCTCATAATACCTACTTGACAAAGGTGATTTGCGTTTGAGTGGTAAAGTTCCCTTATCCTTCCGTCGCAGCATAGGACTTTGAGTAATGCGCCGTTCCATAACTTTTTGCTTCAGAGCAGAGCGCACTTTTAGAATATTGGGTTCAGAAGCTGAAATCAAGAACATGACAGCATTGTTACAAAGCTTGCTCTACTGCAAGCAATTCCTGCTGTTTGTACTGCCATCTGGTGGCTTGTAAGACAAACTCAGGCCAACACATGACAGATAGACAGACAGGCAGAAAGAAAAAGAGAGAGAGAGAGAGAGACAAACAATATATATATATATATATATATATAAATAAAAGCAAAAGAAAATTTCTTTTTTTTTTTTTTTAACTGCAAAAAAATAATGATATCTCATTGGTTTACAATTCTGAATGCTTCAAATGAATGGGTACAGCGTTATGGCAAACTGACCATATATAATGATCATGTAATCTCTCAATGTTTTTTCTGACTCAAATTTCAGTTTTAAATAATATCTGCAAATTTCTGATTCTGTATGTGGTTTTCTTGAATCCTAACAGCTATATTAATGGTCAAATAATTCCTTTTTATTATTTCTGTAAAATTCTTATATCTTTTAATCAAATAAATTTTTGATCTCTCGTAAAGAAAGCGTGATTGTAAATTCTTTGTTTGCCAATAAGAAAATGACAACTTGCCCAAATGTAATCTGGAATTGAACAAGGGAGGAATATCAATCAAAATAAATAATTATAAGGGAAAGAATTTGTAATCATTCTTGCTACTGATTAGTATATGTTACAAACTATATGCATTAATATATTCATATTTTAATTTCTCTGAATTTATACATTCCATATTTATCTTCATTGGATTATAGCAGATTGAGATAAAATGAACCATAAATGGCAATGTTTTTCTGTCTGACCAGTTAGATACAATTGACTAGCATTTTATCCTGAAAATCTCAAGATGTTTAGAAAGAGAAATCATAAGAATAAAGAATTTCAATAGCCAACAGAAGTGAATTCAAAATAATTTAAATAAAACCCCAAAAACGCATATTATTATAAGGTTCAAACTGAAAAAGCATTCAGTATTTTTATCCGATATTTTAAGCATTCAAAATTTTAAAAAAATAGTCTTACAATGAAAGCAAAATATGGAGACTTAATGATTAATTAAATGCTTTCAGTATAAATAAATTTTAGAAAGAAAAAAAAAAATGGTGTTTAAATTATCTTTTATTTGAATTGATCAAATGTTCAGAAAATAGCCTCACAAAATTAGAAGCCAATTATATAAGACATACAACTCATGTGGATATATGTGTGTGTGTGTGTGTGTTTCTACTGATTATCTCCCAAATAGGAATCATGTAACAGTCTTATAAATAATAGTTTAGAATAAATTTTTGGAAAAAAAAAAAAAAAATTGATATTAATGTTTTATAATTTTTTTAACCATTTAAATATACAGAAAACAAAACATTACAAAGTTAGAAGCAAATAAACATTGGAAACTTTTCTTTTTAATGAATGTGCTTAGTTAACTTTCAGTTAAGAACCATAGATGCAATTAAGAAAATATGCAAATGTTTTTTTTTCTAGAGGACACCCTAACCTTTATATTTTCTTGAACCTTGGAATAAGTAAGGTGAACCACATAACACATGGTTTATTTCATGAACCATCAAAGATGAGGATAACACTACAAATTACTTATTGAGAGGAACCAACAAAATGAACAATTTCTTTATATCATATCTAAGGAAATATAAAACTACTAATGTTTGTTGGTGCATCTTTAAATTGTGAGATTTTGAACTTATCAAGGACAAACCAAATATAGAATAATGAGTGATCTAGTCTGGTACAAAGCCACATTTGTGGAGAGCATCTTAAGCATAGATATATACAAGGTGCCTTCCAAAAGTTTGAAGAATTTATGGCTCAAATTGCCTTCCTCAATGAAAGAAAAACTGACAGGAAAAAAAAATCATTTTCTGGTAGAATGATTTTGGGAAAGTGTGAAATGTTCAGCAACACACAAAAAATTGTGGACAACTTGATAAAGGAAGAGAATGATCAGTTTCTTCTAATTTTTAAAAATTAGAGACAGCCTCTCAGAGTGGACCCCATCACTTGACATGTTCTACATTTGAAATTTTGCTCTTTAGATCACAAATTGTTAAAAGCAGGAAAATGTTTTAAGCGATAAATCAACAGATAGATTATTTATAAAAAATATGAGTAAGACACAAGGCCACATAGGTGGGGAACCCAATGACAAATTCACTCTAGTAATAATGCACTGCCATGCTAGCTTGCATCAGTGAAACAATCAGTAGGCAGAATGATCAGAAATATGAACTTTTATTAAGTTTAGATTAATATGGCACAAGGCAATAAGAACTGAGCACCCAAGAAGAGTGTCTACCTCATGAAATTTTGTAAAAAATGAACAGAAATAAAAAAAGAGTATATTTTGGAAAAGGTAATTAACATGACAGATTCACTAGTATTTACTTGTTTAGCTTGGCACAAGGAACATATACAGATCACCCAATCAGGATCAAATGATGAACTCTGAATGAAATTTGGTACAAGAGAAAGAGTGAATAAAAAAAACTATCAACTGGCTGGTCTCTCTCAAATGTAGTTACAGGTATAATAGCTTTGTTGCTGCTATCTAAGCATCTAAGATAGGCAAACTACTCTCCCATAACTAAGTAATCATTTACTATATTCTTCATCAACCATCATTACATGTTAGTGGCAAGATGTTTTTGTTACAATATCTAGCAATAAGAGTGCAGGGAAAAGGGAATTCATGCCTTTCCCAAGGGCATTATTGTGAAGTAAACATAACCAACCTCAGTCAAACTTTTAGTCCCATTCCACAATTTCATTGACAGACTTTACAACACTTCAAACTGAAAGAACTTAAATGGTATCAGAATCTATTTTAAAATTTTCTTAACTTTTTCCACCTGGCTTGGCTAGTTCTGGCTGGATAAACATATGCATTTCTTAAACAACTGAATCTAATAATACCAACTGGCTATAGAGGGGTAGATGCTACTAAAGCAACTGGAGAAACATTTGATAGGTCTATAAATTTATATACTTCTGAACCTGAAACACCAAGATGAAAAAAACAAAAAAAAACAAATACATCAAAATTTTTCTTTAAATTCAAAACCATAGCATCCTCAATTTGTCTTCTTGAAATTGACTAATGATAGTTGAAAACACTAGGATATATGTATGGCCAATTTTTAAATACACTTAAAGTAAAATACCCATTATCTTGTATGAAAAGCAGAGAAAATTATGTGGGGGAAAAACCTTGTCTGTGGTCATCAATAAAGCCTGATTAAATGAAAAAAAAAAAAAAATTCCAATTGGGTTTCCAGAGTGGAACCACCTCATCTGCCATGGCTTGTTTGGTGACTGCCATCATGCAGTGAGTATTTGTCTCACTCTCTCTCTCTATATATATATATATATATATATATATATATATATATACAAACAAACAAACACACATTAGTCTATCACCTTTTAAGTTTGAAAGGCTTTTTTTTTTTTTTTCTAAACATTTTCAATATAAATATCAAATACCACACACACACACACAACAGCAGAAAAAAAATTGTTGACTATCAATGAATGTTTGTATAACGTCACAAAAACACATTAAATTTTGAATGTCCAGTAGTAGCCTCATTACCTGCGGGAGAATATACTCCAAGATAATCAGCAAATGACATACTGTAGACAGGGAAAATATATCTGGTTTGATACTATGTAAAGTGATGATTATAAGATTAAAAAAATAAGAAAATTAGACAAAAGAGATTTGCAACAACAAGATAGAAAAATTATAACAATATACTGTAACAAAAGTTCAAATTTAGCATATGATCTCTTTAAGCCAAGAACATTTCTCTTTTTCCTTAAAGCCCTTGACAGCTTCTCTGGCATTTCTGAATTGTCAGCATCAACACACTTGTACTTTGGGATCCTCATTAACTAAAAGCTTAGAAATTATTTACTTAAGGAGTTAACCATAGGTAATTGAAACCATCAAATGAAAAAGAGAAACTCTTGTAGAGATTTACTAAGTTTATTCTAGTCTGACAAGGCCATAATACAAAAACACCAACAAGGAACAAATTTAATACACTACTATGACTTGCTAACTTTCATGGTCCTCAAAATGCTATGATAGAAATAAAAATATATTAGAGAGTTACATTAGTTTTGCTTACAAAATTATAAACATAGTAAGATGTTTTGCCAAACTGCTTAGTAAGATGTTTTGCCAAACTGCTTGTAAGTCTTTTTCTTGCATTAATTAGAAACAGAAAACAAGTAATGCTTTGAATTATCTCTTTGGTTAAGACAATGACATCACATACTCTGTTGAAGTATTGGCTGCACCAAAACAAAAAACCTAGCATGGATATTCTTGTGGCCAAACAATGTATGATATTGTAATTATTGACTATTGGATGTCTGCAAATGTTGGCAGTATTTGTTTTTGCTGTGATCCTGTTCAAACAACAAGGCCTATAGACACAGAAGACATCCAGTTGTGATAGATTATGAGAGATTGCTTTTAGAGGCCACCAAAGATCATCAAATAGCACAACATGCCATTTCCAGACAAATGAAGTAGTTTTTACACTAAAATAAAGTGAGACATTGAGTTTTATATATATTATATATATATATATATATATATATATATATATATAGAGAGAGAGAGAGAGAGAGAGAGTATTTTCGAAGATTTTTATGAATTAATTTTTTATTTGGATTATTTTACTAGAGTCCAGGAAGAGTTTAAATATAAATTGCCCAATGTTTTCTAAACACTTAGCTTTCATAAGCCAATATCAAAGAATTTTTTTTGTCAGGAGATAAGGTTTATTTTTTTATACATATATATTGTATTTCTTTGGGTGTTTTTTGGAGTCATAGTTTTGTGTTGAGTGTTGTATCATGTCATTATGTGTTGTTGGGGGCAGTATTTTTATTGTTAAAGCTTCTAATATTTGCAGTTAGTTTTTTTTTTCAGTTTATATGGTATAGTATTTTGTATTATTGGTAAGTATTTGTCATATTTATTGTTGTGCTCTAGGTGATATGTGACTAAATCAAGCTATTGTTAGAAAAATGACAAGTTAACTGGGGCAATAATGTAATGATTGTGTAATCAATGTATGTATAGTTTGAATTTTTAATATTACTAGACATATTCTCTAAGTTGGCATTTGAATTCATAGACAACATTGGTTTGTTGAAGTTTTAACTTTTTGTTGTATTGTTGATAAGGATTATGTTAGAGGATTTCTTTCAGTTTTTTTTTTATAGTAAGTGGTTTTTTCTTAAAAGGTGATATGTATTGATTGATTAGGTTTCTTATTTTTCCTCTAGTTTGTTTTTATAGTGTAGTTGATTTTCTGCAGAATAGCTTAATAGCTCATATCATTATTTGATTTTTATTTTTTCTGGTATTTTAATTACTTTATCTGTTCATGGTTATGGATATTATTGCTAATTAACGTTTGCTTTATGTTTTTGAGATTGTTATAAAATATGAATGTAGATGATATTAAATGTGATTTATTTATGAAGTTATTTATGATGCCTATTTTGTAGCTGTGTGTTTCACTATAGTAGATGAGGAAGCATGGGTTTGTGTTAGTTGTTTTTTGTTGTTGCTTAAATGAAGGTTTTAAAGTTATTATTTAAATTGATTTGTACATCCAGAAACGGGAAATTAGTTATTGGTGTTAAGTTCATATATGTATTTAAGAATTTTTTTTTTTTTTTTTTTTTAAGGATGTCTTCTGATTTTTGACTTTGGATTTTTATTTAATATAGATATATTATCAATGTAGTGGGTATAAATTGTTGGTTTATGGCATTGTTTAAAAATCTTATTTTCTACTTATACAAGCAATAGGTAAAGGTAGAGCAACACCATCAATTTGTGTGATATATTTCCTAAGTAGTCTTTAACCAAATCTACATCAATTCATTTTTTCTCCACTAGCTGTGTGTTAAATAGCAGGGCAAACTGGGCTCTCTAGTCATGGTTGGTAAGCAGTCTAGGCAAAAGGCAACTCTGAACTCAAAACCCTGGTATGTAGCCCTGGCAATGCACATACCTTACAGCCATGGAAGTGATTATCAAGTTTACAATTAACTGCAACATAGAGTTGTAGATAATATATATATATATATATATATATATATATATATATATTCTTTAAAGGTGTGAGAAATCTCAATATACAGCTATAAAGGAGGGTACTGAAAAGTTCTCAGCTCAACCAAGAAGACCTTTAATAAAAAATAAAAACAGAAAAAATTTGATGTTTAGTTATTTGGGAAGCAGGTTGTTTTCAGCACCTCCTTTTAATTCTAAATTTATTAAAACTATCCTTACTCTTTATTTTTGCAAGCATTTTTTTATTGTTTCTCTCAGGATCTAAACATGTCACAGATTGCAAAAAAGTTTCTAATAATTTTTATTGACTCATTTCTGTTCCAGAGTTTCAAATTATTTAGGATATTTTGTCAATATTTCCATGATCAATTTTAATTATGATGTGAATAAGCTTTGATATTTTAACTAAATCAACCACACATTTTTGGTTTTTAATCAAATACTGATAACCTACAAGTATGTTTTAGTGTAACATCCCATCTAAACACAGGAAAGTATCAGAAACCAGCTGATCCCTGAAAGTCAATCTTGAGGAACATAAGATAACCATATCTAGAGGCCAAATAAAAAAAAAAACTTGGTATGTCAGATCATATCTAGAATAAAAAAAAACAAAAAAAACAATGCTAACCCCTCTGGGATAATGTTTAAGTATCTTACTTGAACATATTTGATTAGTAATATTGCTAGAAAGGGAGAAAAGTGAAAGAAGCTGAGTACGTCATTCTTGTTGAAAATTGTATATCAAGCCAATGATGATGTTCAAGGAAAGGATTGGAGCATAATTCCTTAGTTTGTTCAATTAGTATATCTGCCATTATTTTCTCCTGTCTTTTTTTCATAATTATTGATAGTCTATCTTCCCAGAGTTGAGTCATTTGCTCTTCCATAAGACAGAAAAGATTTCAATTCTTTGCCAAAAAGAATTAGAAAGTATTGAAGAAATGAAAAAAAGAAACAATTCAAACAATGATTCAATTTCAGTGACTGGTGGTCAGTCAAGGCTTCATCTCTTAGTTATCAGTGACTAAGCTAATACAATTTCAAGCTGAAGTCAGTCAAGCCAGAGAAAGTCAAATGTATTACAATTATATATATATATATATATATATATATATATAAAACACATGCTTATGCCTATATGCTGAGTGTAATTATGTATAAATACATGCAATGTTTTAGCACTACAAAAAAAGCAAACACATTCCCCTATGCCAAGTAAAATCTACAGTACAAGAAAGATTTTCATATAAGTATATTATATGCATAACAATAGATATAAGTAGAGAGCAGCATTAATAAATGAGACACTATTTCTTTCTCTCCATATAAATATACAAGCACATTTACTTATATCTATTATATTTTTTCATAAGATGCACTTTATTTTAAATAAAGTTTTTAAATTTTCTCTAGTGTTACATATAAAAGATGTAAGAATGCAAGATGGTTTGATCCTTGAATGCCTAAGCATGCAACCTGGAAAGTAAAGTTTAAGAATTGATACAGTCCTGTTTTTTTAGGAATCAACCATAAGATGATGGTTTATAACAGTGTTTTATATTGAAGTTTTTAGCTGAGTTGAGGATAATAGCTTTTTACCTTTTTTTTTTTTTTTTTTTTTTAAAAACATGGGAGAAGTGTAAGCAAGGTTCACTCTTAACTTTTTTTTGTCAATTATTGTGGCAGGACAATTACATTTTCTGATATCTGGCAATCAGATAGTGCACAAGGTGAGGTGGAACCATACCTTTTCCAAGGGCATTAATGCTTAGTGAAATTCAAGCTTAGTTTGTTGATTCCAATTTCTGTCCTGGGGACTTTTATGTTAGCTCATAACTGCCTTTGAAGTGTGCAACAATTTTGAAAAATGTTTTACCAATGCTAACAAATATTTTAAGAGTAAATCTTTTTTCTACAAAATTTCTTGGCATCTTGTACACTGAAAAAATATAGTAGATGTAATAAGGAGAGAAAAAACCCAAAGCTGTACATGCTAGAAACTTACAGGAGCCTGAAAATATACACACAATTTTTTTTTCCAAATTTAATTTGTAAAATATTATAACATCTAAACAAACGTTTAAAATTCAAGGAAAATATTCAGTTTCCATTGAACATAATCTAATATTTGCCTGAGTGCCTGTGAGAGACAGAAATCAAGATTTTCATATTTAATCTGAAGAGATAAATTCACCAGAAAATGAAAACCTTGGTATGAAAGATTTTTTACAACCTTCTGAAATTAAAATTAAAAAGTCACTCTCTCTCACTAAATCACTGTTTGTTAATAAGAGAGTAGCTCTCAGCACAGTAAGCAATGAAGAATTGGCAGATTGCAGAGTAGAGTAACTTGGTTAAGATGATAACCAATGCATTCAAGAGCCTAGAGTTAATCAAAAATTCAAAAATATTTGTTTCATCAAAATGTTTCTGGCTTATTATTAAATGTTTGAACTGCATTAAACTTTCTTACACCTGAATAAGAAATGATTCTATCTAGTTCAACTGTCTTTTTAGTTTGTTGATAGATAAATTTAACAAGATCACCAAACCAAAGTGCACTGATAAAGAAACATGCAGCACCTTCTGAAGGAGTTGGAACATAATTGGATCTCTATCTCCCATTCTGGACTCCAGTGATACTAATGCCAACTAGGTTGAAGCTTTTAGCTTAATGCTAAAAAAGCATTAATTTTACACAATAAATACTTATTTTTCAGCATAATTTCTTTTGTTGTCAATGCCCTTAAATTCAATGGTGAATATTAATTACATATATCAGCTATATACAGAAAAAGATCCAAACCAAAATTCAGTTTTTTTATATATATATATATATATATATATTATATGCGTACACACACACATATATATATATAGACAGTTAAGTTTATATTACCGTGTGTGTGTGTGTGGAGTTTATATACTTCATTATTCTTTGTTGGGCTGCCTTGTCCATCACTCTCTCATATATATCCACAAATCTCTAAAGTCATGTATGTGTATATGCTAATATGAGAGAGTGCTGAAAAATTCTCAGTCTGAGCCATTTCCCAAAATTGAGCACATGTCTTCTCTTCTAAAAAAAATTAATGTTTGGTTAAATTTTGAAAGTAGATTAAGCTGAGCACTTTTCAGCAACTCACTCATAAAGAAAAAGAAAAAAATACTACCCCACTAATTATCTGGACAGTTCCTTGTTATTCCCCTGGCAACTAAAATATATAAATAAGAAGCTGTAGGTGAAGCAAAAATTTTTTTTGCAATATTACAACATTAATACATTGACCAGAACTAAAAGGAACATCCCATCTACCAGTAACATACATATCTACCTACTTCTACCAATATTATCTACAAAGGAGAAAACTTGAGAACAGAAATCAATAAAAAAAAATACTACAATTTCATTAAGTCCAATGAAAACCCCAAAGTGACAAGACTGACCACAAACATAAGGTGTCAAAAGTTCCCAAGCCAATATACTATTTACTTGCAAATATTTATTTTTTGATAGAGATTTCAAAATGTGGAAATATTCACTTTCTGAAAAACTTGAAATTCTATAAAGTTTATGAACAAAATAATCTAAGATTTCTAAATATTCTTGTAGAAAGTGCTTCCTCACTCTTTTTAAAAAATAAAAAGTGATTTAAGACATATCATATATAATGGTCATCAAATGAGTGTTTCATGTTTTTTAAGTAGATTTTCATAATTCATAAGTTCTGAAATTAAGCATTTCATTATTTTCTATATTATTCAGATAATTGTCTCCATTTTTTGCCTATAGCTTCATTTGGACTATTTTCCTAGTTTTGGTGTGAACTCATTTCCTGGTGCCTTTGTAAAGATTTTTCTCCAATAGAGATCATAACCAGTGTCCTGCCTTGAAAATATTTTAATTCTCTTCAACATATTGATAGCACTCATATTTTTTAAATGTTTTTTTTAAATCTCAAATTTTTTATGAAGAGTGGTTCCCATATAATATTTATGTTTCATCCTCTGTTCATCCTCTGAGAAGAGTATGCATGTTTATTCCTTATTCCCCAATGCAGTTCCTTGTCTATTTGGGATCAAAACAAGAAAGATGACAAAATTAGTCTAAAAAGAACCAAATTGCACTGATGATAAGACATCTATAAAACCAGAGGCAAAAATTCTTTTCATGGATTTTTTTTTAAACCAAAGTTTAGACCAGCTAATTCTGGATGAGGTTAGAAGAGATAAAAAGGGAAGGATGTAAAATTAAAATGTCTATTCTAAACAATAGAAATACCAACCAGAAAAGAAAAGCCAGAAACAGCACATGACTATTATTGCATCTTTTTCCTTATAAATAGAGTCAAACTTATTTAATTATTTATTAAGGGATTTCTCATGTTTTATTCTTCAGAGCTGTGAGTACAGATATTAAATCTGAGAAGGTGATGAATCTATCTCACCCACTGGATTCTATAATATCTAAAGCAAGGTGTATGACTGAGGATTCTGCAGTGAAGATTGAGGTGTTGTCAGACAATCTTTTCTGCATTGTTATGTTGTTAAGGATAGCAGAGCATCCACCTATGTCCAACATTTTATAGCCATTTGGGTGAGCTTGTAGACCATTATGAATTTCTTACAAGTAATTGGATAAATTAGGATTAATTTTAGAGTATTTAGTAAGGTTTAGCAAAATCGTAGGGTACTTTATTAACCAGTGTGGGTTTTTGAGTTGGTGGTTTTAAGAATTAGGGCTGGATTTATTTGTGTTTCACTAACCAGATTTTTCATGTAAAGGCCAAAAGGTTTGATAGCATTTTCTTTTTTATCAAACAGAAATTTGTATTTAGGGTTGAAGGTACAGTGATAAGAAGGGTTAGTTGGGCAGGATTTGAGTTTTAGATAATATTGTAATGCCAGTTTTTCACATCTCAATTTTAACATTGCTTCATGAGTTTCAGAATATAAACTTTCTATGGTTGATGTTTTGGTTGCACCCAGAGTCACTCTTAAACCTGTATGGTGTATGGGATCAAGGGTTTTAGATAGGATTTCCAGGTCAAACCATATATGAAACATCCGTAGTCCAGTTTAGATCTTATTAGAGCTCTATATAATTTTAAGAGTGATATGCAATCTGCTCCCCAGTCAGTGTTAGCCACAACCCATAGTAATTGTAATGCTTTGAAGCATTTCTGTTTTATGCATTTTAAGTGGGAAATTGAAAAATATTCCCAGAAATTTATGTTAATCAGTTATTTCTATTTTGGTTCCTTCAGGTTTAAGAGTTGGATTATTGTGCATTTTTTTTCTGATTACAGAAATGAATGTACTTTGTTTTGGTTGGAGAGAATTTGAAGCCATTTTCAATAGTCCATTTTTTTAATTTATCTAGGCACATTTGCAGTTGCCGTATGCATATTTTTTGATCTGTAGCAGATCAGAAGATCATCTATGTATAATGAACCATCGATGCTTGGATTCAAACAATGATGTTAATTTTTATATTATAAAGTGTAATGGATAAGATGCAACCTTGTGGAACTCCTTGAATTTTTGAGTCTGGGAGTGTTGATCCAACCCGAACATTGAAACTTCTATCAGACAAAAAGTCATTTATCAAATGGGGCAATCTGCTCTTTAATCCAAGATTGTATAAGTTTTTCGTTATTCCTTGTCTATTGTCTCATAGGCTTTTCTAAATCAAAGAAAATGACTAGTGTGTGCTCTTTTTAATAAAAGCCTCTCTAATGAAAGTTTCTAGGCGGACTATGTTGTCTATGGTGCCAATTTTATTTCAGAATCCACTCTGGAAATTGGTAATTAAACCATTAGTTTCAAGGTACCAGTTCGATTTTTATTTAATATTCTTTCTAGGGTTTTGTATATATGGGTCAGAAGTTTTGGGGGTCTGATTTGTCTTTATCTGGTTTTGGTATAGGAATCACAATCACTTGTTTCCAGCTATTCAGTAGTTTTCCCTTAAATCATATCTTGTTAAAGATGTTTAACAGATATTCTATTGATTTTGGAGGAAGTTGTTTAAGAAATTCATAATGAATCTCGTCTAAGCCAGTAGCTGTACTATGTGATTTGCTTATCACATCTATAAGTTTGTTTGGAGTAAAAGGATGATTGTATTCTTCTTTGTTGTTTGAGTTAAAGTTCTGCCTATTTTTTTTTCTGCATCATGCCTAATTTTTTGGAATTGTTGTTTATAGTTTTCACTAGAGGTGATTTTTTTTAAAGGTTTCTGCAAGTAGATTTGCTGTCTCCTTTTTGCTTGTTATTTTTATGTTATTTTGGGGTGCGGACTGAACCCCGTCGCCCTGATCTGCTAGACAGACAGTATAGTTGTAACGAAAGTGGATATGAGAACCCACATTCTCCCACCATATATACCCAAGTATAATATGATGTAAGGATTTGCAGCCATGTTGGAGCTATTATCTATCATCCCAACTAGTTCTTGCCACTATGTGACTAGAATGGATTGTGCTATTCTATCTGCTTGTCTATCCCAGGTAGGGACCAAAGTGACGTGTTGTGGACACTCCTGGCCATTTTATACCGGATCAGGAGTTACTCAGTAACCAGGACTGTCCCCAGGCATCACAGGTTGCCATCCATGGCAAACAGGTGGTCTCATTGAGGGGAATTTGTAGTTTTTGTGAATCAGGTTTTTGTGAATGTGAATTTTATATATTGCCATTTGTATTGCTGGTATTTTTATTATAAAAATCCATCTTTGCACTTTCTTAGTATTCAGTTTGGGGGAGGGTGGGAACTACTTAGCCATAGCTGGGACCCTAACAGGTGCTACTACCCCAGATCAGAGTGGACCTGGAAACAACAGCAATTAAGAGGGGGTCCCACACTCCTCAAAACCTTATGATAAGAAGCCTTGCTGCTGGATAAAGTTTACATAAAAATTATATGAATAAAATTTATAAAAATAGAAACTAATGTGAAAAAATGGTTTATTTTGTAAGTCATTAGCTAGAAAATAAATTATACGAACAATAAGTATACATATCACTGATCTATTTTGTTAGTAATGTTAACATTCATACCTGGCCACTGACAATTGCTTTTTTATTGGAATGCATAACATTGGAAAGAAAAAAAAGAAGTAAGGTGCCCTGCTAAAGCAAAATTCATTAATCATCAATATTTTTCCCATGTATAAGAAATATTTTGTTATTTATGCAGAAAACAAATAAAGCAGACAAATAGTAGAATCACAGTTCTCAGCCTGTCCAAGAAGGAATTGAAATAACAAAAAATCAATTCTGATGTTTAATCATTTGGGAAGATTTAGGAAAGTGGGTTTGGCTGAACACTTTCCAGTACCTTCTCATATGTATTTTTCATTTTATTTGTTAGTTTTCCTCATCTTGCTCCCTTTTCCAAAGGTCCTTCCCACTTAATATGCGAGTTTCATGGTCAGAAAATATAACTGATTTCAGCTCAAAAGGGCTGGAATTTCAGCAGATACTACACTCTGATCCTTGGTATAAAAGCAAAAAGTTATAGGTGCCAACAAGTAGAATAAGGGCAAAGATTTTTGTTGAGAATGTAGAAATGTTTGCAGCTCAAAAGGCCATATAAGTAGAATAATAGTATAGCTAATAAACAGCAGTAAACTGGATTGTTTTGCCTTCTCCCACATGCAAAAATGAACTCAGCCAGATGATGTTTGCATGGTATAATGAAGACAATGTATCTGAGTGTTATTTTACAGAAACAGGACTCAACTCTCACCAAGGAATAATTGTTGAAGCTAGAAAGAAGTGGCAATTGCACAAAGTTTTACTTGGGCAACAGTAGTAAAGAATTTCAAACACATATTGTGTGTACATGAGCATGATAAAAACATTAGCAAGGAATGTATGAATTCCAGACATCAGCAACCTATGAAAACTCCAGGTATCCATCAGCAATGCAAGAATGGGACCAACAGCAATTAACAATGATGCTAACTACACTGTGAAGACATACATTGTAACACATTCCAATTAATTGTTAGTGCTGTTCAAACCATCAGTCAACATTCTATACAGCAGATATTGCATTTTGTGGAGTTTCATATTTGTTGACCAACAAGGTTAACATTAATGATACCATGTCATCCCCTGCACCAGAGACCATTACCATTGATCTGTAGAAGACTGGTACCATATCACTTGGTCAGTTGAGATATATTCCCAGGTCTTTTGAGCAGAATACAGGTGTGCAGGGTGTGGTGAAATTTTGTAATGGTTTTCTAATGATTAAGGATGCTTTCTGTTGGAGCAATCATGAAACTGGAGTCTGTTTTGACATATATAACATACACAGATCTTCATGTAGATTATTTGTGTTAACTATATCTTCCAGTAGTGACAATTCATTCCAGCATGATAACACAACCCCCTGCCTTCATAATACATGGGTAACACAAAACTAGTTCCAGAAACACTTAGATGATTTCCAAACCTGTGTACTTGCCAGATTTAAGCCTCCCTTGATCATAAAGGACTTTTTGTAGAGCTTATAAAATTTTCTGCAACCATGCATAACAAACTCAGATAAGGACAGCTCTACATAAACTCCAGCATTTCATAGATGCCATGCCACTTGACATAGCCACTGTAAATCGGGTGAAGAGAGGAGCTTCATGTCTTTATGCAGCTGCTTTATTTTATTTGACACTTCAGCTTAAAAATTGAAAATGCCCATACTTAAATTGTTTATATATTACCCAGTATAACCAGACAATAGCTACCATCTAGATGGGTTAAATTGATCCTGAATTATATTAATATGAAGAAAATTATATTGTGGTAATCCTTTAAGAAAAAAAATACTGAGATTCCACAAGTTGAGACTGAAATAGTCATAGGAGGAAAATATATGATTGTATGAACTGTTAAAGAGGTACATATATGTGTGCATATTGAAATTGACATTCAAGTTAACCAGAATCTCACAAACATTGTGCATACATGAGCATGATAAAAAATTCCCAGTTTGACCAAGGAAGGATTCCAGAATAAATTCTTATTTTAGTCATTTCATCAGAATTTTGGAAGTAGATCAAGTCAAGAAATCTTCAGGACTCCCATTATTTATATATATATATATATATATATATGTGTGTGTGTGTGCAAACAAAGATTTAGGGTTATATAACATCTGTTACAGGCCCCAAGGTAGCCCATAAGAACTATGTGGGAGAAGCAATCCTTGTTACAGTTGCTGGGAGGTAGTCTGGCTGTTGGGGAAGTTCTCATCTTACAGAGCCACCTCTGTATCTGCTATATCTTCCTATTGGACAACTTCCAGGGTGATAAACATCAAGGCCATGATGTGAAAGACTCATATAGTGAAATGACAATGATGGAGAACAATTGTTTTTCAAAAATTCTTGTTTATGAGACCTATTCTTTGTCTGACTTAATAGTGTGCTCCCCCCCAACACACAGAAAAGATACAAGGGTTTTTTAAAAAGCACCCTCATCTTGTGTATATGAGTGTGCATTTGTCAGCAGTATAATAGAGCATGAGCAGGCAGTGGTAGCAGATGCATACTTATTATGCAGAGATGATGGTTTTGTAATCAAGGAGGACATCAGCTATATAAATTAATTACTCCATCTATCAATTTTTAAGAATAGCTTTATAAATCTGTGTATTTCAGTTCACTAGATATAAACAAGTACTCCTCTACTTATCATAGAGATACATTATGATGAACCTGTTGTGCCCCATGCAAATAGATGGTCACCTTAGTTAGAGAATAATAAAAACAATTAACCCCCTTGTCTTAATAAATGGCATTGCTATTGAAGACATGATGATGTCACTACTAATAGCTAATATTTAATTATGGTGCACTCCAAATTTTGTCCAACAGTTTGTTTTATTAAAGTATCAACTTATCAAAAGTTTGAGTGCCCTACTTGGGCTGAGATTTGACTTCTCAATTTCTGTATTTTTTTTTAAAACTCTGTAAGGACCTGCTTGCACCTTCACACATATACACCTATATATATTTCTTGTGCATTTTAAATATTAACTGTACACAAAGAGAACATTTATTTTTCCTATTAAGTTCTTTTGTTTGCTATTTTTTATTGTAATTCAAAATATTCTACATTACTAAAAAGAATTTTACTTCTGTTAATTTTAGCAGTTACTATTAATTTTTCTCTTGCATATTACTTTTGCCTCCATCGATTGTTAGAATTATCTATTGAGCTTATGCTATTAATAATGTCAAGTCTTCTCATATTTTCTCCTTAAATACTTAATGTTCTTTTGTTAGAGTCAAAGAAAAAAAAATTCATAGAACATTAAATTTAGTATTTTCATTGGGTCTACAGTAATAAGAATTTACATTGGGATTATTCTTATATTCTAATGTTGGCATAACCCTCAGCAACTCTTGCTATATTTCTCTTAACATTTGGCAGGAGGAGTTGGGACCATATCATTACCAATATTTTACAGGTTTTAATTAATTTATATTTATCAATTAACAATATTTATGCTACAGCCTTATGCCCCAAGTAATCTTATAGCATAAAAGCACTTTTCACTGCCTGTAATAGTAAAACAACAAAGTTAAACTGTGGATGATGTTAAAACTTGTGCTTGGTAACAAGACTATTGGCTGTTTGGATACTGTGACATTATCCATGTATTGGCAGAAAAATCATGTAGTTTTGCTAGATTTGTATGACATGGCTCAAAATAAATAAAAATTTTAATGTTTGATAATCAATGAATACTTATTGCCACCATAGTGTTATAAGGTTGAAAATTGTAAATCAGATCTTTGTAAAATGAGAAGAATCAGTATATTGATATATCATGTCTACATTTAATGGATTAGTAATTATAGATAAATATATTTTAATAAAATTTAAGACAATACAATAGTGTAATAAAAAAATTCTCAGCCTGTCCCACTTTGCAAAATCAGTATTTCAATAACCAGATGAGAAATCTGAATTTGGGAAGCAGGACAGAAAAAATATTTCAGCACCTCCCTCCTCTTGTTAGCTTAGTTATAACAGATTAAGATCTAGTCTCTTTATTTTCAAGAATAATTATTATGTTTAGTACAAGACAAGGCCCAATATGGTGACAAAGAAAAAATGATTGCATTAATACTCCAAGTAGAGAGGACCAGTTTGCTTTCCTTAAAAAATTCAGAAGCCAAATTTCTTGTTTTTTTTTATACCAGACTTTAAATAGTAACTCTTAGTGTCAGTGAAAAGGACCTATTTCATTAACTAAGCAGATTAACACTTTCTATACAGTATAAAGATTACATATACAAAAAGGTGTTTTATTATAAAAACAGAGCTTTGTAATAAACAACACCAAATTAACATTAATATTTTTAATTGTTTTCGCATCAGAAGCCATCACAAAATCCAACCTAGTTTGAAATGAGCAGTTTCTAAACATTTGTTGCATTTAATTCCTCCAAAATTTTGTCAGTCATGAATGTTAAATGTTGTCAAGAATGTTGCTGTTCTTTGGGCAAGTTCAATCTTGAAGTCAGATTAATTTCCTGACCATTAATCAAAAGCTATCTATATCTTAATAAAAAAGAAAAGAAAAAAAAAGTCTTTCCAACCTGTGCATGAAAATGAACGGATTATTCATTTCATCAGCAATGATTCAACCAACAAACACCACAAAATTGAACAAATATGTTTATACATAATTAATGTCAAGATTCAGGAAGACCATGTATCAAATTGTAAATATCATGAGGTTTCATCAAGAGTTAGTCTAAATCCTCCTGTTAAAGTGAAATACCAGTTAAGAAAGTTGGATAATGAGATAATATTATTAAACTCATAAAAAACTAACAAATGATGGGCATTATTTAACAGTAACCATAATAATTGATAAGATCCGTACAAAATTAAAACAACACAAAAAAGGTGACCGGCAATGATTATGGTCAAGTCATGCTGAAAGTATCAGGTCTTGTCTGATTACAAAAGTTAAGCAGTGTTGAACTTGACCTGTATATAGTTGAGTGACCACTCAAGACCATAGATATTGTTATCAGATTGTAGTCTTGTAGCAAACTTTGTAAAATTCTATCCATAAAGGTATATGCAACTAAAAACAAAAAGTTATAAGTTTCTTTCTGTTACAATCTTCAGATATGGTGAATAAGCTATCCAACTTGTAAAGTTCACCCAGTTTCTGAGAGTTCAATCTCTGAATAAAGTCATATAAAATATATACTTGTTCAGCAGAATGGTATTGTAAGGGGAAAAAAAGAATGATAAGTTCCAGATGTGACAAATATAAGTGAATCAAATAAAGAGTTCTCCTGAAAAGTTACTGTTGCAGATGACTGAAGATAGCTGGAAAACAGAGAAAAAGCCCAAGAGGTTTGAGGAAAACCATAAAGACAAGGAAATTGGTCCAAATGAAGTGAAGTATAATTGTCACAACATTGTCTTAGAAATTTAGGTAAAAAAAAAAGTAAATAGCTAAATTATTTTTGTCCTATCTCTGATATTGTTTTGAAGTGGAATATTATTTTGCCTGGCTATTTAGTTTTAAAAAATTTGGGAATAGGGTAGCTACAAAAGCCAATAAAAGGGTTAATCATTGGACTGCATGAAATAAAAAAAGACAACAAATAAACAACAAAAAATATACTGCAGAAGAAAGAAAACTATTCTTACCAAAGTTCATTCATTATATTTTTTAAGTCTCTGAAATTGACATCACAACAGAAAGAAATAAGTAACAAACTGTTTGGTCATTGGACTTTTTTTTTTGCAACCTGAATATTCTAACCAACACCACAACAGTAAAGTACATAATTCTTCATACATCCATGAGAAAGAACCTTCTTGGGATTGGCCAGAAAATGCAAATTAAAACTGTCCATAACAATATTTGTCAGTTCTTCTCAAACAAAAAAGAAATACAAGAGATGATTGAAATTTTTAGTCTCTGATAAATTTGAGATTATCAATGCATTTGTTTTTTCTCCCATTTTGCTTAACACTAAAACACACACATATATTATATATATATATATATATATATATATATATATATATATATATATATATATATATATATATATATATATATATATATACACACTGACAGCATTAAATAGGTAAAATATGTGATTGGATAAAACAAATTAATCGCCTTCCTAATGAGATTTAAGGGCATATAAGCTATTCAAAAAAGTCACTTTATGACAAAATCAACTTGATGTTAGAATATGAAAAAAAACTTGCATTAAACATTGTCATGTGACCCTATAATCAAAAAACATTTTGATAAGCAGATATTTTAAATGACACTAGGTGCGTTTTAAAAATTTACTATATATGCTGGTCAATGGGGCATTATGAGTAGCAAGGTCAAATATTTCCAGTTTATTGTATTATCCTGACAGTAGGTAGCAACTGTTGTATTTCAATTTATTCTAAAGACTATTGAGTAGAAGTAATTGTGAATCAGAATGTGTTTATTTGTAGCTATTGTATAGTGTTGTTTGTTGACTTAACTCATCATTTATTATTGATTACTTTGGGTATTTTGTATTCATTCATTATTTGTTATTATTAAATTTACATACATGTTTCCCTAGCCAAACTGAGCAACATGCTTCTCTATTGGATCTAATCTTCAAGCTTCACAATAATGTCTTCTTGGTAACTTTAACCACTCTGTGGTAGCTATTGATATCTCCTTCCAAGCATCCATTAAACAGTAACCCCCCTATCCATAAGATCTCTATCCAGTACCAGCATGCTGATTGGGACTCATTCCGGGATTTTCTTTGTGATGATCCTTGGACTGACATTTTCAACCTCTCAATTGAAAATTGTGCCACTGAGGTTTCTTCTCGAGTCAAAGCTGGCATGGACACTTTCATCCCTTCTTGGAAATCCTCTCCATGGTTCACACCAGCATGCTCAGCCATTATAGTACATAGGAACCATTATTTATGGCTATACCAGTGTGAAAGCTCTCATCATAACAAGTGCCTATTTGCTACTGCATGTAACAAATGTAAGAGAGTCCTCGAAAAAGCTAAGTCTGTTTGCTGAGAGAATGGGGCACTGCATAGCCTCTAAAACTCTATAATAGGGTACTAAATAAGTGCAAGGTTTCTATCCACTCCCTCTTCAATTGATTTGAGGTGTTATCATCCTCTGCTGATAAAGCTGAATGCTTTGCCTGTAAGTTCTTCTCAAACTACTCTTGACTCATTTGGTGGGTGGTTGGAAGATGTGAGAATGTAAAGTGGTCTGTTGGATTTTTATATGGCTGATATGTACATTTTCTTATGTCGAGTTTGATGCCTAGGAAACTTACTTCTTTTAGGTTTGTGTATATGTCTCTGTTAAATCCTATACTTGTGAAAGTTTTTGTGATTATTTTTTGATTAGTTTTGTCTTTTTTGCCTGTTAGTTTCTTAGGATTATGAGACCCTCGTCCATGTAGAGGCCTATATAATTTTGTTGACTATTTTTCTTAGTACATGTAATAAATGTATAAGCTAAAAAAATATAATATACCAATCCATTGCAGATAATGAAGAAAAAATATATATAGAGGAGCAGCTGAAGGACCCTGGAAGTAGAGAAACTATGTACACAAAACCTGATTTATCAATAGTAAAGATGTGAAAAGTGCAACCCTGTCTGAACATATATGAGAAATTAAAAACAAAAATGAAAGTACACCAAAAGTATCATGGAAAATAAGGAAAACAGTATCAGCCACTAACAATAAATCCCAGATCTGTAAACTCTGTCTGGGGAAGAAAATAGCTATAATTACCTTTCCAGACTAACACAAATTATTAAATAAACAAAGTTCATCTCAAAATGCAGAAATGAAAACAAATTTTTACTAGATTTAAAAATTGTAAACTAAAAACAAAAACAAGAAAAATACAATGTAGATAATTGTAACATTCTTTTGACAAAACCAATACTTTAAACTAAATAAATAAGATAACGAACCTACAAGAAAAAACAAAAATTATCAAATAAATAAAGAAATAAAATATATAAATAAATCAACAATAATAAACAAATTAACAAACTATGAATGCATATATAAACAAAAGTAAATTTAATAATAATAAATAATTAATGAATGAATACAAAATACCCAAAATAATCAATAATAAATAAGGAGTTAAAAGTCAACAAACACTATACAATAGCTACAAATAACTGGATTCTGATCCACAATTTTTCTATTCAATGGCCTCTTGAGATATAACTTGCCGCCTCTCCAATAACTGTTAGGATAATACAATAAACCGAAAATAGTCTACCTTGCTACCTATAATGCTGCATTGATCAGCATATATAGTTGAGCCACCACATATGGCCTGAAGATGGTGTTCAAGCATGATACAGACTGTCGCCACTCAATGTTGGCCTCAGTGTGTGTGTGCCAATTTATGCACACACATACACACTCACAAAGCTTCATCCTTTTGACTTCAGATTTTGAATGAAATTTTATATATTATGTACAGGTGAACATAAATATATACAATCCCTTATAGATTATTTTACTTATTTTTTTTCTGGATCAACCATTCTCAGTCTGATTTACTGTTTGATTTAACTATTCAGTTAATGTTAGTAAAACAGTTTAATAGTGGATTGGTACGAGAAAAAATAATATTTTATTTTTGATTATCATTAACTTATGATTTTTGCATGAGAATTTGGCCCCCTCAACCAACACTTAATTGAGGTTCCTTTGGCCCGGATTACTGCTAATAGACTTTTCTGTAGGTTTTTGCATATCTCACCTCTTATTTTTGACAATTCTTCACTGCAGAATCATTCCAAATTGTCCAGATTCAATGACTTCCATTTATGAACAGCAACTTTTAGTTCAAGTCATAAATGTTCAATTGGATTTAGGTCAGCCAATTGAAAAGACCATTCCACTATCCTAACATTATTCTTTGTAAACTATTCTGAAGTAGTTTTCTAAGTATGTCTTATAAAAAAAGAAATCATTTATAAAATTCTCTGCTGCTTTTTCCATTATTTTTAAATGCCATGTTCCTTCAGGACATGGCTATGTCTTTCTACAAATTCCTTTTCTTTTATTATCTGTGAATTGCCATGACTTCTTGGGAAAGAATGCTTTCTTACTGCCTTCTCTACAGTTGTGAATTCAGAAATTTACTCCTTCTAGACTGGCTGCCACTCAAGGCTAGAGAGTCTAACCTCCTCTGCTATATAATACATAGTTGGATGGTTGAAAGAAAGATGGATTTATGTCATTACCTCAGAGTGAATTGAATGCAGCAGTCATAGAGCAAAGGATAAGAGTTTTCTAAAAGAATAAACTGATATTCTTGTGAATCTGTTTTCCTCTTGATTCTGGAGAGTTTCTTACTAAAGCAATCTAATAAAATGAGGTGTCCATTCTTCATGATATTTTTTACATCATGCACCATGTTCATTTCTCCAAATCTAACAATTTTGTTTCAGCCCGTTACTCCAAAACTTATTCCATCTAAAAACTATCTATGACTCCCCTATTATCATCATTATTATTATATTAGGGTGCATTAAAAGTATTTTTACTAGCTTTATTATAAAACTAATTTCAAGTATGCAACTATGTACAGAAATGGTTGGGGAAAAAAGAAACCATCTCACTAAATTTAGGTGAATACACAAGAGGAAAACAGTTTTTTTTTTTTTTTTTTTTTAGTAGGGGTTATTGCTGGCAACTTTTGATAATGCAATGTATTTGTATTTAACAATTCACTGATACATTCTGAACAAAGAACCCTGCTTTCAAACTGTCGTGTATTATGTAGTCATAATGCACAAATACAGACATAAAAACTGAATTTAAAAAAAAAAGTAAGTACATAGCCATAAGCAGGTTTTATCTTCAACCATAAGTGTTGTGAATTTTGATAATACCTATGGGAAGCACCAAATTTCTTTCATCTTATCGCTCTTGCTTTTTATTATACTAGTTGTATTAGATGTAATAATATATGAATTTCTTAGATGAAGAAATATCAATTATTCATTTTTTACTTGTATTTCTTTCATTTATTTGGATTTTATTGCACTAGTAGTAACAGAAGGAATAATATTTGAATTTTACATGAACCATTATTAATATTTTGATAAGTATTTCTCTCATCTTAATTTCAGATGTTTTTTTTTATTGCAATTTCTAGATTGTTGTTCTATAATCAGTCAGAGGAAAAGCAAATTTCTGAGAATTACAGATGGAGATGTGTTTTGTATTTCCAATCTACACTGCTTACTAACAATCAAATAATGACAAGCAGAGTTGCTATAAAAACAATAGAAATCAAGTTGAAAGCAATACTAGTCAAAGGTAAATAACAACACTTCATTTAAGAAATTCAATCACTATTACAACTTAGATATAAGAATGTGTAAAACTTTCAGATAGAGTATATTTGTAAAAAGACAATATTTATAAAGACAAAAGGAAAACTCATCATAGCCAATTGCTTTGATAAAGTCTTCTTTAATATATTCTATTTTCTTTCCAATTGACATAATCGTAACATAATGAAGTGAAAATTTGAAATAAAAATAAGTGTCAGGCTAGACTTATTGATACAATATAGACACACACACACACATATATATCTCACATACAATATATACACGTTTTTCATAATCTAAGGTGTACTTTTACAAATCATTTTAAATGAGCCTATGAAGGTGATGGTTTGAGGTGAGGTGATGGTTTGAGGTGACTAGCAGTCATCCCCTCCCCTCATTTGCTTTCATGAGGATGAGAATGAAATGCATATGCTATGTAATATTCAGATATATAATATGAACCTAAGAATACAAAGTGTTCAAGATGCAATCAATGAAGTAGATTGGAAACTAATTCATTTGGTGTTCTATTTTGAAGATCATCAGAAAGGCAATAAAAAATGTCAATTCCTTTTTGAACAGCAATTGTCAACAGTATCACACAGATAAATGTATGCAAACATTGTATACTTATAAGTATTAGTCAAGTATAGAATGATAGACCCAATAGATGCAAAACTGACAGTGTCATCTCAGAATCGGAGAACAAAATATGCAAATCTGACAGTTTCGGTATATGGCTATAAAATGAGAACAAAGAATGAAACCAATGAGTTCTTATTGTAAAATCATGTCAAACTGATTGAAGAATTTGAGAAGAAGAAGGCTTGCATCAATCACAGTCAGAAAAGCATTGATCTATTATTGAAAGACTGAAAGCTAAGGAAATAGCCATATTGCAGACATCAATATTTATAGGGGCGGATAATTCAGTTACCATTAACCCAAATGTTAAAATATCTTTGATGTTTACCAAATTGTTAAACAAACTTGTTAAAAGATGATTACAGCATATTTATGAATTGTAAAAAAATTATTCTGTTTAATAAAAAAATTAGAAAATTCTTATGACAGTATGTAAAATGCTAATTAACTTTCAATATTTAATTATCTAAAAATTGTTCTCCCCAAAAAAACTTATAAGAAATATTGTGTTTAAATTAGTATATTTAACTACTACTGATGTAGTATGCCACAATTGTAGCCTTGTGCCAGATTATATAAGTATATACTTATACACAAAGCATAATTTACATTTGTATACAAACTGAGCTCTCTGTGTGTGTGTGTGTGTGTGTGTGTGTGTGTGTGTGTGTATTTTGGTAGCAAATTCTCTTTTTTCCATATTTTATTAAAGACTACAGGGATATTTCTTTTGAGAATCTTTTTGTTAACATTTGTTTATTTTTTTTATTATGAGTATTTTTAATGTTTGTTCAAGATTATAGCTGTATTTTTCATTCACTTTTAGCTACTTTAGCCATGAAAAAAAATTAAAACACTAAAATTATAAAAATAAGATGACAGAGAGGTAAATACATAATCTGATTGAAAACAACTTCTTCAAGGTAGCCAAAGTGGCTGGAAGTACTCAGAGGAAGAATATTGAAAAATGCATTTATAATCTTGACTCATTAGTAAAAATGCTTTTAGCCACTTTGGCCATTTTCTAGGAGTAAAGATGTTTTCAATCAGAGTATGTATTTGCTTTCTGTTATCTTATTTTGATAGTTTTAGTATTATATTTTTTCATGTGGTTCAAAGTACTTTGTGAAATAGTGTTGAGAAATAAATTTTAACTTATTGAACCATCTTTAAAAACAATTGTAAGAAAATAAGAAAAATTAAATAAAAAACTTTTTTAAAAGAAATATATCCATGTTCAAATACAATTATATTGTTTAAAATTTGCTATATTTATAGTAAAGAGTGCTCAATATCCAGGATAGAAACAATGTGGATACATAGAAATCAACAATGTATATAAATGTGTGTCAACATATTGGCAGGAGTGAGTGAATGTGTGTGTGTGTGTGTGTGTGTGCATGTACACACATACAGTAACCATTATAGAAATTTTCTTTTATAATACTGTAAACATGTGTATGCATTAACAACAGGAAAAAATGATGGTAGCAGGAATCGGCTAAATTGTGTTTATGAGAGAGAAAGAAATTCTATTATTAAAAGAGCAGAGATGAGACAGCCACTGATATGTTTGTATTATAATAAAAAAAAAAAAAAAAATGAAAGTCATTTTTTAAAGAGAAAGAAGAAAAAAAATACCATGCATGAGAATTTTGAAAATATTAAACAATCTGCAAACTGAGTTAGCTAAAAGGGAAAAGAAAAACTCATGCTTTCTCAAAAAAATCATTTGAAAAACTTCCAAAGTTTTTTTTAAAAAAAACTCCCTTCAAAAACCCCCCACCCAAACCAAAAACAACTTTTTTAAAAATTTTTATTTAAGATAGAAAAAGAAAATTTAATAATTCTCTAAAATTTCAACATTTGATTGTTCTAGGAGATAATGGTGTAGTAGATAAAAATGTTGGAACAGTCAATGCAATTTACCAAGTTATCAGGAGTTCAATCCCTTGGTTAGATAGTGGAATCTATATTCTTCAGTTAAGAAAAATGAGCAGTAGCAACATCACAAGAATAAACTAAAATGGGATATTCTCAAGAAGACTGAAGAAAGTCAGACTATACCAATTGAAACTTTGTAGCTTTAACAAAGGAAGATACTAGAGTTTAAATAAATTAATGTATAATATTAGTTACATATTGGATAAACTTATAATTTAGATTCTATATGAATAAAGTATTTAAGCATTCTCCCACAGGTACTACTTATATGAGTGGATTCAAAAATTGTTCAATTCAAGTAGCCCCTGATACAATTCCTTTAGTGCAAAGCAGTGCTGACATCCAGGTGGCAGATATTCATGAATCAGACATGCTTTATTTGTGTCATGTCTTGCCTTCAGGCAAAATATAATTCCAGCCAAAAAGTTTGAGAAAATATAAACATTGATATTAAGACAATAAGCAATTAAAATGTAAAATTAGAAAATCATGAACAGCTTATTGATCATATAACCAACATTAAATGACTTTTCTTTTCATTAATCTTAGAGACAATTAAAAAAAAAAAGAAAAGAAAAAAATAAAAAGTAATATTTGACTACCTAAAAATGGTTGCAACATTTTAATGTGATAAATTTGGTTCCCAAATTGTATCTTCTTTCTCCATAAGCCAGACTTGATAAAATTTAGACATACATTTTTGCAAATAGATTGTAATATTGAGTGCCAACTTTGATTTGTGTACTTTTGTTTGCCTTTAGATTTTGCTTTTCTTTATACCAGCACTATGAAGCTAGGATACAGAAAGTAAAACTCTGGTTTAATGTGTAAAGTCTGCAGACTACTACCAAATTTCAAGAGTCTATCCCCTTATTTTCTACATACTGTAGGAGAGCATATAACAATCATGAAAAAAATTCCCCTAAATATATGAACCAATATCAGAGAAAAATTTATGTCTAAATTGCATACAGTAAATTACTCTTAAGAAACTTCTCAGAAAAAGAATAAAAGATTCTAGTAAGGGGACTTGATTATGTAAGCTCTTGACTGGAATTTTGAATTTGAATAAAAGTCTACAAGTATGTACTGAAAAAATTGTTTTAGCACTATTTGACATAGATAATGTGCAATAAAACTATTTAAAATAAGGACACATGGCACAGTGGATAAAGGCGTTAGTTAGATCTAGTGACAGGACCCAAACAGTGTGAGTTCAATACCTGGTTGTGGAGAACTTGGAGAGGGGAATTAACAGGAGATAACTGATAACTGACATCCATTAGACATGGCACATGGAACTAGAACAGTCTACCCCAGTAAGCGAAATAAAGGGTTCAGTTCGACATTCCAACCACCTGAAGAAGGCCAGAGCGTACAACAGCTGAAACTGTGATAAATATGGCAACAAAGATGAGGATGATAGTCCGAACAATGTAAATAGTGTACATAATACCTCATCTCAGAAATATAGACAGATATTAAAATAAGAACTCTGTAAGAATTACAACAAGTCTTGTAAACCATAATGGTCATTGAGGTACATATGGCTTTAGGGTAGATAGCCTGAAAGAGCCCATCTTCCTGGTTCTTTAAATATACCTAACATTATATGGCTATTATACAGAAATCAATGTACTATAAAAACCAGTCATAATCAGCATCAGAAATTTAGATATATGAAAAATTGTGTGAATCAGTCAATAAGATCTTGTCAGGTACTACATAATGATTATATAAAAGTCAATGCATCTTAAAACTATACAATAGAACGATGTCATTTGATAATTTTAATTGAATATTTGTTAGATTTGCCATGTGAAACAATTCCAAGTATATAAAAAAGAGCACTGCAGGGTCTTTAAATATCACCAAGTTTAAATAGGTTACATTTGCTGATGGAGGTAACAGATTTTACCAAAATTACTGCTTGGTATTAAATGACTCTTCTGATTTATTCTTCCATTTCAGATTCTAAATACATTGTAAATTTTCAAAAATGCAAAATACAAAAAGTTATCTGCCCTTGTCAGTGCTGTGACTAGCCCATCATCATGACAACAGTGGTATATAAAAGTCAAATGCAAAACTTCATTATAACCTCTGCCATTTTCTCTTGTAGCAATCTGTTTATAGAAGTAAGACTGAAGATTTTTCACCACTTTATATTTCATCTTGCTTCTTTTAGCATATTTTGTATTTAATGCAAGGATATATTCTAAACATTGTTTTAGATAATACTTCTGAGAAATGACATTTCTCTTTCCCTCATCCTAAACTACAACTGACCTTATTCATTCTGTTAATACAACATAACTAGAAACTTTATATTTTTCACATCTGTATCTCTCACACTGTAAACTTGTAATCATGTATATAACAAATCTGATTGTAAATATATATACGGAATTTGCTTTTCAATGAAAAAGAACAAATTATTGTATAAAAAATTCTATATCTACATTTCTTTTCATAAACTGTGTTAAGTACTACAAAGGCCCATGAAGGAATTTTAAACATATGGGAAATCCTGTAGGTTTCACTTTTTAGTATTAACATCTCTTTTCCTGCAGAGTATAACTCTCAGAGATAATGTTATTCCATTGGCAAAATTCACTAAGAAACACACTATTAATTTATCACTAATTTTATTCTATCTTATTGCACAAAAAAAGCAATATGTAATGAGACTAGATATAACAGTGAAAAGAGTCTTCAAAATATTTTAAAATAATACTTAAATAAACAAGGTTTATTTCATCAAATGACAATCCAATTTGAATTATAATACATTAAATTAATCTAGTTTATCCAAATTTCTTCGATAGCTCTTTAATTTATTTAAATTTAGAATCTCCACTTTAGTATCAACCAAGGTGACAGTCTTGACAGATCAATGTATAAAAATGAAATAGCGAGATTACATGGTACAAATATAAGAAATGAGAAACCTTGAATTGATTGCACTTTTCTTTGATAACAAACACAGCATGCAAGTGAGGAAACATTTATCAAGAAATCTCATGATAGAATGGTGTAAAGAGATTGATTCACTGCTTTATTCAGATTTTGATCTCTGTTCCTCAATTCCATTTTCCATACTAATAACTGGTGCTCCACCCAACAACTACTTAATATGGTGATTGACTAAGCATAGCTTAGATGTGGCACAAGGCCAAAAGTTGGAGCATCCAGTGAGGATCAAACTCACTACTCAATCGTAATTAATCTAGTGAAACAAGCTCGTTAACCATTACACCATATCAAAATGCCTCAACCAACACTTAATTAATATGGAAGAAAAGCAAAACTTAAAAACATTTTCATATTCATGTTTTTGAGATCTTTGGGATTAGAATAAAAAGTTTAAGCCTGGTGACAAAGAAACTGAGAATACATCTTTCCATTACACTAAGAGTAGTAGGGGCACAACTTAATGTCTGCAACAATATCTGAGAGAACAACAATTTCTGGATGACCCACAATAAAATGCAACCTAGGTTTGTGGGCAGTATCTTGGGTTTTTCCCCAAATTTAAAGTGACTTTGTATTTGGTAGCTTAAAAAGTTTTGTTTTTAATCATTTACATGACATCAGAAGTGTTTAATTTTATATTAAAAAAAATTGCTTGACTGGATTATAACGGCTATCATATCGATGTAGTTTTTGTAATTTTCAGCATATTGCACTTTTATTTTAAGGGTAAAAATGCAACTCAAATTGCTCAAACATGCCAAGAATGGTTTGTGAAGTTTCATGCTGGAGATTTCAACTTGAACAATGCTTGTTCATCAGAGAGACCAGTTGAGTTTGTGATCAAATAAACACATTACTGGAGAATAAGCAACATGAACAGATGCAAGTGACAGCTAACAGATTCAAGATATTCAAATCAAGCATTTAAGACCTTTTCAGATGATCAGTTATGTACACTCAACTTTGATGCATGGCTTCCACAGGAGTGGAAACAAAAAGCAAACTACAATATATTTCTGCATGCAAAAAAAATGTTCCTTTCTGTAAAGAAATTGTGATAGGCTATAAAAAGTGGATATGACAATGTAAAATGAAATACAAGGGATTGTAAAGTAAACAAAAGGATCCAACAATAACTGTATCAAAGAGCAGTTTTCACCCCCTCCCCCTAAAAAAGGGATGCTGCATATACATGGTGCAATTGGAAGGGAGCCCTCTTCTGTAAACTCTTTCCAGAGAACCAAATGATCAATTGGAACAAATATTGCTCTTAATTAGACTAATTATAAGCAGCAATAGAAAGAAGCATGAGTATAATATTCCAACAGGATAACACAAAACTGCATGTTTCTTTGGTGACTAAGCAAAAGTTGTTACAGCTTCATTGAAAAACCAATTTCCCAGAAAATCTTGAGCAGTTCTTTGCAGAGAAAGATAAAACATTTTGGAAGGAGAGAATTATGAAGTTTTCTGAATAAAGTAAAGTAAAAAACAAGCCTATTAAAGTGGATAATAAAAATCATTATTATTCAAATGGATGTGTAGTTGAAGTTTGGTCATGTGATCAATATTAAGAGTACAGGTAGACATTTATTTGCAAACCGCTAAATATTTCCAAGAGATTTTCGTTTGTTGTTTTCAGGAGTTTTCATGCCATTAAAAGTTTTTGCAAATGATTTTCACAGTAGGAGACAGAAAAAAAAAAAAAAATACCCTAAAAGATAGCAAATTTAAAAAAAAATAATCACACATCATGCTTTTAGCAAATTTTCAACAAAAAAAAAAAAAAATAAAAATAAAAATAAAAAGAAAAATAAAAGAACGAAGACAAGAAAAAAATGCCTCAAGATTTAAAAACAAAGTAAAAAAAATAAAAATAGATCAAAAAGTTCCTTTCTTTTCTTTGTTCTGTTCTGTGTAAGAAAAGGGAAGAGGGTATAGTCTTACCTGTTTTCCGCAAAGGGAAGTCATCCTCATATTTGCCGATAAGGGACGATGGACCATATGGTGGCGATAGGCCGCTTTGCGGAGGTGAATTCTGTTCGACAGATCCAGGATGGCCAACCCTGGGAAGAATCAAAAAGTTAAAACAAAATGAAACAAAGAAATATTTGTAAATCTTGTGACATAATATCTGCTATATTATGATTCTTGCATCATCAGCTTCTATTTATGCAATGCTCAAACTTCATTTTGTTCAAATTGGTCAGTTAATCAGGAAATTTACTTTACTGATAACTTCTATTTTCATATCTGAAAAAATTCAATCTAAAAATTCAGTAAATATAAAACTCTAGGATCATGGCAGGCACAGATTGTCACTCCTGTTGGTAAAACAGGACACTATTTTAATTCCTTCCTTCCCCTCGACAACTACTTACTTATTTTTTGTGGGCTATTTACTGGATTGGCTTAGGAAAAAATGATATGTGCTGGTTAGGAATTAAGAATAATGTCAATGTATCATTCATGATTTTACATGAGAAATGCATTAAAAATCAGGAAGAAAAGTGTGGTCAGTGGTCAAGAATTAAGGCCAACATTACTGAGAGAGGAGAAATATTGTATGTATATCTTTTTTTCCTAAACAATTTAATTTCTTAATTAGGAACCTTCCTTTCACTATGGGAGAGTGCTAAAAAGTTCCCAGCACAACCTACTTTCCAAAAAATCAGTATTCAGATATTTGTTCATTTAAATTTTTGAATTGGGTTCAGCAACCCCTTGAACACACAAGTTGGTTGGTTGCAATCTTCAAGATGTACACATATTTCATTAATCTAAGTTCATCCACTACCACAGGAGTTTTCTATGAAGAAATGTTTGACTGAAGTAACACTACTAAAAATTTGGACAAAAGCTTCTGGTAAAATACATTTTATGTATTTATGTTGATGGTATGGCAATAGAGGTTGAAACTTTCTGCCAATAACCCATATTTTTTTTTTTTTACTTTGTACAGATATCAGCCAAGTGGTAATGTGACAAAATAGAGTCTGATATAACAGTGCATACATAGAAGTATGTCATTGAATTCCTCCATGTAAGAAAGATTACATTTATTAACATTTGCTGAATATTTATGGAAACCAAATAATGGATATGAACACAAGCAGTGAGTAATGTGTTTTAGCAATATCTGTGATATTTTGCAAGTACCAAATGTGGATACCTGATCATTGCTGGTGAAAATTCTAGCCAATGGTGGCAGCTATGTGAAAAATAGTGTTTTGTAGCTAAAAACATGTTCTAACCAATGGCATTATTTTGCTTTCTGTAGTATATGTTGTTGCTTATGTGGAAATAAGCATTACTTTTGGTGCATGCACATACGCAAGTCCATAGCCTAATAGTTACACTCTTTCAGGTGGTAGCCAATCATGGTTCTCCACAATTTCCTGTCATTTGTTCTAACTCACTCTTGCTCCTTTACCACCCCTCTATGGCTTCACAGTAAGCATTGTGTCATCCATTTAATCAAACTTGTGAAGTAGGTTACTTGCTGTTTCCACTGCTTCTTGTGTCTTCAGTTTGCCTTGTGAGTGTTAAATTCTTCAAACCTTCTTTCTTCATTTCATGTTCCAGAAATTTCACCTGTCTTTCTGATTGTTAGCAGTAATTTCTTGTAGTTTTTATGCTACTTAAAATTTCTTTATTGCTTACATGCTTTGTACATGATATTCTCAAACATTTGTTAGTGGAACCACACCTGTCACTTCAAGTCTCCTCTTCATCTGCAAAAACATTTTTAAGCATTCACTACCATATAGATTAGATTACATTTTTTTGTTTTTAAGATTATTTTCATATCTGGTAATACATTGCATAGTTTCTGGAAGGCAGTTTCATTATTCATATAAACCTTTGGATGTGTGCATCATATCTATTGTTGTCTGTTCCAGTACTAGCAAGATAAATTTCTGTACTTGTTTGATTGTGACATCCCTAATATTTAGCATGCAACTTGGGCTAACTCTTGCCATTTTTTTACAATTAATGGTAAGTCCTTTCTTGCATTCCTTGACTACTCTGAGTTTTCTATCTGAGTTTGTCACTAACACATTTTCATCAATATATTATTTGTTAAGGTTATGTCGACCAATAATGAGTCCTAATAGGTTTGCTACTTCTCTAATGACCTTGCTGTACGCTTCTTTTTATTTAGTAGTGGGTTATGAATTACTCAAATATCTTTCCTATGTAATAGTCATAACATAGTTTCTTGAGTGAGTTGCTAGGGTTGCCAATGGTGGGGAGGGGTAGCTAGTTATAATTAGAAGAGAATAGTTGTTTCCAAGCGCTCATTTGTACCAATTCACTACCCAAAAATTTGACCAACTCACTAAACATTTAATTTTGTTCAAATTTCTGGAGAAATCGGTTCCTTCATCTTAAGGATTATACAATTGACAATTATTGAAGAAAGATGCAGCTGAAACATTTTGGTAACATTATCAAGAACACTAAGAAAGAACTCAATTGTCTAAACAAAATTTGGAATAAACTTATGAAGGCCTCTTCATAACTATTCTTGAAGTTGTGGAAGCAAAGAACATTTATGATGGTGATGTTACAATTTTATTTGAGAATTTTAATTCATTTCAAAAATGTATTTCTTATTTGCGTATTTTTTATAAATAAAAATATTCAGTAGGTCTACTAGTATATAATAAAGTGTTACCAATGCCGAAATTGTGGAGGAGAGTTTGTCATGTTGCTGGCTGCGGCTTCTCGCTGCTTCTTTGTTAACACAAATTCTTGCAACTTCTGTTTCACTTCTGAAGAAGCTATCGCACCTGAAATTTTAAACAAAAAATTGTTTGTGGTCTGATGTGGATACTAAGATTCATTGGCTTCAGTTTTTGTTTTTAACACACTTGTCCTTATTTATTGTAGTTATACAAGAGCATCAAAATAATTTACTAGAATTACCTTTAATCAAATTATAATATACTAAACAAATTGACCCCTAAAATTCTAAGATACTGATTGTAATTTACAGCCACATTGTCTAATGCCAAACCATAAATAAATTTTGTGTAGAGAATGTTTATTCTTGATTTTTATTCCATACTATGTACTTAATGTTCAGAGATAAACTTGGGAGTTGCAATAAAAAGTAAAAGATTAAAATGAAAAATACTTGTCAAAAATTAATAAGAATTATATTTTATTTTCAACATTTGGACAACTTAAAGCTATTTCATCTCATACAACTAAATGTAAACATACAGAAAAATCAAGGTGAAACAAAAACAATTAAAAAAACATTACTGTCACTGCTTAATTTAAGAAACTCAGACAAGGTAAATGAACAAGTAGCAGCAAAAAAGCAAGATTATTTGGATGAAAATTCTTTCCATTTCTTGTAGCTAAAATTGATATTGCTACAATACTGAATCTTATCCCAAGCTTACCATATTTGATAGCATATAACACCCAACCCTATGACTAAAAAACAAAACAAAACAAAAAAAACTCCCATGATATGCACAATTCCAGTATCTAACAGGACAATGTTTATCCAGACACAATCAATTAACAGTAC
This sequence comes from Acanthosepion pharaonis, assembly GCA_903632075.3. NCBI lineage: Eukaryota > Metazoa > Mollusca > Cephalopoda > Sepiida > Sepiidae > Acanthosepion > Acanthosepion pharaonis. Next base: position 705,679 of record CAHIKZ030001550.1, read on the forward strand.
TTACATTTAGTGAAACTTCATAATACTGTAATATTTCATGTAAATTGAGTTTATATATCATTAAATATGGTGTTGCCAGAGGAACACCTATATAAAGTAAGGAATACATATATAAAATTCAATTTTATGGACTGAAGTTTTAATCATGAACAACTTTAAAGCATGTTGTTTTCAACTTGAAAATAAGTTGCTTCGATCTGGAGGAAACCTGAATGGATGTAACAAATAAGTAAAACGGAATACAAAGTAATAAGTCAAAAACATTTTAAATATTTATTCTTTTTGTAAACAGAACAACAATATTTGCATTGCTATTTTAAGAACACAATAAATTTTGTCTTAAAATTGAAAATTCTAATTTAAAAACTTATCATAAAGACAGTTAACTTTCTTCACAGTTGAATTTTTGGAGATATAATTTAATTTTTTTCCTTATGAATAAACCAATTTTATTAAAGTATATAATCTACACTAAAAAGGCCCTTCCAAAAGGAAGCAAATTATGTCAACTCATTAAAAATATCTATTTAAAGACACTGAAAATTCCCTTCTTTTTTAAACTTTAGAAATCTCTTATTTTTAAGATTCAAGATTACACAGATTACTTTTGTTGCAAAGTGAGAAAAATGTTTTGCAGACATGGATCTAGGGGAAAACACTTAACAGTGTTGAGGGAGTAAATAACATTGCTAACATTATACCTCTTGTCCTGAATACTTATTGACTGAATAGCATCAATGCATCAAGAAAGTATTTGTTTTTTATTTTGAAAACAGTGTAAGAAATTTAAAAATATCCACTTTTAATTTAGCAGAGAATTTTTTTTCTCTGAAAGAAAATACTTTACTGATACATTTTTTTTTTTATTTAACAAGAAATAAATTGACAAACGCAAAAATCTTGCAAAGAACTGACTCTTCCACTAAAAAAAAAAAAAAAAAACTTACTTTCTTCATCTTTATTTTTATTTTTTATCTTTTCCAAGCGTTTTTTCTCTATCATTTCTTTTTCTATCCGTTGCTGCTGCTCTAATTTCTTTTGCTGCTCAAGATAAACCTGGAAACAGGAGGGAAAAGAGACATTAACAACTTTTAGTATGCATCAATGGATTTGAATAACAACTAAACAAGTTATAATCTTAAAAAAATACTATAATAATACAAGTTGAAAATAGGAACTCAAAGATTGTATATCCAATTGTAATAAATTAACATATATACTCATGTATATGTCTAAGTTGTAAACTCTCAGGCAAAAAATTCACCTAGTTATGGGTAAAAATTCTGTTGATGAAATCTGTGCATGATGGAAATAATAAATTCTTAAATGGTATATTGTAATAAGCCAGAAAAATTTTGCTTTTCCTGCTTGGCACTTTGAGCACATCAATTATTAGGTACCTCCATGAGATCACTAAAAAAGAGCATAACATGATGAAAAAGACACCAAATTTGACGAAAACAAAATTTTATTGTCTAAATGTTCATGTTATTATTAAGAGGAAAGATCAAAGTATTTTGGGGGTATTTTTTTACATTTTTTAATTGTTACTAGCACATTGGAAATTTTTGTTAAAAATCTTATGATTTTTGAGTCAGCAAAATTGACATATAACCATGGCATCCATTTTTTTCCCTTTTATAAAAAAAATGAAAATCTTAGTTTGAAATTCTTTTAAAAATCAATGATCATTTTTTCAAAACTTATTTTTAAGAAAATCAGAAATTATGTTTATTTAAAATATTTTGAACCAAGCTTAACTTAGCTTCTGCACTGAAAACATGTAATTTGAAAATAAAACAAAGCAGGTCATAACCTTTCGCGTCACTTGACAGGTGTTGAATGAGATATTGATGGATTACATGAGGATAATTTGTTCTACGAAAGGAGAAAAGTGAAGTTATTTAGATTTAAGTGAACAAATTATTTATCTTGTTATTTTTAAGGAAAACTTTCAGCACCCTAATTTTTGTTTGTACTTAGCTTTCACCTTTACATTTTGCGATGCTTTATCGAAAATATATAAAGAAATTAAAATAAGATTGTTAAGAGTGAGATTAAATTTCAAAAGAAAGGTATCTAATTAATTTATAGGTACCTTTCTTTGAAATTTTATCAGAAGTGTACATAAAATACTATAATTTTATGTACATTTATTACATTTTATTGTGTTATTTGTATTTCCATTCGTTTTATTATTAATTTTGACATTTCATTTATGGAAAAATGTCAGCTGAGATTAATATAAAAATAAGATCATATAAATTTCATAAGATGATACTGATACTTGTAGGTACCCTTCTCAGTTGAAACTGAAAAATCAAATTAACTTCTCTACACATATTTCACAAAAGTAAAGGCCTTAACAGTGGAGAACAATGCTTAACTCAAATAACACAACTTAATTGTATTCTGGTTGGTCTTCTGTACTTTATAATTACAGCCCGATTATAAACACAAAATTACATTTCTTAATTACTGGGGATCTTCTGATTAGTCAAAACGATACAATTTACAACACGCTAAAAAAAGATCTATCTCATAAGGACACTTACGAAAGTTGATGCAGCTTTTAACTAATTTTATAATATTTTAACAACTTAAATGTAAAAATCTATTATAAAGAAATAACAAATGATTGCATTAAAAATTCATTTTTCATCGAAAAAATTTTGCTTTGAGAAAATATTACCCATATTCATAAAAACAACTAAAAGCAAATAAAAGCATTTGAAATTAAATAATATCTTTGTTTTATTGAGTTTTGTATGTTACAATTCAGAGCTGATTTTCAGGAGGGGGGGGGTCCAATTAAAAAACAACAAAAAAAAAAAACATGATTTGCATTCCTCAAAGCCTTGTAATCACTAATCTGGATTCAATCAAATTTCTAGTGTTTTCTTAAAATTAGTTGGTAAAGAGAGAGAGTTTTAATAAAATAAAAAAAATATTTATTATCCCCCACCAACTAATTTTAATCTAATCTGTCATAAAAAAAAAAAAAAAACATGCTAAAAATTGTATATGTTATTGTTATAGTAAACCCTCTTACAGTATAATGAACTCTTCCTCTCATAAATACAAACTGCGAGGGGAACGCAGAGTGAAGGGTGTGGAGTAGTAGACGCAGTGCTAATCTACTTATTACTAACACTATTGTTTTGTATATATCTTCAATATACTTTTTCAACCTACCTTCGTCTTCCGTGTCTTTCTGGCCCCCTAAACAGGCCACAACAACTTGGTGACAAGAATTTCGCACTTCATGGGGACTTAAAAATAAAAATTTGCCGTTGCCAGTGTCCACAACAACTTGGTGATGAAGATTTACAAGGATTTTGCATGGACCACTGTGATTAAAAGGAACTCTCTCAAAATATGGAAAATCAAGTTTTTTCGTAAAAGACACACTTATTATGGAGGATCTCAAAAGTATTTTATTAGAACTTGTAAAATACCAGAATGCACAGCAATTACAACTACAAGAAAGAATGGAAAAGAAGTGGCAAAAACAATTGCTCTCACAACAGGAAAAAATGGAAAATGTATTACTGCAAACCCAAAAGGAAAATCAAGAGAGACAGCTTGAATTTCAAAAGCAAGTGTTAGAATTGACAAACTCCAGTAATCCCATTGAAAATGAATTTTCTTTTTTGCAAAACACCATTTGGAGTGTGATAGAGAATTTTTCATACAATCCTGAAGAAGACATAATCTTTGCGTCATACTTTAGGAGGTATGAGGACTTGTATACGTCAGATTGTGCGAATTGGAGTGACTCGAAAGGAAACTTGGCACATCTGAGCACACAAAATTCGTTAACTACATTCTACCCCGTAAGACTAGCGAATTGACATTCACCGAAGCAGTAGAATTACTAACGGAGCTCTTCAGCCTAAAGACATCTCTTTTCCATAAGAGATGGAAATGTCTTAATCTAACTAGGAAAGAATGGGAAGACTACACCACTTTTGCGTCAATTGTAAACAAGCACTGCGATGATTTTAGACTGGCGGAGCTAAGTGCAAATAACTTCAAACGCTTGATATTCATGCAAGGATTAGTTTCAGCAAAAGATGCAGAAATTAGGCGAAGAATACTAAGCAAATTGGAGAATGAACCGAATATAACTCTACAGCAGATTGCTGAAGAATGTCAGAAGTACGTCAGTTTAAAACAGGATTCTAAAAATATTGAAGAATCTGGTATTGCTCACAGACCTTACAATGGCGCTGGTTAAATAAATTGGTCATCTTATAAACAAAATGATTAAAATAATATTCGTATCTTAGCAAATGGCACTGGTTAAATAGATTGGTCATCTCATAAAAATATTATTAAAATAAAGTTCGGATCTCAGCAAACGGGCCTTAACGTTAAATAGATTGGTCATCTCATAAAAAAAAGGGAAATTTTATTCAGCGAATAATTTTTGTGATTTTGTATTGATTAAACCGTTCTTAATTGATGACATTTGTCAGAATAAAAAAATATTGAAAAAAAGTACGCTACAAACAGAAACAAACAAAGTCTCCTAAAACATTGCATTGCCAATCTAAAAATAGAACTAATAGCTGAATAAAAAATACAAGATCGGACGAACGAGACTGTGATAATATCAGGAAATTCACGCACGTAAAAATGTTAAACAAAAGTGTAGAATTTCAACTAGATTCGGGTTCTGATTTAACTATTATAAACTTGCAAACATGGAAAAGATTGGGTAAGCCAACTATGATAAAATCTAGCAAGATTGCAAGATCAGTAACAGGAGAAAAAATTAAATTCAAGGGAGAATTGATTACAAATATAATGCTCAACAGGAAGACTCTTAAATTAAAAAATGAAAAATTCTAACAACCTATTTGGCACTGATTGGATGACACAATACCAGCTTTGGAACTTGCCTGTAAATTCTTATGGCCAAAAAATTAAACTACAAGACAACGTCCAGCCAGTGTTCAAAAAGAAGCGAAATGTGCCTTTTGCCTTGTTGGAACAAATTAACGAGGAATTCGCAAAAGTAGCAAGAACTGGAGATCTATTGAAGGTAGAAACAAAGAACTGTTCGTCTAAAAAATTAGCTGCTAAGAAAATGAAACTGAAGAATGTAGCAAAGGTAAAGTTGGAAGTGCTTCATGTTGACAAGATGAAAAAGAGGGAAATTTTTGTTAGAGGCAAAGTAGCCAAAGCAAAGAAACTGGCTCAAGGAACACAGGCCTCTATCCCTAAACAGAGCAAGAAAGTTGCATCAGTTTCAGCAAACTCTGATCAGAAAAACGTTGTGTTAGACTTAAAAAAAAAAACCTGGACCAGGGAAAGGGAGTAAGTGTTTTGTGCAAAAGGTTTTAGTTTCTTGGAGAAAACAGCAACAAAGGCAGCAAAAAACCGTAAAAAAAAAAAAAAAAAAAAAAAAAAAAAAGAGACCACAAACAAAAGTTTGTAAGCTTGTTCTACGTTGAACTTGGCAAAACAAGTCAGTCAAGTTTTAAATTCCAAGCCAGGTGTAAAAAGGAAACGCTTGTTTTTTTGTTTTTTTTTGATAATGTAAAACAAGTCAGGCAGAAGAAAACCACTAAAAGTTGGTAAACTTTTTTCTTTTTTTTTTTTTTTTTACAGGTACATGTGAAGAAAAAAAAAAAAAAAATTATATATATATATTTATTTCTTCATACTCCTGTGGAGTTGAGATTTTAGGAGGGGGGGGTGTTGTGGTAAACCCTCTTACAGTATAATGAACTCTTCCTTCTCTCATAAATACAAACTGATGGGGGCGCAGAGTGTGGAGTAGTAGACGCAGTGCTAATCTACTTATTACTAACACTATTGTTTTGTATATATCTTCAATATACTTTTTCAACCGACCTTCATCTTCCATGTCTTTCTTTCTGGACCCTAAACAGCCCACAACATTTATTTTACTAGTTCCGGTGATACAAAGAGAAACAAGGTTTTTTAAATCAAAATTTAGAATGTTCTAAAAAGAAGGAAAAATTTTTAAAAAATAATTAAAAAAAACTTTGGTCATTCCTCTTCATAATAACATAAGTATTTAGATGATAAAATTTTGTTTTCATCAAGTTTGGCGTCTTTTTCATCATGCTATGCTCTTTTTTTTTTTTTAGCGATCTCATGGAGTTACCTATCAATTGTCAGTTTATAAAAAATTGATTAGCATAGGAAACCAATGTTGATTTACACCGTATGGTTTAATAGCCAAAAACAAATAGTTCAGACGTTTACAGATGCCCAACTAGTATATGGATTAATAAGGTAATAAGTGAATAATATGGAAGTAGATAAAAAAAAAAAAGTACAAATTATATATAAAAAGCTCAGAAGACAAAAACAAAATGTCAAAGCGAAAACATGAGAGATAACTGTAATAACAGAGTAACTTCCCTTAGAACATATACAAGGAAGCTGAATGATTCGAAGTCATTGAGTATGAGTAGTTTTGATGAAAATGCTTTTGGCAGAGATCAAGTCAAATGTCTTCACATTACTAAACTATAGTGAGAGAGGTAGTAGTGATAATAATACATAATGGAAAAATGAGAGTAAGTCAAAAAGATGTAGGTAATCAGAATTTATGATTAATATTTTTCAATGCTGACCTTTTCAGTACATAAATGTGAGGAATAAGCAAAATATTCTTAAATTTTGGGAATTTCATATACAAAGCATTATCAATTTAGGATTCAGATTTATTCCATTTTATTTTCTCTTTCTTCATATTACACTAGATTTAATGATATCTGAATTTCTTACACGAAGCATTATTATTTATTATCCTGTTTTGACTAGTTTTATTACTTTTTAAAAAGACAATATGATGGGTATAATAGATAAGAATGAATGCCCTCAATGCAGATCTATGGCTAAATATGAATTCCATCTATTAGAGGCCTATCTTATAATTCATTCTATCAAATGTATGCCTGGTGTGTTGCACTTAAAAATCAACAGAAATTTAGTGAAAGAAAAACTAGTAAAATTGAACAATATTAACATCTACATCATTTCTTGCTTAATCATTAACTTTGAGCAGAGTAACTAGAAAAACAAATATCACATAATTATTTACATATGAAATGTAATTTTTACCTAAGATGAAAGGATCTGTGTATTCAGGCAACAAAGTATTTTGCTTAAGATGAGAGTATAAGCATCTGTTATAATATGACACATCTAGTATGTAAGAGATATATGTTACACACGGAGTGCTGAAAAGATCTTTGTCCAAACCAGGAAATCTTGAAAAATTCTAATGTTTGGTTATTTGATCTAATTTTTGGAAGTGTCTCAAGCAAAGAACTTTTCAGCATCCTTGTGTGTGTGTGTGTGTGTGTGTGTGTGTATTTACACTGTACTAAGTTTAAAAAAAAAAAAAGGAACAAAAAAATTGTACATGTATTCATCAATGTAATTTTTTTTAAATACTTGTAGCATTTAAAAATCAGACTAACACTATTGTTCTCCAAAATAATAAAAATGAACTTTTCTGAAAATTCTTATCAACTTTTTGGGAAATACTCTGGTGAAAGATTAGCTTTTTGGAAAATATTCTTAAATTTACACCTGCATACAATATCTTCTCTGAATCTACAATTACAAAAACAACTAATATCTAAAATGTTCCTCAATTTTAAATTTTCTCAGTGAATATTTCATTTCTGTAAAGCTTCTTTTGAGAAAGTTGGAGCTTTATTATAAGAGCTGAGTAAAATGTGAGAATGACATCTTCATTCTTTTGCTGGTCATTGAACAGACACTGAACTTTTCTCCAGAACCACAAGGCTTAAATAACAAGGCTGACAACCAAGCAATAAAAGATGAAATTTTTCAGAGAAGCAGCCAAAGTCTTACTTTTATGTGTTCCTGCAGTTGTTTCTCATGCTCTTGAGCTAACTGCTGCTGCTGCTGTTGAAACTGGTGAAGCAACATTTCCTGTTGAAGCTGTTGCCGTTGTTTAATCGAGGCAATTTGCTGCTGCAGTTGCTGGTCTGAGAAGATGTTACCGGGAAGAGTTGGCGGCGTCGACGGCGCCGCCGCCGTGGTCGACGGCACAGACCGCCGTGCAACAGGAGGCGAAGGCGGAAGATCTGGGGAGAAAAAAAAAAAAAATCAATAGTCAAAGAGACTGAAACAGAATCAAAATAAAAATTAAAAAAAAAAATATATCTCTCCTTTTACACACACACACAGAGTTGTGAACAGAATTATTCACCCACTTCCATAATTACAAATAAAGCTGTAATACCTCAAATTTTCATGGAAACTTCATGCACATTTTTTCCCCAAATGATGAAATAATGTGTGAAAGAATGTGCAGTGATACCCACAACAAAATTTTTATTTTAATGTCAAACAATAACACAAGAAGACACACAAAAAAACAATTAATATAGGATAAAAGTATTGGCCTTCTTACCGCAATAATCAATTGTGTAACCTTTATTTTTGATTATTGCCTTTAATTGTTTTTGAGAGTTCCTTACAAGATCATTGCACACACTGATAGGTACTTTGCTCCATTCTTCCTTGGCAATAGCTCCTATTTCCTCCAAATTTGACAGACACTTACTTTTTTCCCTAAAAATGCCCATAAATTTTCAATGGAGTTTAAGTCAGGACTTTGTGTGGAGTATACCAATACCTTAATTATACTATCATCTAAGTATTTTGTAACAATTCGTGCCATTTGTTTCAGGTCATTGTCAAGTCGGAACGTCCAGTGATGCCCCCAAAACAGCTTTCCTTCACTTTTTTATATTATTTTTTAAGAATAGCCAAATACTGCTCTTTATCCATTATACACTGTACTCTCTCAAGTTCTCCTGTCCTAGAAGCAGCTAAACATCCCCAGAGCAGAATGTTCCCACCACTCTGGATAATTGTAGGGAGGGTATTTTTTGGTTTGTGAGCTTCATTCACATATCTCCATACATAATGGGAGTTCATGCAACCAAATAATTCTAGTTTGGTTTCATCTAACTGTAAAAAAATAATTCTAATATTTACTCCCATGTTCTAGATGCCTTCTAGCATAAGTTAATCTGCATTTTAGGTGTTTAGCCTTAAGGGAGCTTTCCTTGGGCAACAAGCTCAAAGTCCTGCTCAATGAAAGCATCTAGTGACTTTCTTTGTCAATACATGATGTCTTTACATCATTGACAATGTCTTTTGTAGTTAAGTCAGGATTCTTCGAGACATCTTTAACAATTTTCCTTTCCATTCTCTCAAAAATTAAACATTTTCTACTAGTCCTCAATTTATTCTCAACATAATGAGTCCTGAACTTCTTGATAATGCTACAAAATTTTCGATCTAGGAACATCTGAACGCTTGGAAAGTGTTACATATCCATCACTTTGTATGCATCAACTATCTTCATTTGGACCTTCTTGTCAAGTTCAGCCATCTTTACCATGGTTGCAGATCAATGAGTTATTATTACACTCACATATTGTCTTCTTCATTACATTAGAATGTTATAAAATCAGGTCAATACTATTTCATTTTCAAAGGGTGTTTCAAATTAAATTTCAAATTAAAAAAAAAATTACAATTGCCATAGAGCAATATTATTTCATAATTTCCATAAGTGGGGGTGAATAATTTTGGACTGCACCAATTTTTGGAAAAATCTATACTTATGAATATAATAGATCAAAACTTCTAAAAATTTCACAAATTATTCAAAACTAAATATGGAATGAAATATTGATGGTAAATTCAGTAAGTACACATTTCCTTAGAAAATATGCAAATATTCAGTGGGAGCAAATAACTGTCCACAACTATATATATATATATATATATATATATAGTGCAACACAAAAGTGTTTGCACCCATAGCATTTCTAGAATATACAATTTTAACAATCATAATGGCTTATGTAAACATTAGAATAAATATATATAATTTAAAATGACATGTCCAATGTAATTAACAAAAGTCTCCATATTATTATTTATTTAAGGATTTCTATATATTTCAGGTGAATCAAGTGTTTGCAGAAGTCATAAATTTAAAAAAAAATAATGGCTCATGGGAAGATGAAAAAGCCCAAATATCAAAATTGCTCTCAAATGTTAAAACCAGACTGAAAATAGCAAAAACAATTAAATGTGATCATCGCACAGTGAAGCAATATGTCAATGATGGTAAAGTTGAGTGCAAGAAACACAAGGGTGGTCGCCCATGTGCAGTTAACAAGAGAGATTTAAGAAAAATTAAAAGATCACTCAAACAGAACTCTCACAGCACCAGCAAAGAGATTTTTAAGCAAGCTGGCATTGAAGAAGTATTGAAAGCGCATCTTCCATAGTGTGGCAAAACAAAGTTGTACAATTTAATGCCCTCCGTTGAGCAAAATGAATCGCCTGAAGAGGTTAGAATGGGCATACAATTACTTAAAAATTGATTTCCAAAGAGTAATTTGGACAGATGAAGCCTGAGCTTAGATGGCCCTGATGGTTGCAAAAGAGGTTGGCTCATTCATGGTGGAACTCTTCACTTGCGTTTTAAGGCGGTGGTGGTGGAGTGATGTTCTGGTCTGGAATTTGTGGCTTGACATTAATTGGGCCATTTCTTGTGCCAGGACTCAAGCTGAATTCAGCTAGCTATTGCCAATTTTTAAAAGAAAATTTCATACCCTAGTTGAATTCACAAAATGATGAGTTCTGTACTAATCTTGTTTATCAGCAAGATAATGCCCCCAGTCATGCGGCATGCTTCAAAGAGTGGTTGGCAAATCAAGATTTTAAAGGGGGCAACATTATGGTATGGTCACCACAGAGTCCTGATTTAAACCCTATTGAGGACCTTTGGGCCATGGTAAAGTGTCGAGTATATGAAAATGGATGGCAATTTTCAAACAAGGATCACCTGTGGAAGTACATTTTGGATGTTTATTCTAAAATTGCAATCAGCGAAGTTAGGAAACTCACTTCATCAGTCGATAAACAACTTATTGAGATTCTTAAGAATGATTGTTGAAAAATTAAATATTAATGTGCTCCTTGTGTTTTCATATATTTCATTGGTATATAATACATAATACACCTTTTCATTATTTTGTACAATTGATTTGAACAGGATCAATTTTTTGCAATGAAATTAAAGTTTGCAAAAACTTTTGAGTCAGTATTATTTCTTTAATTAATTAAAAAAAAAAAAAAAAAAAAAAAAATCACAAATAAAGCTAATTTTTGTAATTTATTCTAAGATGTAATGTTAGGGTATTGGGCGAGCAGTAAGGAATTAAAATATTCACATTTTGTCCATAAAAAAGATATTTTATTAGAGAAAATGCAAAATACCAGTATTTGCAAACTCTTTTGAGTCGCACTGTATATACACACACACACTACCAAAGTATCGACGTAAACATCTACAGAAATTTATTATTCAATACTTTTAAGCAGCCAGTAAGGAATGAACCAAATACTAGTGGCTTGTGAGAATTGCATACTTATTACTTGATATATACCTTAATTATCTTGGTGTATATATTGGTCAGTAACCTGTTCTTGAATTATTACATAATTATAAGTTTTCTTTTATTATTATTTTCAGAGCATCTCAAGTTAACTTACTTATGAAACAACTTTTAATTTTAGATTGAACCAAAAATATCGAGACAACCTTTTATAAGAATGAGTCTTATCTAAAACTTCTTATATTTGGCAGCACCAATTTCATGTGATTGGTGGAATTTACTAAAGTTAGAATTTTAGTTATTTCCGAGTTAAATGTAGAGATATCATGACTGTTATGAAGTAGAAAAAAATATTTCTCTTTGTTTCTGAGGATTTTGGCTATATATATATATATATATATATATATATATATTATACATACACAAACACAGGGCTCTTCCATCGATTTTTTAATATATGAGGATCAAGCAACTCAGTTCTTAGAAACTGACAACCAGACTTCTTGCACAAATCATTTGATTATAGTGGTAAAGGCTTATGCAGAACCAACCACACTTTTTGGAAGAACCAAGTACAAAGAACTGGTGCACAATGTGCCACAAGGTCTCCAAACAACCCTCTGCAGGTTTTGAATTCAGAGTTGTCCTTCTCCTAGACTGGTTGCTACCCAAGGCTATAGAACCTGGTCTATGCTGCTATTTACCTCTAGCCTTAGAGAAGAGAATTCATACCTTTCCTAAAGGTAAATGCAATGGATTTAACTAGAATTCAAACTCAGCTCTCTGATTCCTCAATTCAAGCCACTATCCATTATTCCACCGTGCCTCCTATATATATTGTATATGTTTTTATGGAACAGCTTTCTAGCTCTAGTGATGCAATCTGGCAAATTATCAATGCATCTTACTTATGATAAAACGCAGATTGTGTGTGTGTGTGTGTGTGTGTCTGTACGTTTATATATTGGATCAGATTTCCTACATTTTTCAACTGATTTCAACAAAACTTCACAGGACTACATAAAATTACCTTGCGGTGGTTCTGACAGCGCCAAAAATTGGAAAAACAATTGTTTTTGCCCAAAATCAATTTGAAAACACCATTAAGAGGCATTAATGAAAGGGGGACAACTCATATCGAGTTATAATTAATGTTATCGAGTTATACTTATTATAAAACCCAGGTTGGTTGTTTGTGTGTGTGTGTGTGTGTTCCTTTATATATGGGATCGGATTTCCTACATTTTTCAACCGATTTCAACAAAACTTCATCTTTTTTTTTGGCAGGTAGTGTTTCTTATTGTCTTGCACACTTTTTTCTTTTATTTTTACATTCAGAATGCTTTAAAAATTCCATTTACAAGACAATTGTTTATAATAAAATTCTATTCAATCGGTAGACTCATAACGATTGAAAACAATGTTTTTGTTTGAGTTTGGGTTTGACCAATTCATAAAAAAAAAAAAAAAAAAAAAATATAAAACTAATTAAGACATGCGTGTCCGTCAACCTTAAACAATAATCTTTGTCAATTTTATTTTTCAGTCTTTATGATGGTTGATACTTGATCTATATCTTACTGTTACATCCCTGGGCAACGCCGGGCTCTACTGCTAGTGCTCTCTATATTTAAAGATTTTTCTTATAGGTTTTATATGTTTAGAAAAAAAAATGAGAAAGTGAATAAAAGAGAGAGAAGGAAATGAATAAAAGAGAAAAGAACGTTTTTCTTATTCTGGTATGATACACTCTTAATTTCTAATTCAAAAGATATGCTCCAAAATGACACACAGAGTGAAAAAAATGGATCTGGTAAGGGGTTCAACCTAGGTTAAAAAAAAAAGTTTAAAAAGTCATTTTCAAAGCAGAGAGGCTTCATCTAGAACACAATTTCCTTAATCTTTGTGCCAGATGAAGCATTCCAGCCTTTTCAACAAAATTCTTTATTCATAGCATCAGTATTCAGTCATTAAAATATTTTCATTTGATTTTCCTGCACCACCTTTCTTTTAAATTGTGTATTTCAACAAAAGAATAATTCTGATTTCAATTCAAGAGTTTTTCAACTGGTTGCAACCATTTTTCATGGAATGAAATCCAAGTCCAGAGAATTATCTGCAGATGGAAGAACTTCTCATCCACTTTCATTTGCTGCGTTGCATTTACAATACAATAACATTGTTATGCAGACAAAAAGAAAATATTAATACTCAACTTCCTTTGCATCTAAAAAGATCTTTCCTATTTTAATGCATCATCTAAACAAGCCAATTGCACAACATCATTATACAGTAACAGTTTGTCCTGGTTTTAGCAGTTTTCTTTTAATGATGAGTTCCTTTCAAATCCAGCTAAACGGAGAAAAAAAAATTTTGTTCCACTGATTCTGTTTAAGTTTAGATGTTGAAAGCTGTCCTGAAAAAGTCATTACTTTTTTAATTTCAATAATAAATCCATTTTCATTGCTGGCAACTACCTTTTTTCCTAGTAGATCATATTTAGATTGAAATGTTAAAGGCTGTCGCGAATCTAGTCATTATTTTCTTCATTTTGGATTCTTATAAAACCACCATTTTTCACTGTCAATAACAATCTTTTTTAAAAAGTGAGTTTTGGTAGCACACATGAGAATAGAAAGACAAATGTTTACATGATATTCCTTTTCTAAATTCATGCGGTATATATTTTCTCAAAGTTCAGAATTATCTTGAGGGATTATAAATAAACATAATTGACAAATTGCAGAAACAATAAGGAACTGAATAACAAAGATTCTTCTAAGATTTCCCTAACATTTTGTAAAAATTAGACTGAACTTTTGCATCAACTTCCCACAAACATATTAAATTAAGTGAGTCTTCACTGGAAGCACAATTGTTGCCATTTCAACATCAAAGCTTCTTGCAGACAAACAATCCAAGAGCCAGTAAAAACAAAAATCCAGCTATATTAAAAAGCAATTAAAAGCAAATATATCTGCTAATTCTCAACTATGATAAGCTTTAGTCAGCATTACATGCCAGTGACTAGACCTTGTAGTTACTGGTAATTAATCAGATTGCAGAGAAATGTAGTTTTAGGCCCTTCCAATGGTATTCCTAAAAAAGCCTCAGCCAGAATTCAAATTTGATTTATAAATTTCCTTTGTTGATATTATGTCATCATACATGTTTACTTAGTTTCATGTGATGGTAACTGCCATTGGATCCCACTAGTGTAGCATCACCCTCAAAATATTAGCTATCAGAGAAAACCACCTGACAGTATCCACTGCACTTAAGTCAGAAAATGAAAGCTTTCTTTAATGTTTGTTGTTACTGTTGAGTAGTTATCATGGATATTTAACAACAAAAAATGTCATTCTATAATATGTATGCATAAATAATCACTTAATTGTAAATTACAAAAATCTATTTTGTCTAAAAGCAAGGTTAAGTGTCAGCAAAGGCAATCCATTTTCCAAGTTTTAATTTGTGAACAAACATTCTAAAATTTACAAGTAACCAACCTTGAAAAAAAAAAAACCTTAATAAATAAGATGGTAGAAATACTCAACTGAATAGGAAAAACAGTTTAAAAAAAAAATCATGACATCTTGCTAAAGAGGAGACTTAATAAAGCCAGTTTTTATTGTGTATGCACTTGAAAAGGACAATTTAAATTACAATTAAATCAGATAAAGTTCTGCTTTTAAATTGCTAGAAACAGTAATCTCATTTACAGCAAAACAGAAAAAAACAAAAATGAATATCCCCTAAAATAAAGAATTTCTACCAATTGGAACTAGCAAGAAAACAAGAACAGTAAGAAAAAATAATTAAAATAAAAACAAAACTCATTCATTAAAAATGGTTTTTGAGTAAAGTTCAGGTGACTTCAAAGTTTAAATAAATGTATGTAATTGAATAAATCTATATAGAAGGATATTTTTCAAAACCAGAGTGATTTTCTGTTTGGACTATAAAACAAGAAAAACATATTTTGTAACATTCAGGTATGAGTAACTATTTCAGCAAAAGTCAACTTGGGTACCTCACTATTTAATCATTGTTAGCAAACATGTTTTATATACTGTTAGTGTAGCAGTGAGTTTAATCCTCACTGTGTTTCATGACTGTGGCCTTTTATCAGACTAAGCTAAAGTTACCAAACACCCTTATTGTGTAATCCAATAATATGACCTTGTGCCAGGCTAAATGAAGCTAATTTGTGACAAGAGCTTATTTGCAGAGAGAATCATGGGTTTATCTCCATAAGTTCATTTTTTCTTTCAAACTTCCCCACTTGATTTATTCTAAACTAATACTTGAATTTTTTTCTTCAGTTTTTAACCATTGTCAGGATGCATAAAATAATCTTTAAAACACTTTTGAACAAAATCATTTACAGTTTCTATGGGTAGACTGTCTTGGAATTGAACACAGGATGTATTTCTCACAAAATTCCATGAAAATTTCAACCATTCTTTTCTGGAGAGAGCTTTTCATTTGAAACAGCAGTATTTATAGGCTCAAGCAGAGATGAGGTGATCCTGCTAGCTAAAAATATAAATAAGAGAACATATTCAGAAAGGAGTAGTTGTTTTTTAGCTTTCACATGGTGAAGCGAAGAGGCAACCAGAAGAATCAGGGTACAATTTCCTGTAGGTCAGTGTATACCTCCTTGTGGTGGTCAATGCCAAGTGTTTGTAATTGAATAAGCAGCAATGAGTAATGAAGTGGCCGTAAGTGACATTCTAAAGTACAGAGATGGAGAACAGGATAAATTTGTCTTAAAGGAACAAAGCAAACAATCACTTCAAGGTTGAGTCAAAGCTTGAAGGAAAAAAATATCATGTACTGTATATGACAAACACTAAGTATTTATACACAAATGTACGCTTTTTAAAATTTTGACCTGCACATTTTCTCTTTTATAGTTTGTGCGGCAATATATGTGTGTGTCTGTGTGTGCATGCGTGCACACAAACAAGGTCAAACTCCAAGGCTTAGGGAATTTGAATTTGCCTCTTTAGTACAGACATTTTGTGACTCCTTTTGTGAGAATATATACCCAAAGAGATTACTCTGATAGAAACAGTGAAAACTAGCTGTTAAGGTAAGCAACCAACATGCCATACTCACAGTCAAATTCCCTGAACTATTGGGTAGCATGCATATGTGTGCGTGTGTGTGTGTGTGTGTATGTGGTGTGTAATCACCTACTTATGACTGTCCGACTTTATGACCAATTGATATGTCTGACCACAACTGCCCCACATGTGGCAGCATGAGTGTTGGTGTATGACAATTTCTGCTTCAGCTCCCAGCAGCACCAGCATTCCCTTGTGTGCCTCAAACTCAGTGCAAGGGTAGCCTCAGTACAACACATTTTCCACCAAATTCATTCACTTGAAAAACACAAAGATGTTAACCAAGAGGAAATTGTCTTTGCCTGCTCCTCAACTTGCCAAAAAAGAAGACCTATTGATCTTGACACAAAAATGATGATGATTAAACAGTAGAAAGGAGGAAAGAAAGTGAAGGTGATCATATGTGATCTGAAGTTATCATACTTTATTGTGTTGATGATTTTAAATGACAGAGAAAGAATTTGTAAAGCTGTGAAAGGTGCTGCACTTATTTGATTGGCAGTTATAATGAAGCAATGAACTGGGCCCATCCACAAAATGGATCAATTTCTGCATATGGAGATAAAAGATCAGATTCCCCAAAAACAGGTTCCGTTGAGCCTTTTTACTGTGCAGATGAAGGCTAGAAGTCTATTTCACACTTTGAAGGACTATGTTGGAGAAGACTACAGTCAAAAATTTGTAGCAATTCAATAGCTGATTCAAGAGATTCAAGAAAAGATTCCAAATTCATAATGTTCAAGTGATTAGAGAAGGAGTGAGTGCAGATGAAGAAGCAGCTCATAAATTTCTTGACAGTCTGGATGAAGTAATTATGGATCTAGTCAAACAAATTTTTATTGCGGATGAAATGGGGTTGAAAATAGGAAAAATTGCATGTCATTTTTCTTTGGAAGGTGAAGTGAAAGATGTCGAGTAGTTTTTAGACCAGAGAACTTGCAAATAAAGAGCTAATCACAAGAGTGGCAGAAAAAGAAAGAGAAGAAAGAAGAAGAGGAGGAGGAGGAGGAAGAGGAGCCAGAAAGAAAATTTACCTCTACTGATTAAATTCCTTGTACATTTTGAAGGAATGGACCCAAACATCAAATGATTTGCAAGGATTGAGCGGGTGGCACATGATGTTTTTTGTCCATAAGATGGAATTTATGAGAAGAAAAAGAAGCTAACAATTCAAAGCTCATAATGTTTGTAATAAAGAAAGGAAGGAAAAAAAAAGAAGAAAAAAAAACTCAACCAGCTACCTGAACTGTCTCAGCTAATGACATTGATGATCCATGATCAAGCGCCAGCGGCTAATAAGATGTTTTGTTCTTGTATGTATTTAGGCATGCTTTGCTACTAAAATGTTTTGTTTTTTGCACCTGTATTTTAGGTTTTTTATGTTTAGCAAATATTAAACTAATTATAGTGTAGTATACAATGTTTGATTTAAACATGATGAATGTAAAAATGAAACTGTTTAGAGTGATGATACAAATGGTATAAAATGTAAAAAAACTAAAAATTATAAAAAAAATACAATTATGCCTAGAGAAAGATAAAAAGATTGCAAAATTAATTAGCAGCAGACTTACAAGCAGATTGATTTATGACCTATTGGTCATAAATCATGGTTTGAAGTCAATGAAGACCTACATACACACACGTGTGTGTGTGTAGTTATGTATGTACACATAATTCAGACTCTCTCTCTCACACACACAGTCTGTGTGTGTGTTTGAGCAGGTACATATGTGAGATCTATTTGGAAAGTATTCAGCCATTTAATATTAATGTAAAAGTGGTCTACTTAAGGAAATGACCCTTTAGATTTCTTTAATCTACTTCTCACCTTGGTACCTCATCCATTTAACTCAGTATCCATCACACTTTTGTCCTTTTTGGGGATAGCTTCTCCTTAATCATGTCCACAATGTGAAGTCACAGGGAGCAAATCTAGACTGTCGTGGATGATACATTATTTTAACAATAACAAAAATAAAATCATATGAGATGTGATTTCAATGTCATCTTAAGAGTATAGTCTGCAGCTGATGAGTGTCAACAATCAACAAGTGCCAGTTGAACTAAAGATGCATAATGCATGGCTCATTTTTTGATAATTTTTAGAATATTTAATGAAAAAAAATACCTTCATAGTTTTTTTTTTTTTTTTTATTATTTAAGATGAACACCAATTCCCCAGTTTAGAAATTCTTATTTTTGTATGAAAAATCAGGGAAATAAGTATCTAAAGTTAATGTGTGTGATTCTCAATCCATTCTAATAAAAGAAGAATTTTAGTTGTTCACACTTTAAAAATAGAGATCCCCCCAGTAAGGAAACAAGTAAGGCTTGTGCTTGAAGTGAGGAAAAACCTTGAATGGGACCAAATCTCATTCTTTGAACAACAATGATGTCTAACCAAAAAAAAAAAAAATCATTGGATGTAACTGAAATTACAGATTTTATACCAGAGTGCATTCTCCTAGATAGATGTCTTAATGTTTAGTGGTTCAGCTTTCCCAGTAAGCTAAGGAGGTCACCTATCTGGACAATGTGTTTAATTCACTGGTGGATATTACCCACTCACCCACAATGTGTGAAATAAGTCTCCATAACATACTAAAAACTTACTATTTTCTTAAAATAGATAATTATGAATTTTTTACAATTGTAAATTTGACATACAAGTTTATCATATCAGGAAATCATATCAAGAAATTTATTATTACTAAAATTCAAAGAATTGTAAATAAAACAAATTTGAGAAATAAAAACAAATGAGAAGCAAAAATGTAGAAAACAAAATATCCTTTCTCTTCTGATAAAACTGGCATTTATTAAATCAAAATTGTAGTCAGACATGTTCTGCCGTGTATCCCCAGTGATGCTCATATAATCTTTTAAAAATAAGACTATATGAAAATATTCACTACGAAAATGCATTGAAAGTATGGTGACCTCACAACATTTGACAATAAACTTTAGTACAGGATTGTACATAATGTCACCGATCATCACAAAAGCAATAGAAGCACAATGCAGTAAACAAGCTAATAGAGAAAAAATAAAAACAGAGATCCATTTGGAGTGGGCTAATTTAAAATCTGACAAATGTTAACAGCTTCAGTAATTTAAAAATTTTTTTTTTAACAATGATGTTCACCCTGTACAAGGCCCAAAGGCCACTCAAGATAGAGGATTACAGACTAAGAGGCAAAGCTTATGCAGATATGTGTGGAAGATAATGGTTGACCCTAGACATGAACAGATTAAGATTGTAGTGAGTGGGAAGCATCATCTTTGGAGTCTTTTCCACAAGGTAGCAGCTTGCAGGAAGAAGTTGTTCGAGTAGAACTTACATCTCACCAAAGGAATACGAATAGAATGAGGGTGGTTCACTACAATGTGCCTGGCATGGTGGATCCTAGCCATGAAGATCAGGACTGGTGGAACTAAGGAGTGTAGTTCATCTGAACAATGATGGTGAAATCTAACTAGTTTGGTTTTTGAGTCACTGAATGTGACCAGCCAGTTTTTCTCCCATTATCTGTTAGAGCTAGGTAATAGGAGAGATCAGTTGCCAATGTCTGGTCATCCAGAGTCTTGGAGGTGCACCCATATGCCATTGTATCATTAACATAGATATTCACAAATGATCAGAGTATGCTCTTAGGTAGATCATTTATGTAAAGTATGAAAAAGGTTGGATCAAGAAGTGAACCTTGAAGGATATCCATGCTGATTGTTTGGGCCTCAGAAGACTGGTAGTTAATAACTACCTTTAGTGACTTACCCATTAAGAAGAACTTTAGATTTGAGAAGATTCTTCCAATGATTCTATAGTTAGAGAGCTTATGCAGTAACCTTTCATACCACACCTTGTCAAAGGCCTTTGAAATATCTAATCCAATCATCCGTAAGATGTATTTGTTGTCTAGTGCCTCACTAATTCAAAGATCAAAGTGAAAAGTTTCACCTTATCTAATGAAGATGAGATTACTTGGGGGGGGGAGCATTTATAATAGTAGGCACTGATGATTTGTCTATTCATAATTTGGTTATTGCAAGCACTTCTGAATGCAGCAGGTGTCCTACAATGTTCCCAGTGATAGATATTGTAGAAATGGTTATGGTGAGCTATGGCTGCAGCACATTTGGACGTGAGCTATGCTGGCTGTTTGGTTTCTGCTGGAATTTTTTTCTCGGGTATAAAACTCCATTCCAGTAAGGATCCATTCTGATAGAAGGGCAGAAGTTTTGAAGGCCAGTATGTGAGGATAGGAGAGGTGCTTCCACCACATAATATTTGAAGCTGTTCCAATCTGCTTTCATGTACCAAAAAATCATTCTTTGGAATGGTCTATCAGGGAATGATTTAGTTTGGCATTAACTTTGACACTGACTAGTAAATGGTCTGAAGTACTGGAGGTGGTGAGAATAAAAAAACTTCAGCAAGGCATTTTTCAGGGCAAGATTTGAGGAAGAGGTCAAGGAGGTTTGCCTGATGTCCTGTTGCAGCAGGGACACTGGTGGGTACTTCAATAATCTGAGTTAGTTCAGAGGCAACAGAAAAGTCTGCAATATCTGCTTTCTTCATCAGTTTTGTCCAAGTGAACTAACAACTCTTTGTGGTGAATATTGAAGTCACCACAAATATGAAAGCTAGCTGAGTAAAAGTCAGTAAGGATCAATAAGAAAAAAAATAAAAAAAATCACTTTCCGATTTTTGGACCTGAAAAGGTAAATTTATTGCCCCTTTTTCTCAAAAATCCCAATGCACTTTCCTTATAAACAATAAGTGAAATGTGTTGTATGTAAAAGCATTCCATTTTGTCTCATTATCTCCACCTTACTAATGCACATAATGCTTCTGTGTGTGTACTGCTTTTCGTTATAAATAAATTACAAAAACCATGAAACTTGATGTTTTCCACTCTCACATATTTTTTCTTAAAACCTGCAAACTCCTGATGAAAAATTACAATAACATTCAAAGTGATGATGCTGTAGTTTCACTAGCAAGTAGTTTTTGCTGCAGTGAATTGCTACACCCATACCTCAAACATTAACTCAATCCTTAGACTAGTTTTTCAAAGAAATTAAATACACTTCTTTAATAGTGAAAATGGCCACTATTTCAGAAACCGGAACATTATATATATATATACACACACACACACACACACACACACACACACACACAGATCAAAAGAAGAGTTGTTAGTAAAAGATAAATTGATCAACAAATATTTATCAAATAATCATAATTTCAAAACAAATCTGTTCTTGTTAGAGGGGGAAAAAAAAGTAAAAAAATAAGAAAGGGAAATAAAGAATTTTGGAGTTCATGACAATGTACCAGGAATTTTTTAAGAAAAAAAAAAAAAAAAGGGACAGAATTTAGTTCCACTATCCCAAACATATATTACTCTTGAAGTTTACCTTGTTAGACAAATGTCTTAATGATGGCCATTATCCAGCAAAGGAACAATGCATAAGCACTGTAAATTCCATATTTTATTACATACGATGGTAGATCAATATTAAAAAACTTAATACCTAAATGATAGATGAATTCTGTTCTGAAATTTTCACTGTATAATTTTTAACTCATGAGATTAATAGTTGAAGTACTTGTTAAGCATGCTCTAGTTCTTCAATGAAAATTTCAATCAGGATCAGGTGAGCAAGGGGAATAACAAGTAACTCTGCATGAACCCGATGGAGGAACACACAGAAAAGCACACCAAGTTTCTGTCAACTGAAAGGCCTTAGAGTTAATACGTCAAGATACTAGTCATGGTGGTTAAGACTGAAGTGGATGTCCGCACATATTTCAGCAAGACTGCTTTCTCCTACATGACACATCTGATCTAGGAGTGACTGGCTGAAAATCTTCACAATCATATCAACCCCAATATGTGGCCTTCTAATTCTCTGAATTTAATGTCTATGATGTTGCTGAGTGGGAGACCAACCAGTGACTCCATAATACTAATGACTCTTTGAAGGCTGCTATTATGGACATGATGGTTAACATAAATGAAAAACATGAACTGGGCATGGAGTTGCTTCCGGGGGGGGGGATTTTATTGAATAACTTTTACTTAGTTAAAAATGTGTACAGATTCTTTTTGAAAATACATTTCTTCCCCAGTTGTATATCTTTATATTTATTTATATCATAATTTGTTCTCAATTACTTGATACATCCTGTAAACACATACAACTTTACAATGTATTAATGCTGGAACAATTATGCAAGGGCTACCAGAGTTAGCCCCTGAAAAATCGTATGCATAGCTCTGAATGATTAAATTTGACAATGTAGCAATGGATCTTATTCCAGTTTATTGATTTTGTGTGTGTGTTTCTTTGTTGTATTTGAATGTGTGCATGTATACACACATATGCTAAAGAAAGAAAAATTTTTCTTTATTGTTAATAAGGGCAAATAGAAGCCCCTATAACAGGTTTTGACATACTATACAAGTCCCCAACTAAGGGATATGTTGCAACACCCTCAAGCAGATGCTGGATATTAAGGAGAGTACCAAACTGTATATATCAAAATTTTCATATATATTTCTAATTTATAAATACAAGATTAATAAAAACAATCATAACAATAATAAAAGAAAAGTCATGTGATTGATAGAAAAAGATTGATTCTTACTACAGAAAGCATCAGATTAATAATTTGTTTTCTTATTAAGTCAAAAACTTTCACCTTTTTACTGTAAAGTTTGTCTTTTTAGACAAATTTTACAGATCTTTAATTGCCGACTTCACTAATATTGTAATTTTTTTTTTTCCTAAATGACTGAATAAAACTTATGAACTGTTTGTCTCTGGGGTTGACTGTGGGTAACTGAAACTGCAATTGTTGGAGAGGGGGTGTGCGCTGTAATCCCAATAACATTATTGGTCAAACGAGATTATTGGCTCATAAGAAAATGTAAACAAAAAATTATTAAGTTTTTTTTTTCCTTATTTAATTCTAATATTTAAAGAGAAAAAAATAGTATTTGAAGAAAAAAAAAAAAAAAAAAAACAGGCCTCAAACCAATTTTGAGGAAGTGGCAACAAGAGAGAGGGGTGAAAAGCAAATTACAAAAAAAAAAAACAAAAAAAAACAAAAAAAAACAAAAAAAACAGGAAAAAGTTACTAATAGATTTATAAATGAAAGATGGTTTTGGTTACAATATTGCTAAGGGAAAAAAAGGACTAAATAATGATATTGCAACACTTGTCTCCACCCACGTTTTTTTTTTTTTTTTTACTGATTCTGTCTTAAAACAAGACTATCAGACAATCTATTGTTTGCTTTTGTCAACTGATGATAACGAAGAGAAGTCAAAGCAGGTAAAGGCTCAGAATGCCTGACGCCATTATTTGCAACATGATGTCAGCCATGTGAGGTTTTTACTCAACCAATCAGAGGTTCAGTTGCATTGTTGCTATAGAAACGGACACTAGCTTGTTGCATTCTCGCCCCAAGGAGAAAGAAGAAGGAAAAGGAATAAGTGGATGATAAAGTATCCCCACTCCCACTCTTTATTTCGTCATGTGGATTTCAGGTATCCACAGACTGACTGCTAGGAGTAAGGGGTGTAAGAGCTTTGTCTCATTCAAGATTATGGTCTTAAAATTCAACCAAAAACAATTTATGCCAATTTGACGAGTTAATCAACATTGAAAGTGTATAAAAAAAAATAGTTGTTTTAGAGATGATAGATAGAGACCAATGGTTTTTTTTAAAGAAAATAAAAGTAAAACAGACATGTAGAGAATGTACATCTGCCTATCGGTGCTATCTGTGTGTAGGTAGGTAGGTATGTATAATCATATGTTAAGACAGGATGTTTCAATTTGGAGAGGATTCCCCACACCCAATTATAACAAAAATTTAAAATAACTTACATCACTAAAATTTTTTGATATAATATGTCTAAAATAATACTTGACAAATGATCCAAAAACAAGGTAGAAAAAAAAGAAAGAAAAGTTCAACATGTTTTGTAAATAACAGAAAACTAAATCACTGAATATGTGTATACGCATGTATAAACTAGAAAGTATTCAATATAGAGTGTAGAAAAAGGAATCAACACTACATGTTGGCATACAGTGTATGCCAACATGTAGTGTTGATCTCTATGCTCCCCCTCCACATGAGGTAGTACCCAAAAGTTCAGGTGACTTCAGGCATGAATTGGCTTCTTCAAATAAAGAAAAACATTTTAGAGAAAATAGGGCTCTTTATTGCATCGCGGAATGATTTTGGAGTATTGACAATACTGTATTGTGAAATGCTGGATAACTTGATAGATAAATTGTTTAAATTTCCCAATTTCTTTTGGATAGTATGTGTGATTACATAGTGAATTTAATGAAAGAAAAAGAACTGTATAAATTTCATGAATATATAATTCATGCTATAGTATATATTCATCATGTGTTATTCAAAATTTCTTATAGAGCAAATGCTTGTTTATTCAACATTTTTTTTATATGCCAAAATCACCTGAAACCTAGTATGCTTTTCAACAATATGGTCATATGACCAAAGACTTTCCCATGTTTAACATGGAATTTTATATTTTCCTGTCTGATTCTGTTGTGATTATCTTCACTGATTTTTTGTATCCTTTAAATTTATTTCATAGTGATACAAAAAAATAAAATGGCAAATAAATTGATAGTGTAAATTAAAAAGTGACATGCTTTACAAGAAATAATTTATCAGACATCTTTTTTTGCATGAAAAACGAAAGAGCTTTATAATATATAAAAAAGGTGGTGTGGGGGGGAAAAAAAAAATGAAAAACTTTTCCTTCTGACCCCTACCCCACAGAAAAAAAAAAAAAAACTTAGGAATAGATTGACTGAAATGTGTTAAGAAATATATGGTTTAATTGTCCCTACCTATTGGGTATGGAAATGACTTCTCAAAGTTACAGATGAAAAAGAATTTATTTTGTTAGTTAATTCTGGACAATCACTCTTAACAGTTTTAATTTGTAATTTATAGCCAATACCAGGGAGGTTCTTTTCAAATGTTACATGTAGAGTTATATCCCTTTACCTTTGTGGAGTTTTCCGATTCAAAAATAATGCCAGTGTAGAGTTGAAGAATGGATAATAGCAAAATTTTAATTTTTTGCCTAATACACAATGTTTAGCCGTACATAATCTTAAGTCTTGTTCTCATTTGAGAGAACACTAAAAGCAGAATATTTTGGGGTTTTGTTACACAAGCAAATCCTAAAAATCATTTCTAAACCAAAGTTAAAATAACAATTCCAGATACTGATATATTGCCTTCAGTGAACTAATTATGCCATTTATATTGTAAACAGGAATGTTCTTTTATTGCCACTAATATTTTAACACAGATTCCAACAAAAAAATTGAAACCTAAAGAAAAATGGCCAAGCTAAATTAAAATTACTGAATGAACTGTTACATGAAAGTTCAGTAATTCTTTAATAGAGTTGTCTAATTCTATGTTGTGTTTGTTGTCACCAAAATGATTCAACTGATCCATTCTACATCCTTTTCCAAGTGTAAAATCTATATGGAAAAAGGAGGATTTCTTCTTTGGTAGCATAAACCAGAAAAGGGGAAAAATGGTGGTCACTACATCAATTGACTGAGGCATTATGGTAGCAACAAAACAAGATCAATAGGCTAGTAACTATTGAAATGAGGTCTCAATCTCAAAATTACAGAATGTTACATTGCAGACTGCCAACAAGTCAATGGGAATATTCTTATATTAAACAAACTCAGGTAAGGACAGTGAGGCAGTTCCGAAACTCATGAGATCAACACAATCGTTCTCCAAGGCTTTCTCCTTGATCCTACCCTCTTTCTGCTTTTTATTAACCATATGCCAATAAACATTCTCAGATCATTAGTAAACATCTATGCAGATGATATCACTGTTTATGGAGGTACTTTCAAAAATCAAGATGATTGTATCCTTGCAGATGATCTCTCACCTTAATGGAGGATGAAAAAAATTGTCTATAACTTAAAAAAAAACAAAACAAAAAAAAACAAGCTAATATCATTTCATCATCACTATTCAGACCCTGATTTGTTTCCAGTTAAAATGAATGATTTAGCTCTCAAGAAAGCTCCAGGCTTTGAATGTATATTGAATCTTATGTTTTCTCCAGATTGCAAGTGGAACCCAGATAGACAATCCCTTGCTAAAGATGCTGGAAAATGGTTGGCTCCACAAAATACATGGTCTCTTCTGCCATGCCTCATCTTTACAAGAATCAGATTAGACCAAAAATAGAGTATAATTGCCAAATCTGTACTAGAGCTGCTCAATCATCAGTTTTCAACCTTGATAGAGTACAAAATTGTTTATATGGGCTTGTGGAAAGGAACACACCTATTATCCACTTTGCAGCCTCTTCTTTCTCCACAGAAACAATGTTGCACGTCTATCACTACTCTACCATTATTTCCATGGCAAATGTTCTGTACTACTGTACTGATGCGGTATTCACCCTGGGCGGATCGAGCCGGCTTCTTCCTGTTATGAGAAGAAGATTCTTGGGATAAATTACAGAAGTAGGGTACCCAGGCCTACTCGAATAACGTTCTTGCTTGCCGCGGGATTCCCACAGACGCAGAGACAGGAACGACCAGAAGCCGCCGGTTACCGATGCAGACGCTCCTTGGATTTTCA
This sequence comes from Acanthosepion pharaonis, assembly GCA_903632075.3. NCBI lineage: Eukaryota > Metazoa > Mollusca > Cephalopoda > Sepiida > Sepiidae > Acanthosepion > Acanthosepion pharaonis. The sequence continues at coordinate 732,955 of CAHIKZ030001550.1, forward strand.
GAGCCCTTGTTAGCCGGCGTGTGTGTCAGACCTGTCCGCCTTGGGTGGCCCTACCAGGAACGAAGTTCCGGGCGGCATAGCTCTGACACTACCGTTTTACACCCCCCCACCGACTGTTCAAGTGAGTCCCATTCTTTATTTTTACCAGTTCAGACCTTCATAACTTGAACACACCATGCTACTTTTACAAAGTCAAATTACTCTAATTTCTAAATGTAAGAGCTTTTCTACAAGAACTACCACTTCATGGAACAAAATTCAACATGGATACTTCCTTTAACATGACAATCTTAACCTCTTCAAATCGAAGGTCAACTATTATCTATCCTCCTCATCCTCAATCTTTATTTGATCCCATTTCCTCTTTTATTCATATCATTCATCATTACAATTTTAACCATGTACCCTGAATTAAGAAAAGAAAAAAAAAAAGCATCACCAATGAATCTGAAGACAACAAAGCCTTCACCATAAATGCAAGAAAATTCTTTTGAAGATATGAAGGCTGACTTAATTTAAAATCACTTTAAAATGCTATTGATGAAGAGCCAATATTGTAGAGAAACCAGTGGAGATATGTTACTCTCTGCAAATGAATGACTACAGACATGCTCCAAAGACATAAACATTCATATACATAGTCTCCATAACAAGACATATGAATTGATATATTGCAATAAGCACTTTGAAATGTTTCATGATGAACAACCAAATATAAACTGATGAGTCATCTATGGTGACCGATGAAACCTAATGCTCAGAATGGAGAGTGTGCTTTGAAGCAGAAACATTAGTGCGTGTGTTGTGAAACAGACAAGAGGCAAGTAACCATGATAAAGGGTAAATGTAGGAATTACACTGTCTCATATTGACATACTTTGGGTCAAGAATATACTTCTTGATTAACCCAATGTCTCTTGAACATGTACAAAGGGACTGTAATGTTACATTTAAAACCTTACATCATGCCGAACATCTAAAAAGTTTAGAACAATGTGAGAGATATAGAATTCTATAATTTTAATTTAAAGTTGGTTTACTGTGTAAGTAAATAATGCTTATAATTATTGGCCTTTTAAATTTTATTCTTTTTTATAATTATATGCAAAGTACAAAATGCACAAATACTGATATTTTTATTAATTATTAAAATACTATTACACACTCCTTGGATGAAGTTCGAGTAAAAGTTGTACAAAAATTCCTCTCAAAATCTGTTCAGTCTTTGGCACTATAGTAAATTTACTTTGAAAACAAATTGGCAAAGGTCAGAAAATCTGTGAATATTTAAACAAAAAGCTAGAAAGATGGAACCACTCCACAAAAATTATCAGGATCACTGATGGCACCACACATTTTTTAAGCCAAATAATGCATGTATGTTTTTAGTTAAATGCAAAAAGGTACAGAAACTTCTGATACCATGATGTCCTAAGAAACATTTAGTAGTACTAAAAGAAAAGAAAAAAAAGAGAAAAATTACATGCTAAAATACTTTCAAATAGAAATTATCAGTTGATATGGTGAGACCTCAGTATTGCATTAAATCTATAGAGCCAAGATTAAGAACCTGTCTCCAACCCAAAGTATATATATTTCTTGACATAGTATTGAATGTTCAGAGACATCTAAACCTCTGGTTATCATGAGCAAATTCTACAGTGCAACATTTTATTTGTAATTGATTCTTAATTTTCTATCAAACTACTCAATATGTTGATATTGTTTTTGGTTTTTGGAAAAAAAAAAATATTTATATGATTATGTTTTTGGCAATGAGAATATTTGAGAATGCAAATTTGGAAGAGGCAACACAAGGACAACAGGAATTGGGAAATGTCCCAAGAAATTAAAATCCTTTTTCTCAATATTTTTCCAAGTGCATTACCCATGAATCACTTCCTGCCAACAGAACAGGGCTTAAAAAACTCACAAAGCTATGAATATTTGCTAAAAGTGCCCTTTAAAAAAAAAAAGTAAAAGGAAAACATGGTGACAAAGAAGGAATATGTGTTTATGAAGTTGGATCAATAAGTTTCACACAAACACAAATCTCTTTTTCTCAAGAAGCCTCTCTGTATGACACTTGATCTAGCACTTGTGCTACAAATGTTAACAGTTGTAAGCATTTCAACTTATTCCTCATGTTTCTTGAATGGCTTCCACTTTGATTGTTTAATTACATACACTTGCAAGTATTATTATCTTGAATTATTATTACATGCAGCATTGTCAGTTATTACTAACTGAAAATAAGATGAAAGAAATGCTAGACAAAAAAAATTAATAATCTACAATGTTTCATCTCGTACTAAAATCCAAGAGTTCAAAAATAAAATAATTACTTGTAGCCTATGTTGTGGTTGAGATAGTTGCATATTTTCTATTTGTTCCAATAGTCAGTGTTCAAGTCAAATTTAAAAGCCAAATGTTAACTTTTTTTTTTTTTTTTAAATATAAGCATAATGCAATCTCCCAATACCGTTTTGCTTTGAGCAGGACTTGGAAAGAAAATTCTACTTTTGGCAATAAATGTATGTTAATTATTGAATAATTAATTTTTTAACAAGTTTTCTTAATTTTATTGTTGCTCTTTATTTATCACAACTTTCTTGGTCAAATATCCTTTAGCATAAAGTAAGAATAACGAAACAACTTCCAGTAAAATTTGAACTCCCATTCCACATTTTACGTAGACAATGCCTTAACCAATTCAGTCTTGGAAGCCAATGACTAAATGGAACACAAATCTACAGACATTATTATATCACTTTTTAAAATCTTTACATGATATTGTTCATTATCAACTAATAGTAGATCTAGTAGTCAAAATAATTGTTACTATATCTGTGCTGCTGCAGCCCAGTCCTCACTCAGAAGCATCTTTGTTGTTTTGTGGGTGACAAATTATTTCTCAATCTGTATCCCACAGATGAAAAATTGCAAACCTCTTTCTACTCTATTTCTATGGCAAATGTTCTGATGCACTACATTCCTAACCTTCACAGCTAAGGCCCGCCATGCCACATACATGTTTTTTGTGGATACTCATATTTGAGTAGAGGGTCCATTTTTAAACACTGTTTATTTCATTTACAAGCCTGCATACTCAATAAAACTTAATAGGGCACATTTTCTTTAAGTTTTCTTGAGTGCACATGCAGGCAGATGAAAAACACACACACACACACATATTTTAAACAATAAAAAAAATAGTAAAAAATTAAAATCTTCAGACACACTGGGTTGTAGATTAATATTCTTTCGTTTTTTTTTATTATTATTTCGTTTAGATTCCTCAACTAGTTTCGGCCAAAATGGCCATCATCGGGAGAAGAATATTTCTGCTTGCTGGTAGCAGTAAACTACAGAAAATTATATATATATATATATATATATATATATATATATATATATGTGTTTGTGTATTTGGACAGTAATCTCTTATTTAAAGATGGCTGAAAGACAAGGTAATGCAATTAAGTTTTTTATTTAATTTTTCTTGCCTTCATATAAGTGTTTTCTTTTCTCTAAATGTTCTATATATATTCAACCACTTTTGACTATTCTGTTAATCATTATCAAGGATATTTTAAAAAATTTTCAACTGAATATGTAGATTTTTATATGTGTATCTATAGTAATGGGAATGTTTTTTTTAATTTTACAGTCAGCACGTTGTGGCTGTGATTGTAGTAGATATTATTGAGCTTTTTCTTTTTTATTATTAATGCTTCCATTATTTTTAGCCACATTTTACATATGGATGAGGCTATTATGGTTATATTTTCCACAAGTATGCTGTGGATGGAACTTGGTAGGTTTCCATGTAATTTAAATGTGTCTGATTAAATACATACACACACATACATTATATATATATACACACAATATTTGCTGTCACATAAGGCACACTCATTACTCCTCATATATAAACTCCAAAAATTATTCACTTTCTTTTACACAAATTATAGAAGTTACCAGACTAACAGGTAAACCCCCTTGCATGACATACTAGTCCCCTAAAGAAATATACATTATTGTAATTAACACAATGAAATATTATAACTGACTATAACAAATCAAAATAATCTTAAAAAATGATATATAGATATGAATGAATCTATTGAATATTGTCAATATACAGAATATGCTTGTGCGTGTCTGCACACACTGTATATATGTATACTTCCCAGATAATGCACATACTGATCTTATACAGAAGTGCTAGTGAGCAGCAATTTGATCCTACACTGATACTACACACTGACCCTGAGCAGATACTTTGATCCCTGGCAGAAGTGCCAATTCATAATAAACCCATCATTTTTTATGGGTACTATGCTAGTTCTGTGATGAAAAGATTAATAATGAAAATACTTTTCTCATTATTCAAGTAAAATTATATTAATTATTAGCATACTTCAAAACTGGTAATCACAAACTGACAATTTGCTATAAAAGCTTTTCTGGCACCAGATAACCATTATACAATAGTTAATACACCAGAAAATCCTCATCTATTATTCTTCAATCGATGTGATAATCATTAATACTTATTAAGAGTGTTAAAATAATTATCAACAATCCCTAGTTACTGCTATTGTGACAACTTTAGCTATTAATAGATAATCCAAATTTGAATTGTTACAACCTGAATATTTGTGATAGATTGGCTTCATTAACTGTCCCTCGCCATGCAAGCTGAGTAAAGAAAACATTTTCAGGGAAATATATAACACAAGAAATTATATTTCCTTTAGAAACACAGAACCCAGTCCAGGTGGGGAGGTGATGAGAGAGAGAGAGAGGATTGAAAGAAAGCAAATTTAGAAGCAAGAATTTCTATTTTTAAAACACAAATCTCAGCAGCTGCCACTGACAAGCACAATACTGACAATGTTGTCTACAGCAACTACTTCTCTAAAGCAAACATTGTGATGTGGGTGAGGAGGGCTGTCTTCCACAGAGCCCCGCCCTGATGCATGTGTGCCCAACAGTTCATCGACTCCCACTCTAAGAAGAATCAATTGCAGGACCAGTTATTCAGTGTCATTATAATAGCCACTCTGTTAAAGCTACTATCACAGCAATCATAGCAAATGTAGCCAGTGTTTTGACAGAGATGATGCCATCTGTCAAGCTACAAATTAGACAAGACTAGATAGGAATGGTGACATACTAGGAACCTTGCAAACAACTACAACTTTATATGCACAAACCAGAAGTTGATAATAAAACAAAAGTAAAATTTCATGAGACATTCAAATTTCAGTCATCAATGGCAATCTAATTGTTAGCCATTCATATACCAAAGAGCAACACTGGAAAAGTTGAAAAAATATCTGAAGAATAGTGGAACATAAATGTAAGCATTTTAAGCATAATTATCGGAATGCTTAGAAGAGTCCCGAGGAACCTTACAAGACAGAAAGCTGGCAATCCAAAATAGGACAGAGAACATCCATTATAAAAATTGGCAAAAATTCTAAGGAGACTTGCTGTCATTTGACCTTGAATGAAAGTTATCAGTTATTACTAATGTAAAACTTAAATATAAATAAGGTTGACCATCATTGAGGAGACCTTGCTAGAGAACTGAAAAATCACTTGAGAGTGCTTCAAAATGTCTATTAAAAAAGTTCTGGAGAATCCAAAAAATCAACTCGCTCTCTCTCTCAGCAAGTCAGCAAGAGAACTAAAGAGAGTTCCAGAATAATAAATAAACTTATAATCGTCTGATCTCCAGTGAAGGCTACCAGTTATGACTGGAATTAAAATTTATTAGAAAAGCAAATAAATGAAAATAATATCATTAGATTTCAACTTAATAATTAAGGATAATTATTATTGGAAGGTAAATTCTAATAACGACCATTCGTCTTTATTACTTAATGATAGTAGTAATCATGATTTTATTCTTATCATTATGCTTAATCTTTTCAGTTCAGATTAAAAGAATAATTCTTAATATTAGTTTGAAAATTATAATATTTCTGTCCTCATCAACACACTTATATTGGCTTGTCTCTCTTTTGCTAGGATCAGGGGTGGATGAACTGTCTATCTTCTATAGATTGTCCTTCCTGCCTGCACTAGTTAATTAAAGTGACAATAAGTTGTTCATGCCAACCAAATTTACTGTTTAGATTTGGTGTCCTTCCTGGGTAACATAGTGATCTGAGATGGCTGAAGCAATTGCCAAACTGTAGGTTTTGTCTGTCTGACTGACTACATCAAAGGGCTGAAGAGCTTCCCCTGCTCTACAAATGTAGCCATAGCCAGGGAGAGTGGAGGAGGAGTGACAGACAAGCCTTTCCCAAAGGCATTAGTCCAAAGTGACATGCAAAGAGCCTGAGCTAGAATCACAACCAGATTCCATTTTTCATGCTGTTAATGGTTTGGATACCCTGTACCTCTTTGTAATTATATATTTAGCACTTTACATAACACATGATATCCAAGGTAACAAATATGTCAAATCTTTCATTCACTTCAATAATTACATATGGAGTGAGATGACAAATTCCAGCAGTAAGACTTAGTGGGGTCTGGTACAAGAAGAATTCAACACTAATCATTGATATATTTTAATACTGACTACATTTGAAATCAGTAATGGCTTGGCTTTCTTGCAGTAGCAGAAGAGTGGGAAAATTTATGATTAAACATTGAATTTTTCAGTTTGTTTTAGTCAGTGTTAGTACTCTATTTGTATATTGAGCACTGAGAAGGGATTTCAGTGGTCAGGAAAAAAAAATCAAGTCATATTAATAGGATTATTATACACATAAAAATCTATGCACATAACACATGAAAAAACTGCACATGCATAATTTATTTTATTAGCAGGTGATATTTAAATTCAGATAAACATCAAAATTCTAAATGCTGAGTATCAAAGCAGCTTAGCTCCTGACATACTGATAATTTTTCTCTCCACATTTCACCCAGTGTCAGAATCTTGAGAATGGCTGGGTAGTTGCCTTAAATAATTTAATTCATAATCATATGAGATCTTCAATTCTTAATTGCTCACATCTGCGTCATGAGTTTAGTTAAAATCAAAACTTCCATTCACTTAAGGAAACATTGTTGATTTGTCAGGATTAACAAACTTAATTACAACAAATATTTTCATAAGAAGAGACAAGATTAATTTGCTTTAATATTCACATTTAATCTGCTGTATCAATATTTTACCAAGATAATTACCATTATCATTTTTAAAACAATGGACAAATTGTAATCATAAGAATATTCCAAGCAGGAACATGATCACCATCAGTGGTTACTTTAAACAAAACTATTATCAATAAGATCCATTCAGCATTTCAAATGATTTCAATACAGTGATTTATCTCCCTTATATCAAATGTAAATTTCTAGCACAAGACTACTATCAGGAGCCCACCTTAGGATATAAAAAGCTATGCATTTGAAGTAATATGAAATAGTGTTTGAAATGCAATCCATTTTAATTATTTTTCCAAAAGCAAAAGCAAAAAAACAAAAAATCAATTTTTTTTTAACCAATAATTGTTCGTGGCTTGGATTGAGGAGTTGAAGAGCTGAGTTTGAATTCCAGTCGAATCCATTACATTCACTTATGTGCTAATACCCTTAGGAAAGGTATGAATTCTCTTCTCCCCCCTCGTCAGTCATGTATCGAAAGATAAATGATCGCCTAAGTGTGTATCATGCATGGTACATAACTTAGTGAAATAAATAAACAATACTAGCCTTGTTTGTAATCAGATCACAATTTAGTTTGCTAAATTTTGATCAATCCTTGTCCATGGAATCAAACAGACTTTGCTCACTAGATGAAATAAATTATACAGTATGTGGCAGAAACACCTTGTACTGGTAAGACATTAGCTAGATGAAATCACAACTGCGACTAATGTCTTACCATTATAAGAGAGGAATTTCTGCCACACCCTGTATTTCTTCTTGGACAGTATTTTTTATTTTAATTCTGATACAGGTATTCCAATTGTTTTTGCTTTATTTTTCAAATCTGAGACTCACTGAAAACATATTGAATTAAATTTCACTTTTTATGTACAGAAAAAGTACTTGAAATAAATTATATTTTGAATTCAACCTGGTTTCATTTCTAATGAAGGACTCTTCAGATTCAAAGGGGTGCTCAGAAGATGAGTCAATTGAAAAACAATTATGTGCAATATAAGGGAGGTAAAACAGTATTTTTGATACTGAAATCATTTGAAATATCATCAATATATCATGAATATTCTTAATGTAGAAGTGCAGATGAATTAATGGTTAACATTGTGGAAGATAATACAGGAGAGATGCAATAAAATTTTAATTAAAACAGTGTTCACTTCATCTTTAATAAAAAGATATGCATAAATTTTTTCTCTTTCCAGCTATGGGTTAAATAGAGCAGACTGGGTTCTTCAGCCTCGGTAGGGCAAATGGTCTAAGAAAAGGACAATTCTAAGTTCAAAACAGAGAAGGCAGCAGGAAATTATTGCACAATTTTTTCAAACAACAATCATGACAATTTTAAGAGATTTAAAAAGTTTACAGATATCCTTTTAAAAGGAAGCTATGGAGAGCCATTATTACCTACATTCTAAAGAGACATAGGACTTAAGAAGGAAGATGTGAATGCCTTTTTTTTTTTTTTTTTTTTTTTTTACAGTGGTGTTCACCCTGTGTAAGGCCCAATGGCCACTCGATGTAGAGTGTTACAGAGTAAGAGGCACAGCTTGTGAATATGTGTGGAATAGGTTAAGATTGTTTTGATTGGGGAAGCAAGTCTTGGGAGTTGGTTCCACAAGGCAGCAGTTTGTGGGAGGAAGCTGCTTGAGTGTAACTTACATCTCACCAGAGAAGTATGAAGGGAATGAGGATGCTTTGTTAAAATGTGCATGACATGGTAGGTCTTAGCTGTGAATGTTAAGACTGGTGGAACTAAGGAGTGTAGTTCATCTGAACACCCTCCATGGAATTGGCAATAGAGGCTTGCTACGTTTTGTCTGTGAGAAAGGAGTTGCAAAGTGGAAAATAATTTGTCACCTGCAAGGACTCAGAAATACTTTTGAAATCTATTGTGAGTGGAAAGTAAAAACTGGGAAACTCTTGGTCATATATAGCAGCAGTACTTCATTTTTGGCCTGATATGACTCTTGCAACAGTAGAGAATAGCAGGATGAGTGAGGTATATGCTGGAACAGTACAGGAAACTGGCTATTTTTCCTGCATCTTTAGCGATGGATCGTATATAAAAGTTCCACTTGAGGTCTGGATTGAGTCATAATAAGCACTCAAGGCATGGGGCTTCCCAGAGGGAACATCCATTCATCATGATTTTCGAAAGTTCTGGGTCTGATCAGTGAAATGTCCTCCACATCCAGAACTTGCTCTTCCCTTACCTTTATTTCTTATCTCTTCTAGCTGCTTTGTTTCCTCCTCCTTATCTCAATTCTTTTCATTCCCCTTCTCTTTTTCCCCAACCTTTTTCCTCTGGTCCTCCTTTTCCATCAGTCCCCTTCCCATTTTTATCCTTAGATTCTTCCCCTCTTCTTATCCTTTATTTCACTACTCTTTCCACCTTATCTTCTATTTCTTTTACTGTTCTTCCATTTTCCTCTCGTTTTCTAAGGTCTCCAACTTACCTCTTTTCTCAACTCCACCTCTTGCTCACTACCCACATCCTTCATATCCTCTCTCTGTATTCCCCACTATCTCAGCAGACAATCATCACGGCTGAGCAAATGAAAATCAAAATAAGTAAATCAATGATCAAGCATTTGCTTTGGAGACAACAGATGCAAAATTATCATACAGATGATTAAATCCAATCATGTGAAATACAACTTACCATGTTGCAATGACAAGTCTCAGCAGCTATCTTCCTGCACACACAAAAGTGGTCAGTATTTGTGCAGTTCAGAGAACATTAAATATCCAAGCCATGTCATGGTAAATGGACGCTTATCAAATCAAATTGCAGTTTTTCTTTTTCTATCTTTTAAAAGGAAATCACTTCTTGTCTTGATTCAATTTCTCCTCTCTCCCTCTCTTGGAGAGATACCTTCCATACTTCAATTTGTCTCTTTTTCTGAGAAACAATTTTTATTTTACTTCTAATTGCTTGCATAGGTTAGTTTTTCCAGAGGTGTAGAGTTAGAGAACTTAGAGTGAAATTGTAAAAAATTAAATGAAGAATTTAAAATAACACATTATAAAAATAACAGCTTTTCATATTAAGCTACATTTTTCAGCATGAAAATTTAATAAAAAAGAAAATTTGTTTTACAAATTTCTTTAAAAATATATATCTACAATAAATAAAAATTTCCATTAAGTTGATTTCACCATAAGTGAAGAAAAAAAAATTTTGTATAATACAAAACACACAGATGTTGATTGGATACCATGCTCATATCTCGGACAAATTGGCTAGTATAGTAAGTTCAGTCTTCACCAGCTGTTCTGCTACTGTAGCCTTGTGCCAAACTAAGCTTTAGTAAATAACTATAAATTCAATATCAAAGAGGCTTTTTCATTAAATCATCCATATTTGATGATTTCATCATAACTGAAGATGGAAACTATTGTGTGTCAGTGCATGACACAGGACTGAGTTGTTATTAGTAACTGATGTACATTTGCCATTTAAGCCAGACAGTTAAAAGAAAAGAAAGAAATGAAAGAAATAGAGAGAGAGAAATTAGAGCTGAAGGTTTTTATGCATCAACTTTTCTTCTCTATATAACCTTTATTGTTTTTCTTGTTGAAAGATTATCTCCTAGCTTCTCACCCCAACTGAATCTTTCTCGTTTACATCCTTGTGTTCTTCACAAGTCTGCCAATAACAAATTACTTTAAAAAATCCTATCGATTACACTAGTTTTAAACAACAACACTGCAAATCAAATGGTTGTTGGTTCATTTTACAAAATACACTCACTACTGGTAATTGGTTTACACAATCCGGAGCAGGTATTACTTAGCTCAAATGACATTTACCAGAGAATATATCTGTGGATACAAGCATGCACCGTTATCTTTAACGATTGAAAACAAATGATGGTAACCCTTAAAAACTGCTTCCATTCTGTAAGCGTAATACTTGTCAACTCAAAGCAAAAAGATATTGTTGAGCTTTGGCAAAACACTTTTAGTGATAGTTTTCATTCATTATATTAGCTTGCACATCTTTTATTTTACCCAATCCAGAATGTTTATGTAACTCATGATATCATCCCAACTTTTATTCACTTACGCTATACACACTGACACAACAAATACTAAAAGCAGATTCCGAAATTCCCATTGTACATTTGCTGTATGAGATATTTTAATAAGATAGCAGAGCATTTTTTAAGATTTGTTCATATACCACAAAAAAATGTAAAATATTAATTGAAACAGTGTGGCTAAATGATGTCAGATTATGTGTCAATGTTTTCACAAACTTGATACTAACAAACTAATATCGGTAATGTTTTCAGAAGACATTTATATTTCTATGATAAATATAGCAAATGAATTTAATACATATAAACATGTTTTTGTCTATATTTCTGAGATGAGGTATTATGTACACTATTTACATTATTCAGACTATTGTCCTCATCTTTGTTGCCATGTTTATCACAATGTTTTGGCAGGTGTACGCTCCAGCTTTCTTCAGGTGGTTGGAATGTCAAACTGAACCCTTTATTTCTAGTTCCACATGCCATGTCTAATAGATATCAGTTATCAGTTATCTCCTGTTAACCTCTCCAAGTTCTCCACTGTCTTAAGCAGGTACTGAACTCACAACTCGTTGGGTCCTGTTACTGGATCTAACCAATGCCTTTATCCACTGTGCCATGTGCCCTTAAGGACCTCTGTACATGAATTTCTGGGACTTTAAAACTTAATTTTAACATTTTTTACCAGTGCTCATATTGCAAATTTTGCATATTTTCTTATCAGAGCTCTTATTGCAATTTTTGTTGTTATTGCTTTTCTCAGGCACTCCTTATTACCGATTGCCATATTGTATTCATTTCTATGCTTGGTCATGGAAATAATCAAAGATGTCCCCATCCTATCCAACCTGATGGTGAGCTTGGATGTAGTGCAGTTTGTCCACTAAGGTACCCACAGAGGAGACACACTCAGTAGTCAGATTGCTTACTTAAATATATTGTGGACATTTCACTAACATTGGTTAATACCAATTTTATCATGAAAACAATGACTTGTATAAAATCTGACATGGTGTAGAAAGTCCACAAAGAATATTACCCCACCCTACCTATTATTAGTTTGTACTGTTATTGATATAAGAAAATAACGGCTGTTGAGAAGCATATGAGGAAATGAAAACTACCTTGGTAATATAAAGACTTAATTTTATATTTATCAAAGTTTGCACATTTTCTTTTTAATTTTATACTTAAAAGTTTGTCTGAAATAAGCTTCCACTGCTGATTTTATTATTAAGAAGTGATTTTCATTGGTCAGGGATTAATGTAAAAATTATTGGCTGAAAAGCACTATCATATGTATAACGTAAATATATTCCAAATGATTTCACTACTGGAGTGCATTGAAAATCAGGAAGAAAATGCAATACTAGTGATTTTCCTGCAAAAATGCACTTAAAAATAAAGAGATTGTCAGTGGTCAGGAATTAGGCAAACCCAACTGACAGAATAGGGCTATTAGATAATGTTAAGTGATTAACAATGTTTTATTATAGTCATACCTTGCTGTAAATGTTTAATACTATTTTTAAATTGCTTTATTATTTGTTTAAAATTTTATATGTAGGCTCTCCACAATATTCAAATCAACTGACAGCCTATGTAGTAGAATTGTTCAACAATATGTATTTGATTATCAGTAAGCTGTAATGAACTCGGCATATCAGCAGAGTTCTCCTGAATATGTGTGTTCAGGACAGATCCATTAACGGGGGAGATGGATCATACCATATTCTTGCCTGCCTTATTCTTACAGAGGAAAGAAGTCCCTGAATTGAGCAGGCATCCTTTGCTGTCTGTGAGGCTGTGGTGGATTGCAAGGAGCATGATGAGGTTCTTCCCATTTCTCACTAGAACTGGATTTAATCCTGCTGCGTTTCATAATCTTCACCGAGTGGCTTGATCGTCCTCTGAAGTATCAGTGGGTGGGTGGCCTCTAGAGCACAAGGGCCTCTTGTAATATTCAAAAGGAGATCATGTTTTTGTTTCTGTCTATATTTCTGAGATGAGGTATTATGTACACTATTTACTTTATTTGGACTATTGTCCTCATCTTTGTCGCCATATTTATTACAACGTTTTGGCTGTTGTACGCTCTGGCCTTCTTCAGGTGGTTGGAATGTCGAACCCACCACCTGAAGAAGGCCGGAGTGTATAACAGCTGAAACATTGTGACAAAGATGGGGACAATAGTCAGAATAATGTAAATAGTGTACCTGTTTTTGTTTCTTCATAGTTGAATTGTCCTGAATGACAGACCTTGGTTAGGCTTGCGGATCCAGATTCATCCTCTGCTGGAGCCAAGTTCCTTAGTGAGACTGTCTTTATGTCCATCAGGGTAATGGGATACATGCATACTGGGTGTTAGTGTTTAGAAGCTCAATTTGATCTACCAGTGGCTCATTCTTATTTAGTCATGTGTCTTTTTAGTAATATCACTCCTGGTTTCAAGAACCAAAATGATAGGGATGCTTCAGCCGAACTTCTCATAGGAAACAGGAAGAATTGTTCATGAGGTGCTGTGTTAGTGGTGGTGCATAACAGTGTTCTTATTGCCTGCAAGTCCTCTGGGAGTAGTTGTTCCAAATTCTTTAAAGCTACCACTTTATCAGCAGCTGTTAGTTGAACAGTTTTCCAAATTATTCCATTATACCTCTTACACTGGCCATTACCTTTTGGGTTATATGGCGTTGTTCTACTTAAAGCTATACTTTATGCTTGTAGAAATCATACGTGTTCAGACATAAATGAAACACCATCTGTCCAAATGAATAGACATAGGTAGCCCAAAGATGGCAAAAACTGAGCAAAGTGCTTATATGACCATTGTAAAGGATACATCAGTGTGAAGTATTGTGAAAGGAAACCATGAATATTCATCAATTATTGTCAGCATATATTTGTTAGGAATCTTTCTTAGGGTTGTAGGGCTTTTATGACCTTGCTGGTGTTAGGACGGTAGGTTTATTTTCAGTGCAAGTGATTTTTTTCACATCCTCTCTTGAGTAGAAAAGGTTTTTGATTTTCATCATGTGGACCAAGCATATAACATCTGGGTGGCACAACTATGTAGTTTCTTTAACTCTTCATTGCAAGCAGCTGAGCTACATACATAAGAAGGTGTCTATAGCTGCGTTTTCTTTACTGGGGTGGTACATTATGTCAAACGAATAACATGAGAGTTTCATCCTCCATATGGCTATCTTATCTTTAATTTTGTTTGCTGTTTTCGGGTTGAACATGAATGATACTAATTTTTGGTCTGTAATTAATTTAAAATGTCGCTTGATCAAATAATGCCTTCATTTTCTCAGTGATTCGACAATAGCATAGGCTTCTTTCTCTATTGCAAAATGCCTACATTTCAATTTAGACAATTTATGGCACATTCTGAGGCATCTATCTCTCCTACTAGAAGTAGTGTATGATTGGGCATAGTAATGGCTACTTTCGCCATGCCCTACTTTAGCTCATTGAGTGCTTTCTCTGCTATGGAAGATAATGTGAAGTTTGATACTTTTGTTAGAGGGTAGATTTTGTCTGAAAAAGATAATATCCAATGGACAGTGTGCAAACATTCCTAATGCATGATGCAGAGCAGGTAAATCTTTTGGAACTGGTAGGCTGAGTAATGGATTCAAACTTTCTGGATCAGGTTTTATGTTGTTTTTACTTCGAAAATAACATTTGTCTTGATTAAGTATAAGCTTGTACTTTTTGATAGTCCCCATGAATAATTTAAGATTTTTGTCATGTTCTGCTTGATTTTTCCCGCAAATAGCTACATCATTGATGTAAGCATAGGTGCCTTGCAGGTTCTCTTTTTATATTATTGAAAACTAGCTACACTCCAAGGTGAATGGCTCGGTTTGATTATTCCTTCAACATACAAGTAACTTCAGTTTGGATAAATAATTTATCCTCCGCTGTGTGTCACCTAGATTAAGTAGCTACCAGTTTACAATCCGGTGTTAAATTGTTGACGAGAGCTGGGTATGGCATTTTCGTAGCTGTTAGGCCACAGACTTTAAAGGGTGGCTTAGAGCTTCTGAAGGGTATTTTTACTAATGAATGTTGGTGTTAGAAGTTGTGCCCTAATATTAGATCATAGCATGGATCTTTCATTAGTAGACATCTTACTCCTTGGTATAGAGTACCCTTTACTCGTAGGTCAACTAAACAGTATTCAAGTATTTGTATGGAAAGATGAGCTAGTCACTGCCACTTTGTTTAGGCATGGGTAAATTTTCCACAAATTTACTTTCACAATGCTTGCATTAAGGAAGTTTCCTGTGGTCCCCATGTCAATCAGTGCTTTTAGTGGCTGTTCATTAGCTGTGATGTCTATCATTGTAGTTGATAAGCAGCCAAGTGTATCCAATGATGCTGAACAAGTTACAGTTTTCCTCTACTTTTTCTTTCTTTTACAAATTTTAGCCCAATGTTTCTGTTTTCTGCATGTATAACATTTACCCCTTCTAGCAGGGCATAATGACCTTATGTGCCACCACAGAAAAAAAAATGTGTGTTTAGTTAAGGCTGATATTTTTGAAGAGCCTAGTGTTTCATACAATGCAGGGCAGGGTGGAGGGTAAGTAGAGAGTTCTCTGCATCATAATTTTTAGCATTTTTTTCTGCTAAATTTAGTACTCTTGCCTAGTCACATGACTGCTGTAATGTTAAGGTGCTGTTTTTGAGTATTCTTTGTCGGATATCCATGGAGTGTAGCCCATTTATAAAGGCATCTCGTATCAATTTGGCTTGATATTGTTCTGCTGATACTGAAGAAAATGAACATTCCTTACTTAGTTTTATCAAAGCTTGATAGAATCCATGAATAGAATTTGAGGGCAATTGATGTGTCTAAGTGTCTAAAACAATTTCATTTTTTTTTTTAATGTAGATCCTGTTGAGTATTGTTAAAGCCTCTTTGTAGGAATATGTGTCCATGAAATACATACTGAGACATATTTGGTGAGATAATTTAGCTTATTAAAACTTTGGTCACAGTAAACTCAAGAAATTCATGAGTCTCCAGTGATGATATTTGTCAATAATAAGTTCTGTGGACAGAGTAAATTGGCCATTTCAAAATGGTTAACAAGTGTTCATTAAATTGTAGTAGAATTGTTTGAGACAATACATATTTGTTTGTCAGTAAGCTTTAATGAACTCTGCATATCAGCAAAGTTCTCCTGAATATGTATTCAGGACAGATCAATTAATGGGAGAGATGGATCATAAACCCTTTAATTTACAGGTGGTGGCCACCAGAATCTTGTAAATTACCAGGATTCTAATAAACCAATATTTGTGTTTATGTGACCAAATTTTAAAAGCCTGCTTCCATATCAAATAATAAAAATACTGTGATTATTTTGCAAGAAATGGATTTAAAAAAAAGAAAAAAGAAAAAGAATGCTAACCATATTTAAAAACTAATCAAACTCACTGATGTTACTTAGTTTTCTGAATCTGTTTGAAAATTTTTAGAGTGAGTCAATTTTGACTTGTCTATGGTGAGCCAAATAGAGAAAAATGCAAATGTTTTTAAGAAAAAACTTATTTAAAAATAAATTTATCTCCCTTATATTTATACAAATTGTGGTATTTCTATACATGTCAAATATGATTTTCACCATACTGAAATGTAATTATCTTGAAAAATCAATGTATTTAATTAGATAAGAAATATCACAAAGGAAATAAGGGGTTATTTTGCTAATTCATTTACAGGAAAATAAAATTAGCAGAGCAAGGTGTGAGAAGTTTGGTCCTTATTGTAACCTTGTAGGGGACTAACTAAATATTTATCCAAAATTACTACCATTTTTCCTTCAGAATCTAAAAATCAAAAGGGATTCTACTTCTAATTTTGGCTCAGATTCTTGTAAACAATCACCATCGTTCCTTTTTATTGTCATCTAAAGAAAAGAAAAAAAATATCCACTTGTCATTCATATATTTTTTTTTTATAGCAATCAGTAAGTACATTTACAGATTCTTTCTATTGATGGGTTGGTCCAAAGATTTATGTACTTCACTGGACTTTTGGCTTTCATGGCATCTCAAAGAGAAAGTCATGGTTACTTTGCAGTGCTTATACTTGATTAGTACAAGATTGTATAGCGACAGTAGCAAGGAAGACTTTCTGACTACTTATTTAATTAACTGCCTTCTTGATTATGCTTTGAAAACCATAAATTTTCTTCTCATATCAATTAAATTTAACTCTTAATTAAACATAAAAATTGTCCATGCATAACAAACAAATCATTTCTTCTAGCCATTGGACTTTAAGAACAAATATTGAAACATTTTATTTTGGGTTGTAAAATAAAAAGACAGCATTTTGATTATTATTGTTTTAATCCACACATACAATGTATGCAAATAAAAACATACACCGCACAAAGAGATATGTGCATGAGACAGACATAACACAAACACTATCAATGCGAAAATTCAGTAGTTGTCTTCTCAATCCTTCAAAAATTTACAGATGACATAAAAAACTTGTTATATGAAATATACAGCGAGATAATAAAGAGAAAAAAAAAAATGTGTGATCAGAGTAATGGTTACTAGTGCAGAAAGTGAAATTGATAAGTAAAATTCAAATTTCATTCTAGAATGTTACATCACTTCATACTAATGTTCTTTGGGAAAAGCATGAACCCATCTTCTTCCCACACTGAGTTAAAGAGCAAGGTAGATAACATTTTCTTACCTTTATTGTCAGCCAGCATGAGTGAAGGAAAAATTTAAATTCTAAACTAAGGAAAAGGCAATGGGAAACCACAATAATTCCTGTGAAGAGCCATGACTGACCCCATCTTCAAGAGACAGGGGGAAAAAAACTAAAAAGACATGCAGTATCCAAAAAGGAGACTTGTAACTTGACCTCTGGAAAAACTTCCCTGAGATTTTATTAAGAAAAGACATTGTGACATTTATTTATGTAAAAAGAAATGAAATCTCATTAAGGATTCATAATAGTATGTTTCAACTGTATGTCAAATGATTTTTGGGAAACAATTGCTTTTATTTAGTTAATGATCTTTTTCAGGTAACAGTGGATTAGTTTGTTTACCAAAATTTTGAGTTTAAATCTATTAGTGTCCCCCCCCCAAAATAAGTTTAATTATTCAAAACCATTATTCACATTTACACATAAACAATAGTCTCTTGCTTGTTTACACATTGGCTTACAATGAGTACTGCAAATGTGTTTATGCATGTGTATGTATCATCATCTGCTTCTGACCTTTTATTTGAAGTAATCTGGAATGTCAACATTTTCATGTCATAATTTTCTCTTCACGTTACATGTGCAAGTCCTTTTAGTTGTTGCTGCTGTTGGTAGTCCTCAAGTAATGTGTTTTGGTACAGTTCTTTGTCAATATGTAGCACCAGTCCATAGTGTTCAAAAAAAGGACAGTCTTTGCTAAGACCCTCAGGCTTCACTCACTCAAAGCCTTTTTTCACCATTGATCTTAGAAAGTGGTTGTATACAGCTGACAGTTTAGATATTTCTGAATGGGTTGGCACCATGCAAGACATCTATAGAAAAGTCTTGATTTGATGAGGCTATTTAAGAACATGATTAGAGTTTTCAGGTTGATGTTTAGGGTTTGTAGAAATTTGAGGTGTTGGGCGTAACTACCTCTTGTGCAGCCTATCCT
The DNA here is from genome assembly GCA_903632075.3 of Acanthosepion pharaonis. NCBI lineage: Eukaryota > Metazoa > Mollusca > Cephalopoda > Sepiida > Sepiidae > Acanthosepion > Acanthosepion pharaonis. The sequence continues at coordinate 751,880 of CAHIKZ030001550.1, forward strand.
ATATTCAATTTCCTTTTCGCCTAAATTTGTTATAACGGATCTATATGCCGAGGTATTTGAAGAGTTTCGTATTTACTAGTCCAAGACCCTGAATTTTTATGATGGATTAAAGGTAGGTGCTACCATTGCTTTCATTCCAATTCCAGATCAGTTTCTGTTTTGGAAAGGTTTATCTGGAGTCCCACTTATTGGTGCATTTAGCAGAGAATGTTGATTTTCTGCTCAAGATTATTCTTATCCCAACTATGAATATCTATGTCATCAGTATAGCCCTCTTCATCATCAATACATTGGCTTTGGGAGGTAAAGCAGGATCATTGTCTTCTTTTGGTAGATTGGGATGTGGAATGTTTAAATGGCCAGTGCCCATCTCTTTACATCTATGTTTATAAGTGTGCAGCGCATAGTCTAGGAAAAAAAATGAAAGGACATTAATATGTGATAAACTGTACTTTTTGGGAATGCATCGGATTCAAATTGCTTTTATAAAATATAGAATCTTGTTATTGAATTTGAGGAGAAAGTAAGCTATATTCAGCCTCAATGTCAAGTGAGGCTTTATTATTCCTTAGGTCTCTTTTTTTTTTCTTTTTTTTTTTTTTTAGAGATATATGGTTTAAACGAAAAACCTACTTTTTTCGGTTTCATCTTCACACCATGAAACTACATCAAAATGTTTTAAATATCACTACTGAGTGACAATGTCCAAAGAAACACTACTGAAAAAGACTTTCAGATGTTAATAAAATTATCAACATTTATACCATTGTAAGAGAAAAAGATTGAACAAAAATGTTAAAAACATTTAACTGACTAGTTTTAGGAAATAAATGTGAAATCTATTTGTTTACAAAAGAAATGAAGAAAAAAAAAAAGAAATATGACATGATGTCTGAAATATTTGTTTCATTCAGTTTTCAAAAAACAAAAAAAAAATACTAGAAATTAAGTTAGCAACAAAAGAGCTAGTAAAAATTAAAAAAAATATAGTTGCCAATATTGTCTTAAAGTTATATTTTATGAAGTCAGATTTTTTTGTAAGGGTTTTCTAGTAAGCCATTACGCCAATCACGAAATAAAGTTGTTGTAAACAAGAAAAATGAATGAAGATTTTTTTTTTTTTAATAAATAAATTTGTGTTTTTATCTCGGCTATGCACCTAAATTAAATATTAAGAATAATTAAAATAGTTCTTAATTTCACTTTTAAAATAATGTGTATATTTCCAGATATGAGAGTGTCTGTTTTCTAAAATTATAAATTATGTATCTATCTATCTAGCGAATACACATAAAATTAGATTAAAAAAAGTTTTAATTTCAGTTTTAAAATGTGTATATTTTCAAAACTGCAAGTCATTGCCAAAGTAAAAATTATTCTTTTTTAGCTACTAGTGTTCGGTGGGTGTTTGCTCCTGTTCTGCCAATAAAATTCTTCTAAACAAGGAAAATTAATTTTATTATTTTTACAAATATCTTTGTTTCATCTGGCGAATAATACACTTAAGATATATTACAATTATTAAAATAGTTTTTAATTTCAGTTTTAAAATGTGTATCTAAAAAAGAACAGGTTATAGCTTGCAGATTTGGAAATCTACACATTCTAAAAATGAAATTAAAAGCTTTTAATTATTTTTAATATTTAATTTTAGCTGTAGTATTCGCTAGATAAAAATAAATTTATTTAGGGGAAAAATAACTCATTGATTTTCCTTGTTTAGAAGAAATTTATTTGCAAAACCCAAACCAGAAAAGAATTGCCGTACTTTTTTTTTTTTTTTTTTTTGCTTACTTTATAATTTTTGAAGGAAATTGCTTCCTTGGGTCAGAGAAGAAATGAACATCTTCCTGGTCGTAGTTTAAGTTGTCTCCTAATTGAGTGTACAATTTCAAGAATATTGATAAAGATTGGTCACTTTGATTTTGCGAAACAAAGTAATGTGTAAAATTTAGTCACAAAAAAAAAAAAAAAAAAAAAATCATCTCACATTTTTGGCTGGTCGAAGCAATACCATTTTAACTTACTGTAAAAAAATCAACGAATAAAAGCACATACAAATTACATATATAGAAAGATTATATTATTTTCTTTCCAGCCATATGAATGTTTTTAAGATTGGACCAAAAATACACGAGATATTGCGAGTTGAATGGTTTAAGTATTATCAATCTCAAACAAAATCAGATATTGACTGGAAATGCTATCATTACACAAGAAAACAAATGGCTTCCTTAGAAAGCAAAAATACTACATTAAAAACCGAACCAAAAACCGCAGTATCAAGGAAAACAAAACCGAACACCAATACCGAAACATAAATTGCCAAACCGACCAACTATAATCTTTTTTTTAATAGCTTTCTTAATTTCCTCATCAGTCGGTTCATTATTGTTTATGTTTGGATACTGACTTTGTAATAATTAGATGTATATTGGTATAAATTCTTTTTTCTTCATACTCGAGTTTAGTGTGATTGGGATTGAAATGTGATTCAAAGTGTTTTTTGAGACAAGGACATTTCTTTTGCGATGGTTTTGGTTGTAAGATATGATTTATAGCTGCTTGACTTCATTAATTTAATTTTCAAATTTCTGGAGATACTGGTTTCTCAAAGAATTAAGTTTTCTATTTTCTTTGTTAATTGCTTGGTATTTTCCCTTCCGTTTTTTTTTTCTTTATTTTTCTATTTGTTTCTTCCTTGTATCATTTTTTTTCAATTCAGGATTGCTGTCCCATGGGTGTATCATTTTCTTTCTAGGTATTCTTGGGATGATTTCATGTGCTTCAACTAATGATGGTATAACAACATTATTTGAAAGGCTTTTCCTAAATGCTTCCATTACAACCATGATTGTGATATTCTGTGATGTTTTATCAGCAAAAACCTCTGTGTCTTCTATTTTCTAATCTGGCCCATTCTATGGTAATTACCCAATGGCCGCCTTCCAACCAACCTTTTGTTTCTTTTGTTTTGTTAGGAGTCCCACTTATCTTCATTTTTGTTGCTCAATCATTTCTAGGTCTCTTTTGTCCTCTCCTTTTTCTATCACTTTATGTTGCATCAAATATTGCTCTTTTTGTTACTCTTTGTACATATCTAAGTTTGTTTTCAAGTGATATTTTTCCTGTTTTTTGCATCTGTAGACTGTAGTGTACATTCATTATATATATTTTATGTGTGCTGCTTAAAAAGTGCTTTCACATGTGTGTGCATGTGAATGAGATAAATGCATACATTTGGCCAGTGTGTGTTATCTTCAAGTATATCAAAAATTATTTATATTAGAACTTGCAAAATTTAAAGGTATTTAAATGTGTGTGTGTGTGTGTGTGTGTGTGTACAATTATTTGATTATGCCTTTATTAAAATTTCATATATGAAATAACTATTCTGTAATTGGGACAATATATCTTATCTATCCAGCTACAATATCAATATTTTTAGAGCACCTATCACTTGATAGGTGTTCTAAAAATGACCAAGAAACAAAAGAACTTAGCCAAGAGAAAACAGAGAAGATGAATATACAGCATTCTTTTTGTTTGCACCAATATCATTTCAAAAGCTGAAAATAGTGTGTGTGTAATCAGGGTATGCTCATTTATAAAACCTTGAAAATAAAGAACAACCAGGTGTAGATTTATGCAGTGTGTGTATATATAAAACAAAAACTAAAATAAGCCTAAAGAAAGATTTTATCTTATTTTATACTAAGAACATTGAATAATGAAGAGACGAGTTTTCACTACAAATATTTAAATGTCATTAGTGGAAGATTAACTTTGTGTAATTTCTCTTGATTTTTTATCAACTGATACAAATAATTCACATATATAAAATACAATGTGTCTGTATAAATATTTGAAATTTGTTATATTTAGAAAAAAATAGAAATCAATACTGTATGGCAACTTATTTTCATGCCTCCAGTGATCTTAATATCATCTGAAGATTGCTTGAGTTGTGGAAAGGACAGTCAGCATAGTGTTGAGTTCTACATCCACACTATTCAGTTTATTCATGCTTTCAAAAATGACAAAATTTAAAGTATATTTTTCCAGCAATTATTATTGCAGTCAGTTTCAGTTCTTTTATAAAGTTATAAAACTCTTAAAAAAAAAAAAAAAAAAAAAAAAAAAAAGTGTGTTTGGTCATTTGGCCAGATTTTGAGAAGTGGATTGAGCTGAGAACTTTTCAATATTGTGTGTGTGTGTGTGTGTGTGTGTAATGGTGTTTTACATCAATAGAAGATACTACTACATATAGATAAACAAATTTCCCATCTCTATAGAGTGGACTCTTCTGGTAACAGATTAGAACTGTATTTTAAACTTGATAAATAATCAATTTGATCATCTGTATGCAGTGGATTCTTGTGATGAAAGACATCATTTTTTTTGTTATTTCATTTTTAATTTATTTTAAAGATGCTGAAACTCAATGAGTTTTGATTGCTAAAAACACATTCATAAAAGAAATAATGTATTAAAGGAACTTTTAAATTGTGATTGTGTATAAAAACAAATTCCCCATTTATTGAACAGGAGTAAAGGTTTATCCCTAGTTTCCTATTTAGGATTGGGTTTCCAGTTCCTTCTAAAGTCTTATTCTCTTTCACTCCCAGTAATCTCTTGTGTCTTAGTGGCATTATCACCTTGCTTGTGGTGAAATGAATTAAAAAAGGAAAAAAAAAAAAAAAAAAAAAAAAAAAAAGATATGTTTAAACATATGTAGATAATACAAATTAGATTATTATACTATTGTTGTGATGATATAACCCAACTTCCCCATTCACGATAATGGACGGACTGGTTGCCGATTAAGTATGACCACAGCGGACACTCGAGAAGAGAAAAGGTCTTCGTTTGTTAACACCTATTGAGGTTAGCTTACTCCTGACTGTCTCTGTATTTTGATATACCTACATCCGATTATAAAATTATCATTGAAAAACCAACACTTGGGTTTACTTTGTTTATTATATCTTGCACGAGATATAACAGGTGGCGACGAGGATTGTGCAACGTACTTACCTGAAAAAAAAAAAAAAAAAAAAAAAAAAAAAAAATATATATATATATATATATATATATATATATATATATAGATTACAGCTGAACGGGTTTGGAAGCAGATTCGTAAGTCAAAGATATCTGTTGACGCCAATTAGGATTTGGAAATGGATTCACAAGACAAAAGGAAACTTTGAAAAGTAAGAAAAATTTTACTGTTGAATTGTGATTTGAAAAATATATATTGAACCGCGACTCAAATACGAGCCGGTCTAATAATTGATTATTCAAGTAAAAATTACGGGTTGTAAAAATATTACGGCTGTAAATTGTTTGTTAACCGTCTAAAAAAAAAAAAAAAAAAAAAAAAATTTGCCGAATTCTAAATAAAGTCAGGATTAAAGAGCAATTAGTCGAAATGACTAAAATGCTGTGTACAAGCTTGCAACAGCAACAACAACAGCAACAGCAACAGCATCAAGAGTTACAACAACAGCAACAAAAACAGCACCAAGACTTACAACAACAAATATTGCAACAGCAAAAAAGTCTCAAAAAAAATTCTGAAACAGGCGACTGGAGAAAGAAAAAATACTGTTTTTTCTGCCGAAGGAATAGCAAATTCATTATCCGAATTTATTTATGATCCTGATTCGGGCATTACATTTCCAGCATACTTTTCGAAACTATATTTACCAAGAGATGTCAACATTGGTCGGATGAGGAACGAGTAACATTATTAGTCCAGAAACTAGGGACAAACGAGAATAGGAACTTGATATTGCCCAGAAAGCCAGAAGTTTCGATTGAAGAAACTATAAGTATTCTGTCAAAAATATTTGACGAAAGGAATAGTCTGTTCCACACGCGATACAGATGCCTAAACATCGTTAAAGGAGATAACGAGGATTTTTGTGACATTGGCATCAGGGAACAGTGAACTCTCTGGTTGAACAATTCAAGTTAGAAGAAATAACCAAAAAGATGTATTCAAGTGCCTAATTTTTCTTCAAGGACTAACTGATCTTAAATATAAAGAAATTAGGTCGAGAATATTAATAATGGTTGAGCAAGACTCGAAAATAACATTACAAAGGGTGACCGAAGAATGCCAACGTCTCATAAATGTAAAAAGGGATAATATACAAATTGAGGAAAAATGTGTTGCTAATGTTCGACACGTAAAAACTCAAAAACTCCAAAAGCCAAAAGATAGAAGAATGTGAGACGTGTGGAAAAATAACCATACCAAAGACACGTGTTGGTACAAACATAAATTCTGCCAATCGTATGGAAATAAAAATCATACCAAAGACGTGTGTTGGTACAAAAATAAATTCTGTCAATAATTATGGAAATAAAGGGCATAAATATTAGGTTTGTCGCAAGAAAAAGAAATTACAAGATGTAAGCCTGGTATTATCAGAAAAAAGAAATTCAGAAAGGTAAAAAATAGAAATACGTAGATGTGCGTATAAATAATCATACAATTACTTTCCTATTGGATTCTGGTTCAGACATAAGCATCATTGATGAACAAACATGGAAAAATATTGGAAGACCTAAATTATCTGAAACCAAAAAAACCGCTAGCGGGGTTTCAGGAAAGAAATTAAACTTTAAGGGAGAATTAAAGTGCGATATTTCGTTATGTGGCAAGACTGCAAAAAACGAAAGTGTATGTAATCCAAGGGATTAATTCATGTCTTTTGGAATAGACTGGATAGTACTTTTTGATTTGTTTGAACTCCCGATTAACTCATTTTGCAACGTAATAAACAGTGCAGAAAAAAAAAAAAAAGTATTAAAATGAAAAATTCATAAATGAATTAAAAAAAAGAATATCCCAGAGTTTTTTCTGAGAGATTGGGTTTATGTACTAAGACGGAAGTCAAATTTGAACTCAAGGAAAATGTGAAACCAATTTTTAAGCCTAAGAGAAACGTTCCTTTTTCCTCCTTAGACACAATTAATTGGAAAGACTTGAAAAAATGGGAGTGATATCTAAGGTTGACTATGCAGATTGGGCCTTGCCCACAGTTTATGTTAAGAAGAAAAACAGAAAAATAAGAGTGCGCAGATTTTTCAACAGGGTTAAATGATTGCCTTAAAAATCAGTTACCCACTACCTTCACCAGAAGATATTTTTTCAAAATTGAATGGTGGGAAGATTTTTTCAAAAATCGACCTGTCTGACGCATACTTGCAGATTAAAGTGAGTGACGAATGCTCAAAATATTTGTGTATAAATACACATAAAGGTATTTATAAGCTAAATAGGCTTCCTTTCGGCTTAAAGGTCGCCCCAGCTTTGTTTCAACAGGTGATGGACACTATGCTGGCAGGCCTTGAGTTTGGTACCGCCTATTTAGATGACATTCTAGTCAAAAGTAAGAATGTTCAAGAACATAAAACGCACATCAGAGCGATATATTCAAAAGACTAGAAGATTTTGGCTTGAAATTAAGCCACGAGAAGTGTAAATTCTTCATGGAAAGAATTACATACCTCGGACAGGTAACAGACAGTGAAGGCAGGAAACCGGACCCACAGAGAGCCGATGCAATTAAGAACATGCCTGCACCCGACACAGTTGCGAAACTACAATTGTTTCTGGGGTTGGCACAATATTATGCAATCTACATACCTAAAATGTATGATTTAAGAGTCCCCCTTAACGGATTGTTGAAAAAAGACAAGAAATGGTTTTGGTCAAAAGATTTGAGAGACGGCTTTTCAGAAAATAAAAAATGCCTACTCTCAGATCTCGCCTTAGCACATTATGATCCTGAGAAAGAGATCATTCTGGCAACTGACGCAAGTTTGTACGGATTGGGTGCTGCACTGCTACACAAATATGAAGATGGCACTACTAAACCGATCGTTGAACGCATGTGAGGACTCTTCTTCCAGCTGAAAAAAATTATAGCCAGATCGAGAAGGAGGCTTTTGTCGATTGTGTTCGGGGTCAAAAAAATACCATCGCTTTTTACATGGTAGATCATTTGTACTTCAAACGGACCATAAACCGTTAATTTACAATATTTGGAGGCAAAAAAAGGCATTCCTATGCATACAGCTAATCGCTTTACGGCGATGGGGAGTAACCCTGCTTTAATTACCATTTTAGGATGGAATACGTCAAATCTAAAGAACATGGGCATGCGGATGGATTGTCAGGGCTGATTCCAACAAATGGAGAAATTTTAGAAGAGACGGTTATAGCAGCATTAACTGAGGAAAAAGAAATATCAGGTCTCTTGTTGAATACAATCAGGGAATTGCCGGTAACTTTGGACCAAATAAAAAAAGAAGCGGAAAAAGATCACTATATTGTGAAATTAAGGAACCAGACGAGATGGAACAAAAAAAGACAGAAAAAGGGAACTCAGATTTCTTTTTTTTCAATTTGCGACAACATGTTGATGTATGCAGATAGAATTGTTATACCTCAATCTCTACGTACAGATATGCTGAAAGAACTTCCTTACCGGTCATCCTGGAATGTCTCGGATGAAATCACTCATGCGTGGTTACGTATAGTGGCCAGGAATGGACAAGGATATTGAAGGTTTTGTAAGACTATGCAGAGGTTGTCAATTGGCTGCAAGGGCACCTCCGGTCAAAATGAATCCTTGGCCGAAAACGGATATGCCGTGGGCATGTTTACATATAGACTATGCTGGACCAATTAATGGGTACTATTATTTGATATTGGTAGACTCTTTATCGAAATGGCCTGAGGTAGTCAAGTGCAAGCATCCTACATCTAGGAACACCATCAGTGCATTGGATGAAATTTTCAGTCGTTTCAGGGTTCCCAGGACATTGGTTAGCGACAATGGTACGGCGTTCACAAGTATGGAGTTTAAGGATTTCTGTACTGCCTTAGACATTGAACACATAACTACACCAGTGTGTCATCCCAGGTCGAACGGTCAAGCCGAGAAATTTGTTGACACTTTTAAACGTGCTTTACGTAAAAATAAAGGTATGGACACAGAAGAAAGAAATATTCAAAAGTTCTTAGCAATCTATAGGGTAACTCCTAATGAGAACAACGGTGCGAAAATGTCACTGGTGGAAATTATGTTTGCAAGGAAAATTAGATCAATTTTCGATAGATTGTTACCCTATCAAAACAAAAAAGTTGCTAAGAAAGAGGAAAAAGTCATTTTAAAAATTTTAAAAGTGGAAAAAGCTATTGGATGGATGGCATAATCCAGAAAAGGATTGGTAAAGTGGTCTACATGATTAAAAGTAAAAAATTTACGTGTAAAAGACACATCAATCAGATTATACCACGTTATGGTGAAGAAAGTGAAAAAGCGATTTTTTTTTTCGATGGAAGTGTTATGCGATGTTTTTAACATGACACTACCCAATAGTGTATTTGAACCTGTATCTCATGGATCAGCCGTATGGGTTGAAAAGCGGAAATTATCTTCGCCAAAAAAAGGATCTAATTGTGACGACTAAAAGAAGAAGCACACGGGAAAGAAAACCAGCGGAGCGTTTTAGTCCGGATCCAAAAAGAAGACAACATTAGAAGCAGAAATTTTCAAAAGGGAGAATTTAAGCTTCGGGGGAGAGGTGTTGTGATGATATAACCCAACTTCCCCATTCACGATAATGGACGGACTGGTTGCCGATTAAGTACGACCACAGCGGACAGTCGAGAAGAGAAAAGGTCTTCGTTTGTTAACACCTATTGAGGTTAGCTTACTCCTGACTGTCTCTGTATTTTGATATACCTACATCCGATTATAAAATTATTATTGAAAAACCAACACTCGGGTTTACTTTGTTTATTATATCTTGCACGAGATATAACAACTATTTACATTATTCGGACTACTGTCCTCATCTTTGTTGCCATATTTATAACAACGTTTTGGCCGTAGTACGCTCTGACCTTCAGGTGGTTGGAATGTCGAACTGAACCCTTTATTTCGCTCGCTGGGGTAGACTGTTCTAATTCCACATGCCATGTTTAATGGATGTCAGTTATCAGTTATCTCCTGTTAATTCACCTCACCAAGTTCTTCACTGCCTTAACCAGGTATTGAACTCACAACACTTTGGGTCCTGTCACTGGATCTAACCGATGCCAGTATCTACTGTGCCATGTGTCCTTAAGGACATCTGTGTATGAATTTCTGGGACTTAATGTCTTCAGCAAACATTTTTACCAGTGCTCATATTGCAATTTTTGCTGTTATCATTTCATGTTTTTACCAGAGCTCATATTGCAATTTTTGTTATTATTGCTTTTCTCTGGCATTCCTTATTAATGGTGCGCATATTGTATTCATTTCTATGCTTGGCCGGCTCAGGAGATTTTTGTGGCCTAGCATATATTCTGATTCCTTAAGTTTACAAATTTTCCAATGATGTTCTTTGTCTATGATTTCAACTTGATCTCACAGAAGGCGGTGATCTCCCTTTCCTCTCCATATGTGGTCAGCCACACCTGATTTTTCCACTTTCCCTCGTGTTACAGCTTTTTGGTGTTCTTACCTTAAGGGGGCAGCCTGTCTCCCCTTTATATTTCTTTCTGCAGCTGCACGGGATGGTGTACACACAGTCTTTAGTCATGTTCTCCTCTAGGGGTGGGGGTGGGGTCTTACTTGGGAGAGGTATCTGCGAAGTGTCGTCCAGCTTTTGAAGGTTGTCCTGATGTTATATGAACCGCAGATCCTTTGTATTTTCTCTGATAACCCCTTCACATAAGGCAGGCAGACTGTTTTCTGAGTGTTGTTGTCCTCCTCCTCTTGTACCCGCCTATCCCAGTTTTTGGGGGCTGCTGCCATGTACCCAGGGTAGTTGTTACATTGTAGGGTACTGCTTATACTGACCAATTCTTTATCTAATGTCTCTGGGTTGCCACTTATGACATTTGCTCAGTGTTGTAAGCAGGAGACAATCCCTTTCTTTGCACTGTATGGATGGCGGGAGTTGAAATTGAGGTACTATCCAGTGAATGTTGGTTTACAGTATACAGATGTCTTGAACCCAAGCTCTGTTTGAGATATTAGAACATTCAGGAATGGGATTGTGTTGTTACTCTCTTTCTCCATTGGTCATATTGAAGGTCTTATTGAATTCATATGGTCCAGTATACAGTAGAACTTGAACATCTTCCGGGTGTGACCAGAGTATGAAGGTGTCATCTACGTATCTTAACCAGAGAGTTGGCGTTAGAGATATAGTTTCTAATGCCATTTCCTCAAAGTATTCCATGTATATATTCGCCATTGCTGGTGATAATGGCGAGCCCTTTGCTAAGCCCCCATCCCGTCGATATATGTGTGATCCCATTCCGAAGTGTGTTGTTTGTGTACAGAAAGTCAGCATTTCCATCAGATGATCTATTGGAATACTAGTCCGTTCTTCTAGGGATGAGTCAGAGGCCAATCTGTCTCTGACTACTGAGTGTGCCTCCTCTGTGGGTACCTTGGTGTACCACGTCCAAGCTCACCATCTGGTTAGATAGGATGGGGGCATCTTTGATTATTTCCATGAAATGGGCGGAGTTTTGGACATATGAAGGTGACTTTCCGATCAATGGGTCAATTATATCTATCAGGAAGCAACTCTGAGGGTGACACACAGAGCCTTAGCAACTAGCAGTCAGTCTGAGTGGAATACCATCTTTGTGAAGACCGTATATGTGAGGTAACTTGGTGTAATGCTGCGATAACTGCCTATACATCTTAGGTGCAAAGTGATCCTTGTTCTTGATTAGTATCTGTGACAGTTTGCATTCTGATTACATTGTAGGATCCTTTTTTACTTTGCTGTAGCTACCATTTCTAATGATGTCTTCCAGCTTTCCTGTATAATCTGATTTGTCCATCACTACAGTTGCATTGCCTTTGCCAGCAGGTAGTATGATAATGTTTCCAACCACCTGAAGAAGGCAGGAGCGTACAACGGCTGAAACATAAATATGGCAACAAAGATGGGGACAATAGTCCGAATAATGTAAATAGTGTACATAATATATAGACAGATACTAGTTTATTATAATTGCTTTCATTCATAGCAAGGAGACAAGGCAGTGGTTGAATGGTTATAGTTCATTTTGCTTTTGTATATAAACAAGAAAATTACAAAACCACTTCAATATTGCCATCATTATTTTGATGACACAGGATCAACTAGTTATACAAAATTCACTTAGGTAATTTTTAAAATTTCTTTTTAATGTTTATGCTAGAAATGATAATTTGATATATTAAATAAGCACTATTATTAATTCTTAATTCATTTTTCTTTCATCTTATTTCTGTTTTTTTATTACTCATAGAATATAAAATATAATAATCATTATATGACTGTAATTAAGTATTGTCATGTAATTTTTTATTAGTGATTCCTTTGTTTTATTTGTCTTGCTTTTTATAATACAAATCCAGTTATTAAATCTCATGAAGGAAATACTAATAATTAACAATATAATCAAAAGTTGACAAGTTTAATCTAAATAATTCAAATACTATAAGATCTAATTTAGTATTTGTTGTAACCTAGGAAAGGTTACTGAATGAGGAATAACCAAAATGAAGGCTGGAAATGAAATGGCAATCTTTATAACATCAACAAAATACAATACTTGCCAGCTTGTGGTGGACTACTTAGACAGCATATTGCCCCCACTTACAATAGTGTCCAACATATTCATGAGGATGGGGACATGCCCATTAGTGTTCATAGGTACAGTATATAACAGTATTTCATTTTAGAGATGAGTAATTGCTATATACTCGTATTATTTCAAACTATTGCTCTCCTTTTGGTTGATATAGATGTTGTTATAGATGTTTCGATCAAATACCCTCTAGTCATCATCAGGTGTCCATTGATTGACTAATATGAGATACCTGTTGATTACTGATATTTTGTCCCTGTTATAGTTATTGTTTGTTTGTGCTGAATCAGTGCTTCACTATCTGATCAAGGATGTGAACTAGACAACAGTAACACATGTATACTCCTATATATACAACATTACTATTCTGAAGGTAGGTCTTTAGTGGCTTGTTTTTGGAGTCTTCAAAATAACACAAGTATACTATAAAATTTAATATGGTTAGTGTAAA